>CM068367.1:1184878598-1185433598 GCA_034769895.1 Magicicada septendecula | reverse complement strand
AAAAGAAAATTTGTTATCACAACTATGAAGGCTAAACAGTGACTACTCATGACAACTATATAAATGAAATACTCATCGAAACAAAAATGTTACAGGACTTTAAAGTAAAAAGGTAAATAAAAATCCAGACATTGTATATATTTTCAATGTAATAAGGTGATGAAACCCCTGAAACAAAAATAAGATTATCGAAGAATAAAGAGGAGAACCAATTAACTAAAACAGATAAGGAAAAGGTATTAAAACCAGATATTATGCCATGAGCAATAAACTAATTAATGAAACAACAAATGAAAAAAAAATTATATACATAAACATGTGCTACCCAAAATGTAAACAAGAAACAGTCTGAAAAAAAAGAGACTAACTAAAATCGCCGAATTTCACAAAAAAGAAGGCTGAAATGGATATTATGCCAAATACCTATTGATAAGTAATATAGAATGAGCTTTGAAATGTAAGGATAACCATATGAATAGAAATATTAAATAATCTGAATAATTATGAAGTGATGATTCTAAGTATATTTATTAACAGTCAAAATGGACTACTTATTATAATTGATATTTTTAATAACTGGATGTAGATAATTCCACCAGTTTTTTATTATTGAGCAGAGATGATAATTCCTCTGAGCTCAAATAAGTGATGTATTGGTCAGCAGAGCAATGAAGCTGAAAAAGTGCCACTCTGAACCGTTCCAGCTCACATGTTAGGGAATGTTAGGGAGTAGATATATAAATGAAGAAACACTAAATAAGAAGGGAAAAATGTAGATATATTAAATAATAAAAGGATGAATCAGATTAAAAAGAACTATCTCATAAGAGTAGAATAAAAAGTAAAGGCAACAAGAATGCATATCAATTTAGAGCTCAACCAAAGAAACAGGTATATCAGGGTAAACGAAGCCAAGAAGAATATAATAAAGAAGAATATCAGAAGCAATTAGTTCACCCAGACTGAACGTATGTGTTGAACTAATCACTTTTACAGGGGGGCATTTGTAGCACAACGAAGTTTTTACCTTGTCCTACAAAATAAGATAATATATGAAAGGAAGGGAAGAAGTCATCCAGAAGGAATAATATCAACTTAAATAAAAATCAACAGAAAAGTATTTACAATTATAAATAAAAGTACTTAACAGAACTAGAAAAGTCGATTCAAAGGAATTATATGTAGTCAAAATATAGCCATAAAGTGTTGAAAAATAAATAATAAGAGTATCATATCAGTATAATAATTAGTAGACCCCGTAAGATATGGAGTAGTGAAGAGTAACAGCCCAGGACAAATAAATTAACATGACAATTTTAAAGATATGGAGTAGTGAAGAGTAACAGCCCAGTACAAATAAATTAACATGACAATTTTTAAGATATGGAGTAGTGAAGAGTAACAGCCCAGGACAAATAAATTAACATCACAATTTTAAGATATGGAGTAGTGAAGAGTAACAGCCCAGGAATAATAAATGAACATGACAATTTTTAAGATATGGAGTAGTGAAGAATAACAGCCCAGGAATAATAAATGAACATGACAACTAGCAAGATATGTAATAATAATGAATAATAGTTTGGAACAAATAAAATAAAATATCGGTATGGAGAACCATACATGACTTCCATATTCTAAGATTTATTTTTAAAATCATTTTCGAAATGAAATATTACCATAGAAACTACTTCTTTCTACTTACTGCTTCAGCCTTAACCACAGTACTGTGGTCACTAACATATACCACCTCACGTTATCGCACTCGATTTTCACTGATGATGGAAGTCAATGGCATTGCCGAAACGTCTGGTTTTGTAGAAAATATTGGACTACAACCAAATATCCCGGGAAGGAATTTTAACAAAAATTACTTCTTTGTTGCCGATAACGTTGTACACATATATATAAAAAATATGCATAAAATGGTAATGGCTTGTATAAGTTAATGATTAATCTCCATTAAGTAGTGCTCAAGTTTCCAAAGTTTTAATATTATGATGTCCGTAATTAAAACATCAGAGCAGGTTTAGTGTGTATGAGGTTTCACTGTGGACAAAAATTTTCAACATTTCCTATTGAGCGTTGCTTAGAATAAATCTGCGAATCTACAGTGTACGTTTCACAGAACAAACACGCGGAAAAGAAGGAGCGCTCCGAAGTCACTCATGGATCCTCAGCATCTTGCAGAGGGTTCATTCCCTAAAGACGAAAAGTCTGTCTATGAATCGTTCCTCTGTAAACACGTGCAGTTACACTGCCCAGCGATCCACAGGAAGCAAATCGCTATCCACGCTGGACACTTTTTCGGCTTGCATGCGTTATGTTGGTATGGGTTCGGCACTTTCCATTTAAAAACCGTGCAAATGTAAGAAAATAAACATGAATGGGGCCAGAAATAACACAAATTGTGTGTGTGTGTGTGTGTGTCTTCCCTGCCTTTTCATTGCGGTAGTCATAATAATAAAATGGAAACGTAAACAGTACATAACTGAGAAAAAAATACATAAATGAAAAAACTATAATTTTATTGCCTGGCAACAAAATTATTTTATTTTCAACAATTACCATTGTTTGAAAAAGTTTAAATGAATTTTCAAGTACTTTACTCTTGTTAAAACGTAAAAGGTTGCAGGTAAACTACCCCTTTCCCTTAACCGATCTTCACCAAAATCAAAATTCCTAGAGTCCTCTACAATTCACTGACGTATGCAAAAAATTATTTGATTATGTTTGAATTTGCGGCTGTTATCGTTTGCCATAGAAAATACGCTTGATAAAAAAACGTTGCAGGTAAACTACCCCTTCCCCTCAACCGATCTTCACCAAAAACAATAGGTCTTGAGTACTCTACAAATCAGGACTGTATGCACAAAATTATTTGATTCTGTTTGAATTTGCGGCTGTTATCGTTTGCCATAGAAAATACCCTTGTAAAAAAAACGTTGTAGGTAAACTACCCCTTTCCCTTAACCGATCTTCACCAAAAACAATAGGTCTTGAGAACTCTACAATTTAGGGCTGTATGCAAATAATCTTTTGATTCTGTTTGAATTTGCGGCTGTTATCGTTTGCCATAGGAAATACCCTTGTTAAAACATAAAATGTTACAGGTAAACTACCCCTTTCCCTTAACCGATCTTCACCAAAAACAATAGGTCTTGAGAACTCTACAATTCAGGGCTGTATGCGAAACATTATTTGATTCTGTTTGAATTTGCGGCTGTTATCGTTTGCCAAAAAAAAAAAATTTCCCTTGATAAAAAAAAACCGTTGCAGGTAAACTACCCCTTTCCCTCAACCGATCTTCACCAAAAACAATAGGTCGTGAGTACTCTACAAATCAGGGCTGTATGCAAAAAATTATTTGATTCTGTTTGAATTTGCGGCAGTTATCGTTTGCCATAGAAAAAAAATCTACACACACACACACACACACAGACACTTTTCGGAAAACGACTTTTTTTCATGTTTTGAGTGTAGTAGAATCAGAATCTGCAATAATCTCGAACACGATTTTTTTTGCCATCACCATACTTCCATTCCTTAAGGAATATGGAAGTAAATATCGGTATGGAGAACCATACATGACTTCCATATTCTAAGATTTATATTTAAAATCATTTTCAGCCAAACAGCCAGGCTGTGTCTTACCTGCCTTTTTATTGCTGTATTAAATGAAAAATATTATATTACATTAAAATGAAAAAATTATAATTTTATTGCCTGGCAACAAAATTATTTTATTTTTAACAATTACCATTGTTTCAAAAAGTTTAAATAAATTTTCAAGTACTTTACTCTTGTTAAAACGTAAAAGGTTGCAGGTAAACTACCCCTTCCCCTTAACCGATCTTCACCAAAATCGAAAGTCATTGAGACCTCTACAATTCAGGGACGTATGCAAAAAATTACTTGATTCTGTTTGAATTTGCGGCTGTTATCGTTTGCCATAGAAAATACGCTTGATAAAAAAACGTTGCAGGTAAACTACCCCTTCCCCTTAACTGATCTTCACCAAAAACAATAGGTCTTGAGTACTCTACAAATCAGGGCTGTATGCAAAACATTATTTGATTCTGTTTGAATTTGCGGCTGTTATCGTTTGCCATAGAAAATACCCTTGTTAAAAAAACGTTGCAGGTAAACTACCCCTTTCCCTCAACCGATCTTCACCAAAAACAACAGGTCTTGAGAACTCTACAATTTAGGGCTGTATGCAAATAATCTTTTGATTCTGTTTGAATTTGCGGCTGTTATCGTTTGCCATAGGAAATACCCTTGTTAAAACATAAAACGTTACAGGTAAACTACCCCTTTCCCTTAACCGATCTTCACCAAAAACAATAGGTCTTGAGTACTCTACAAATCAGGGCTGTATGCAAAACATTATTTGATTCTGTTTGAATTTGCGGCTGTTATCGTTTGCCATAGAAAATACCCTTGTTAAAAAAACGTTGCAGGTAAACTACCCCTTTCCCTCAACCGAACTTCACCAAAAACAATAGGTCTTGAGAACTCTACAATTTAGGGCTGTATGCAAATAATCTTTTGATTCTGTTTGAATTTGCGGCTGTTATCGTTTGCCATAGGAAATGCCCTTGTTAAAACATAAAACGTTACAGGTAAACTACCCCTTTCCCTTAACCGATCTTCACCAAAATCAACAGATCTTGAGAACTCTACAATTCAGGGCTGTATGCGAAACATTATTTGATTCTGTTTGAATTTGCGGCTGTTATCGTTTGCCAAACAAACAAAATTACCCTTGCTAAAAAAAAACCGTTGTAGGTAAACTACCCCTTTCCCTCAACCGATCTTCACCAAAAACAATAGGTCGCGAGTACTCTGCAAATCAGGGCTGCATGCAAAAAATTATTTGATTCTATTTGAATTTGCGGCTGTTATCGTTTGCCATAGAAAATACCCTTGTTAAAAAAACGTTGCAGGTAAACTACCCCTTTCCCTCAACCGATCTTCACCAAAAACAACAGGTCTTGAGAACTCTACAATTTAGGGCTGTATGCAAATAATCTTTTGATTCTGTTTGAATTTGCGGCTGTTATCGTTTGCCATAGGAAATACCCTTGTTAAAACATAAAACGTTACAGGTAAACTACCCCTTTCCCTTAACCGATCTTCACCAAAAACAATAGGTCTTGAGTACTCTACAAATCAGGGCTGTATGCAAAACATTATTTGATTCTGTTTGAATTTGCGGCTGTTATCGTTTGCCATAGAAAATACCCTTGTTAAAAAAACGTTGCAGGTAAACTACCCCTTTCCCTCAACCGAACTTCACCAAAAACAATAGGTCTTGAGAACTCTACAATTTAGGGCTGTATGCAAATAATCTTTTGATTCTGTTTGAATTTGCGGCTGTTATCGTTTGCCATAGGAAATACCCTTGTTAAAACATAAAACGTTACAGGTAAACTACCCCTTTCCCTTAACCGATCTTCACCAAAATCAACAGATCTTGAGAACTCTACAATTCAGGGCTGTATGCGAAACATTATTTGATTCTGTTTGAATTTGCGGCTGTTATCGTTTGCCAAACAAACAAAATTACCCTTGCTAAAAAAAAACCGTTGTAGGTAAACTACCCCTTTCCCTCAACCGATCTTCACCAAAAACAATAGGTCGCGAGTACTCTGCAAATCAGGGCTGCATGCAAAAAATTATTTGATTCTGTTCGAATTTGCGGCAGTTATCGTTTGCCATAGAAAAAAAATCTACAGACAGACAGACACACAGACAGACAGACAGACAGACAGACACACAGATACTTTTCGGAAAACGACTTTTTTCATGTTTTGAGTGTAGTAGAATCAGAATCTGCAATAATCTCGAACACGATTTTTTTTGCCATCACCATACTTCCATTCCTTAAGGAATATGGAAGTAAAAAGAACAACAAGACTATTATTAATATTGTAACATGACATAAGATAGTGAAAATACATTGATAATTAATAATAAAACAAAGAAGCTGAAGACAAGAAGAAAGGTCAAGATCTTATAACTCAGAGATTAATAACCAAATTACAAAATGACCAATGACTAATAAACTGACGATGACTTGACCCAATAGATTGGATAAACACAAGGAAAATAATAACGAACATTGTAATCCCCAAATTATGACTACAAAATGTATGTAAGCAATGCACTAAAATAGTTAGGGCATAAATGAGATGTACCTATGTTAGTAATAACAAATAGGATATAATATTATGCATATTATATGAATGAAGAAAATATACCTATAAATATAAGGTAGGGAGTTAAAAATAAACATACCCAAATGAATAGTGATAAACATAGTCAAAACCAGTAAACCATACTCTGAGGCAAATAAAGGCCATAGTTAATAATCAAAAGTGATCAAAGTGAATGGAAAATAAATTAATTACTCATAACCAATAACCACACGATGATGTTAAAATAATTAGACAACATAGTGAATAATATCAAGTGAGTGGAATAAAGAGTGTATCAATATAAATAAGTGGTGACATGTAGGTATAGCATGTTATAAAAAAAAGTGAAAGTGAATAAATAAAAAAAACCTTCTATGAAGGAAAAAGTGTAGTGGGTGAACAGAAAAAGGTATTTTAAAAGTAGACTGTATTAAAATATCTAAACAACCTGTGATAAACTTTATGTTAGCAAGTACGATGAACTAATTGACTGTGATTAATTTAAGTAATAGTTAGTAAGAATTATAAAATAAGATAAAAATTAAGTCATTAGAATGAATGGTAAATAAGAAAGATAGACACTGTATTCTAGTGAAGGAATTAGTGAGTAAAGTATATTGTGTAAGGTACAGTTTAACAGTAGTATTATAAGAGTTTTGTTATTGTTTAAAAAACCATATAATGTAATAAATTATAAGTTAAACCAGATAGTAGTAAGAAACAGAAAATTAGTTAGAAGTTTAATTTCAGGCTTGAACCTGGCAAGAAAAGGTTTATTCTTATGATAAGTGATGTGGCTAGTGTCACCAATGTTTTATTATTTGTTTCTATTAAAAAATTGTTTTAATGTACCAGATATAATGTTAATAAGTTACAAAGAATGTTAAATAGTAGTATGGGGAAATCTAGGCTCTAGGCCTAACATTTAATGAAGGAACTTTGTAAATTTAAAAGCAGCCCAGTATTAATCAGAATATACCAAATGTTTAAACAGTTAAGTAGGTATACCTAACACAAAAATGTATAAATAACATCCAGTTTTAGATTAAATATATATGAAATATAAATAAGAAAATAACGAAAATGTGATTAACTACTCAAAAGTAACCATGAGGGGTATCAAAATAATCCTTAACAAAAAATAAGAACAATGGTATTCATGTAATTAACATAACTACTAATATAAGAAAGAAATCTTAATTTGAAGATATTTTATAGATTTAAACCAAAATAAAACGTTAGAATATAACAATGACATAAAATAACGACCAATGAGAATTAGCATAATTTAATAGGTAACCATAGCAACTGAAATTTATTCCCAAAAAAACTGTTGGAATTCTAATTAATCCATTATTGACCGACGCAGAGGGCGGATGTATGCAGCTCTCACATAATTTAATAGGTAACCATAGCAACTGAAATTTATTCCCAAAAAACCGTTGGAATTCTAATTAATCCATTATTGACCGACGCAGAGGGCGGATGTATGCAGCTCTCAATCCGAATTTAACTATAAAAACGTAAATTTTAATAAAACCAAGAAGGAAGAAGTATTGTAAAAGCATTCTATATAACACCTGATGAATTAACCAGTATTAAAATATTCACAACATAAAAATAACAGTAAAAATAAGAAGACTTCGAAGGAACGTAACAGACGACTCATCCCGAAGGAAGAAGAGGATCGACCTACTTCAACCTGAGAATACGAACGACTACGGAACAAGAGGGAAGCCAAACTTTAATGAAAACCACCTGAACGGGAATTGAGAAACATCCGAGGAGGAGAAGACGACTAGACCTATCCGGAAGAAGTAGACGAACATCGAAGAAGCCACAACGAGAACCCGATGAGTATAAACTAATAATTTCACTTAAAAACGAATTCCCCTTTATCCATAATAACGAGTTAAAATTTTCACTTCACTGACAATTTTGAACAAGAACTGAAGGTAATTAAATTAATCTATTAATAAAACTTAATCAATTAACAACCTTTGAAACTGATTTATAATAAATTATTAATGAACATAACTTGTTGTCAAAATTCTAACCAAACACTATTCTAATTCTCATTGCCGATAACTTACTTGTATGTATTAGTGTATTAAACATTGTGTACCTAGTTTTACGAAATATTATAAATTTGTGCATTTTAACCGATAATCCAACTCCTGTAGTCAAAAGGACTTTAACACGCCTTGTGACAAAATTATCATTGTAAACATAAACATTATCCGCCATACTGGCATCTCTACAAACGACTGAGCATACCAACTGAGCAATTGTAAAAGCCGGCATCAATATAAATTTATGTACTAATGAATAACTGAAAATTGAAAGGGTTTAATAAATCTTATTGTTCTTCAACGCTGTATGTTTGATTCGTATAAAATAAAGTAATATATAGAGAATTATTAAATTGAAAACAACAAAACACCACAGTTAGCGAAGTCGACACTGCAAGACGGCGTGAGCCAATCAGGTGATGAGGCGGTAAGATTCAAACTGAACGCCGAGAGATACGGTTTGCCCGTAAGTATTAAGAAAAAGTACAACCCGACTCGCTATATACGAATAACATTCACAGAAGTAACTTAACTGATTAATACCCACAATTACACGCTTATATTATACTACGAACGCAACGAGCGAATTAAAAACGCTCGTCACACATATTTACGATACGAGTACAAGATCGGGTGACAAAGACAATTTAGAAACACCCACGTAAAAGGTTTTTATACAAAATGGCGCGCCAACTAGCAGGGCTAGAATAATTAAGAAATTATACCATTAAACCTTACAGATTCTAGCGGCGACTGCAGAAAATGGAGTCGGGAAAAATCGGCACAAGACTGACTAAGCTACGCGAGAAGGAGGCGGAAGAGGAAGCAAAGAGATTAGAAGAGGAGATCGAGAAAGGTGCCAGAATGGAAGAAAGGGAAATGACTTCGGTGGAAGATGTAGAAGAATTATTAACTCCTGTGGAGACAGATAAACCCACACAGCCGGAGGAAACCAGAGCAGACCTGAACGTGATACAATTATGGGAATTAATGAAGGGAGAATTAGATAAGAAGTTTGAGTCAGTAAATGAAAATTTCAAGAAAATAGATGAAAAATTCGACCGGAATGAGGAGAGTAATAAAAGAAATATTGAAGCATTAAATGAAACCTTGACACAGAAAATGAAGGACGAGAATAAATTGATCAGTGAAAAAATAGAGAGAAGTAATGAGAAAACCAGCGAAACCTTGAGACTAATGAAAGAAGATATTGAAACGCTGAACGATAAAATTGAATACAACCAAGATACATTACAACAACAATTGACGGAGTACAGGGAAGAATTGAAACAGACGGTAATGGAGACGGAAGAGAAAACCAGCGAAGTAGTGTTACAAGTCCGGGAAGAAATCTTGACCAAGGTAAATGAAGTTGAAGGTGAAGGTAAAAGGAAGGTTGAAGGACTCCAGAAGGAAACAAATCACAAATTTGAACAGACACAAACCAGAGTCGCAGAGAATTATAGCAAATTGGATGCATCGGTAAGTGAGGTGAAGGACACCACAACAGCCCAAGAAGGAAAAATAGCAGAATTTCTGAGTAAGAGAATTACGCCTCCAAGAAGAGATAAATGCGTTGAAGGACCGACCACTAATCAGTTCACACATCTCATGCAGTGAGAATAGGGAGGCAATCAATTTCAAGAATTACAAGCGGAACCCAATTGAGTTCATTGAACGGGTAGAAGAGAACCTAGCTAGAACCAGGGAGACACGGTGGACGGTGATCAAGGGCATGATTGATGAAATGTTCAACGAGGTTCACGACAATTGGTGGACAGCTGTACGACCAGACATACACAATTTTAACGAATTTAAAAAACTGTTTAAGGAAAAATACTGGTCGGAGGCGATGCAGCATGTAGTCAGAAACAATATCAATAACGGCCGATTCGACCCTTACCTGGGACAATCTCCAACAGCCTACTTCTTAGGTAAAGTCAGTGTGGCTAGAAACCTAGAACCTAACATCCCAGAAGAGTGCTTGGTGACCCAACTAGCGTACCACTATGATGGGGAAATTACCAAGAGCAGATTGAGTGGAAGAATAAAAGCAATTCAAGAGATGGCCGCTTTATTGGGTGAATACGAATGAGAAAAGCATTATGTATTAAACAGGCAAAAGAACACCCCGAATTACAGAAACTATGATACTAGAAATCATCCAAGTGGGCCACAAGGAAACCATACACCGGCTAATCATCCGCCAACCAACCCCAATAATTACAGAAATTTCAATAATAATAATAACCATAATTATCCGAGGAATAATAACCAAAATTACTTCAACAACAGTAATAATCAAAATAATTCCTATAACAGGGGAAATAATCAAAACGGTGGTAATTACAACAGGCCCAACAACTAATACAATAACAACCATCAGGGGCCGAATCAAACATGCAGGCAACGGGTAAATTACGTTAATGCTGAGAATAGAAACGACGGAAGACGGGGTTACAGAGGACCAAGGGCAGAAGTGCGGAGGAAAATAGGAGAAGCTGTTATCATCTATAATGAATTAAATTTATTAATTACCAAATTACAATAATTTCCACCTACCTCCACGATCTCTTCTGTCGGGTTCCAGGGTTCGATCACATGTACGTTAGATACAAACATGGTTTACAGGTTAAACAAAGCACTGACACAACTCATTTTGAAGAGAATTAAAATTTAATTTTTTATTTTTTGAACTTTGTTAACATTAAAAAGATTCCTTCTCCAAAATTAAAACTTTGAAATACATGCCTAATGCTTTTCGGTGATCCACTTCCTGATCACAACAATATAATTATGAACTTATTCTAACATCTTACCTTATACTCATACAGACATACAGACAGAGCCCAGCCTGCATATTTTGAACACTCACTCAAACACACCCCTTAACATTTTATAATAAAACCCCCCCAGCTCTTACACTTCAACCGCCGGCCACGTGTTCGCGCACGCACTCATCGTTTCTGTAAATTACTGGTTGGTTACTGTCCGAAAATATCAAATTATCTCTTCTGCTTTGGCAACTCGATCGCGATCACATGAAAATTTACTGTAGTTACACCTTTCACTGGAAAAATAACAAAAAAACTTTGTAGAGAGCCTACTTAGCTCCGTGCCGGCCGGCACCTATAGTGTAACTGGGAAGTGTGCTTGGTTGAGCGGGAGGAAATGCGTATTCACGGCCAACAGGTTTTAGTCGCCGTTCATGCTCAATTTGTTGTGGCGTATTCCTTCTATGCATGCAACATAGTCGTTATATGTGTGGTGACTGAGGACGATATTTGCCTCTGCTACACTGATGTCACTAGTAGTAGGCGTGGCTTCACGACATTTCCTGTAGTTGGCTGGTTGCTGCTACAAACTGTTCGTTCCAGCGCCATGTTTTACAGCTTCGTTGGATTTTTCACGGCGTCACTAACAGCGCCCCGTCCTGATTGTTCCGTGCGGGCGTGGTCACACATATGCACATTTCTCAGAAATTCGGGGTGGCACGAATTCCTTACAGAGTTACTCAACACAAACTGCGTCTCTGCTTTGTTACACCACTGTTTCTCAACACGTGTTCTGTTGTAATGGAAATAACGTTCGCCGGGAAATAAAACTTTCACAATAAATTTATAAAATCCCACACAAAAATGAAATAAATGAAAATGCAAATATCCCATACTGTAATAAACAAAATAACCCAATTTTGGACACGTTACAATACCCCCTCAATGAGAATTCTGCTGTCCAAAACAGAAGAAATCTCATTGATAAACCCCGAAGAGGACCGGTGAGGAACTGGTGCCAACAACCCCCTCGTTCTTACTCCTCATGGGTACACGACCCCCCTGGCTCAGCGACTATGGACCCATCTGAACGAGATCACTGGACTTCTCCATAAGAGATCCCAACACCGAGAAATCGAACAGACTAGTACCACAGCGCACCTCACCTTCTAACATGCTAACCCCCAAAATCCTCAATCCCTGGCTTGGATTATGCCAGATCCTCCACCGATATGTTTCCCCTTGTATGCAAGCTGGGCTGCCTTTAGCAGGTGCTGGGCTCACATACTCTCACATTACACACTGACATTATAGATTATAAAATTACAAATTTTTTAAAAATTCTTTACATTACAACACGTTGTTTTCAGATAAAATTAATTCATAAATTTTGAATAAAGTCTAAAATATTCTCTTCATTATTTTCTGTTTTCTTCAAAATGACTTAAGTTAAACATTTCTTCTAATTGAACATATCCTTAACCTAACATGTAATCACTTAGAGTCTAACAATACAAGGTGATACAAAATAAATCAATAAAATAAACATGGTTAACACACAAATAATAAAATAATCAATACTTAAAATATTCATTCGCTGGCAGGCGAAAAATCAAGGTTTTTTTTTCTTTTTTTTTTTTTTTTTTCCAAAAATCTATTTTCCCAAAAAATTTTAAAATTCACGAAAAAAAAATTTAATTTTATTTAAATGTTTCCTTTATATATATAATTTGTTTAAAATTTGTTTGAATTGATCAAATAAACAAATTGAATTGACTTCCTACTGCACAAGCTTAGTATGTATATGACCTCATCAGCTGATCGAAACTAGGTCAAGTCCAAGACCCTTGACCTACATATGTTATGTATACTTTCTGAAAATACATTCAACATCTGTAACAATCTAACTTGAAACACAAAACACAATAAAATAACATATTTAAAATTAACAAAATATTATTATAAACAATAAGCCAATTGCCATTTAAATTATTCAAAATAAACAATTCTTAATTTTACATTACCAAATTCTATCAAAATTCTGTTACTGGTTTAAAAAATGAAAATTTTATATATTCAACTACAACTTTCTTCATTTTACAATCTCATTCCCTATTACTGTGGGTGATTTAAATTATCTATTCTCATTTAATTTACTACTTGATCTGTCTACATATATTATCTTTCTCCCCCTGACTCTAACCTCTAACAACTTTTACTAACATGACACCCATCTCTATTAAAACAGCTATCAAAACACTCTAAACCCAACTTATCCTTAAACTCAAATCGCCACCTTCTCTCTATATATAAAAAAAATACTCTCTAACCCTTTGTACATAGGATACGTGTTTCCCCCCCAAAAAAACTCAATTCCCTTATTTGGTCCCTGGATTCTACCTAAGGCGGCCCCTCCTCACTAAAATCGATCCCTATCCCGTCCCAACTATCATTATGTTGCGGACTCCCACATTACACTACCCCCTACTACAAAATTGCCATCCCCGAAATCTCAATCTCATTACCTTACTACAACTACAACAAAATAACAACATCAATTATAAACAACAATATATCACTCCAAAACTCTACATATATTCTCCATTACTACTGTGTCGACATCAATACTTCTCAAAATTCTATAACATATATTAACTCAAAACAACATTACATTACTTTCATCTCTACTATTTCTCTAACTTTGACTTCAACTTGGACAGATCTACATGTCCCACAACATATTTGTCACCCACAAAATATCTCTTGTTAACTTGCATAAATTATTACTTTACTTCTCATTTTTTCAAATTATTTTTATCATTACTTTAAAATAGCATCTGTAATCCATTGAAACATTACATTAAATCTTAACTACTTGGAACATTTATAACCAATATACCAGTGACATCTTATTGCTGATCAGCTGATCTCCTTAACACAATGAAAACACATCTCAAAATTGAACAAATTACATGAAATATATATTTATCAATACTCACTTCTATTACGTTAACTGCCTGCCAGTCAGTTTAATTATCTGCTTAGTTTAAAATACACACATAATGAAAACACATATTGTTATCTACCTAACCTACGACAATAAAATAATACATTTAAAATTATAGCATGAACACCTTATATTGAGTGTCTGAGCAGCTAGTTATTTAACAGAGCACAAGCATTTTTATAGGATCAAACTTTGAGTTAGCAAAAAATTTTTTATGTGGTAAAATTTAAATTCGTGGCTCCTCTGAGTCACCTCCCATCCACACACACTATTTCAAGTTATGTAAGGCTGTGGCGCCCCCTCGCTTTCACAAAGACTGTATATTTTGGAGTAGGTTGACCTGTCCGTGTCTTTGCTTCCGCTGTTACATTTAAAAAGGTTCAGATATCAACATACCTTTGTCATATAGATACACGCCCTTAATGCGGGTCTACCACCTGGCTTTGCTGCCCCCAAGCGGGCAGAGTGGTAGCCGCTGTTCCATAGTGCCGGGAGATTTCCCCTAATTGTCACCCCCCATTGAATTTCTACTCTATACCAATTTCAAGTCAGCTATGGTCAAGGGACTTGGTATGACCATAGCTGGCCGCTAGCCAAACCCACGATTAGTGCTGGTAAGGCAGTAATCGCCCGAAAAGTCGGGGAAATCTAACTTCATTTCACTGCCTGTTACACATCGTTTTATTATGTGCGACACGGTCGTCTATCAGTGTGTAAATTTTAATTTACACGAAAAATTGTGTCGCACATTTTCGCCATTTTGGCCTCCGATGAAGGTAACACTCTCTGTTACCCCCAACCCATTTCGCTATCTACGGGAGCACAGGCCACCCCCGCAATAGCAACTTAAGAACTAACTAATAAAGTTATTATATACATTAAATAAATATAATCTTTTCATCAATAAACATTTAACTCATTCATAACTTTCTACCGTTGGACTTTCTTGAAATTTTCAAAATTTATTTTTAATAATTATTATATATCATTTTTCATTTATTATTAAAATTTTTTAATTATCATTTTTATTGAACACAATTATTTCCAATAATCTCACTATTGAATTAGAATCTTAGTTACCTGTAAACATTTTTGTTATACATGATTCATATTGTAAAAGTTCTATACTTACAGTCCATTTTTACATGATTGCAAATCACATCACAAAATATATATATTCACCATACTAATACTTCCACCTCACCTCTGAAACATTTAACACAAATATTAGTTTAAATCAAACAATTTATCACATCTATTATCAAATTCCAAATCTCGTAAAAAATAAATTTAACTTCCTCAGAAAATTTAATTATATAACATTCAAATAATCAATCAAAATATTTTAGACATTTCAAATTATTTTAATTAATTTAATTATTAACAACACAAATTTCATTACCATCATAACTATTATTAGTCAATTACTGTTTTTCAAAATTAATTCTGATATTTCTTTAAATTGCAAATATTATTATTTTTATTACCACAGTTACACACACTGGTTTACTTAACATTCCACCATGTACCCAAATAAATTTACTACATTATTATTTACAAACTTTAGTTAATAACTGTTCAGTTTTTTCGCACTTCATTGTCCAAATCTACCATGTCAAAGCCCATAAAACATAATGTTTATAGCTGTCTTTTATTGTTTTACAGTTTAACCTCCATCGTCCCAGATAAGTCTTGGTTTTATACAACACTGTTGCTTTTTATTTACAAACAAATGGTTACTTTGTGTGTCATAACCAGAACAACCAAATTCACTCATTTTACCAGAATACTCATTCAACCAGTCTACATTAGGCATTTTTGTTACATCTCCGTCAGTAAATTCGCTCATTATCGGGTTAAATACTTTTGTCAACTCATTATAGTCATCATTACTCAAATATACTTTTAAACTTTCATTCCATTCTTCATACTTTCTATTCAAAAAATACAATTCTGTTACTTTCTCCCCATACAATTCTCTGTTTAATTCTCTCTCTTCATAACACCACACCACACTCTCACAATTATTCCGGACAGAGGGTACACAATTACTCAACAAAAATAAACACCTCAATTCATCTATCAATATGGGACTCTTGCCCTTCAAAAACAACACTTGTGAATTCATTAAATAATCATCATCAATAATAAAGGGAAAATCTACCCCTGTCCCCACTCTACTACAACATTGTTTTTCCTCTCTCTCTCTAACTCACTAACACACCTTAACATCTCATAATCACATTCCACAAACTCATCAGTACTCTCTGATATGACATTTTCAATTACATTATTCTTCTCATTATTTTCAATAACATCATTATTATTTATTAATTCTTTATCTGGTATCGTATTTTTACATTTGTCACTACAATTTTCATTTGTTTTATTTTTCTCTGTACATACACACTCTCTTGACTCATTTGCTGCTCTTTTTGCTTCACTACATATTTCGCTCAACTTACTCTCAATACTACACAGTGAATTAGTTAATACATCAAACTTGGCATCATTCATGTCAAAATGACTATTCATCACATTAAATTTGTTCTCGAAAATTTTTTCGTTATTGTCAAAACGTTTATTTAATTCAGTCTCATTTATGTCAAAACGTTTATTAAATTCTTTAAATTGATTTAACATAATACTTATCATATCAATATCCATCTTATTGTATTTTGTTGAAGTCGAGGTTACTTGAATCCCCGAATCTTCAATTACATTACTCTGATCTGTTACACTTATTTCTGTTTCATTCTGACTCGCATTTGGAGTCGAATGTGTCTCCAAATTACTCATGTTTAAGTCGTCAAAGTTTTCGACACTATTTTTATTTACTTTATTCTCATTATCTGACATTTTTTGTAATTGATATTCTAACTATTCATAATCTAATTAATTAATTTTTTGTGATGTATTCTCTATATTACTTTCGATGTAGCTTTGCGTACATAACGCCTTTTTTATTTTGCTACGCTAACCTAAAACACATGTTTGTATCTTTATTGTAGATGAGGAATTTAATCAATTATAATTCGTGCCTGTCACGGGCGCCATTTGTTATCGTCTATAATGAATTAAATTTATTAATTACCAAATTACAATAATTTCCACACCTACCTCCACGATCTCTTCTGTCGGGTTCCAGGGTTCGATCACATGTACGTTAGATACAAACATGGTTTACAGGTTAAACAAAGCACTGACACAACTCATTTTGAAGAGAATTAAAATTTAATTTTTTATTTTTTGAACTTTGTTAACATTAAAAAGATTCCTTCTCCAAAATTAAACTTTGAAATACATGCCTAATGCTTTTCGGTGATCCACTTCCTGATCACAACAATATAATTATGAACTTATTCTAACATCTTACCTTATACTCATACAGACATACAGACAGAGCCCAGCCTGCATATTTTGAACACTCACTCAAACACACCCCTTAACATTTTATAATAAAACCCCCCCAGCCCTTACACTTCAACCGCCGGCCACGTGTTCGCGCGCGCACTCATCGTTTCTGTAAATTACTGGTTGGTTACTGTCCGAAAATATCAAATTATCTCTTCTGCTTTGGCAACTCGATCGCGATCACATGAAAATTTACTGTAGTTACACCTTTCACTGGAAAAATAACAAAAAAACTTTGTAGAGAGCCTACTTAGCTCCGTGCCGGCCGGCACCTATAGCGTAACTGGGAAGTGTGCTTGGTTGAGCGGGAGGAAATGCGTATTCACGGCCAACAGGTTTTAGTCGCCGTTCATGCTCAATTTGTTGTGGCGTATTCCTTCTATGCATGCAACATAGTCGTTATATGTGTGGTGACCGAGGACGATATTTGCCTCTGCTACACTGATGTCACTAGTAGTAGGCGTGGCTTCATGACATTTCCTGTAGTTGGCTGGTTGCTGCTACAAACTGTTCGTTCCAGCGCCATGTTTTACAGCTTCGTTGGATTTTTCACGGCGTCACTAACAGCGCCCCGTCCTGATTGTTCCGTGCGGGCGTGGTCACACATATGCACATTTCTCAGAAATTCGGGGTGGCGCGAATTCCTTACAGAGTTACTCAACACAAACTGCGTCTCTGCTTTGTTACACCACTGTTTCTCAACACGTGTTCTGTTGTAATGGAAATAACGTTCGCCGGGAAATAAAACTTTCACAATAAATTTATAAAATCCCACACAAAAATGAAATAAATGAAAATGCAAATATCCCATACTGTAATAAACAAAATAACCCAATTTTGGACATGTTACAAAGCCGAGAGCGAATAACATTCAATGACCACTCGGTTGAAAGAATGCAAACAACTGAAGATAATCACCCCAGTAGATCAGAGGACCGCGCCGAAGGCAACGCCCAACATTTAAACGAACAGCGGCAGTGAGAATCCAACAGGACCCGTCACTGATCCGATCTATTGGGTTATTAACCAGACTGACTAACCAGACAAATGACGAAACAATAACAATAATTCAAAACCACTATCTGAAGAACATCCGTGAGGAGTTAATGGAAGAAAATACCACATTAATTAAACACCCTGACAATGAAATTGCATATGTTATTGCCAAGGTATATGGAGTAACTGTAAAATTCATGATTGACACGGGCGCCAATGTGTCCTTAATTGACGCAAATATGTATAACAAAATTCAAAAAGAAAGTAAGGTCAGCTTACCCACGTTACCAGTAAGCAACATTGTTTTAATTGGAGCCACTGGAAGGCAAAATAAAACCATTAAGAGACAAGTGTCTCTAGAAGTAATAAGTAATGGTGAGACATTGTCAATGATATTCTTAATCGCTCATAATCTACCATTTGAAATTTTAATTGGCTGTGACATCCTAAGAAAGTATTCTGCAATTATCGACATTGTATAGTTACGTTACTTTTGAATTTATAAATACGATATATCTCACAAATGTGGTTATGTATACAAAAACTAAGACGCCATCTATGCAATTAACTAAGTCATGGGCCAGAAGTTCGTTACGCGAAGTCATAGGAAACGGAAATTGCTTGAAATAACAAAACAGCTGTTCTAATTGTTACCAATGAAATACCCCTTTTTATTCTTTACTTTGTTACATAACATTTTTTAAAACCAACTGTAACCCTTCCAAAAACATAATGTGTAATAATAACTTTGATTAAGTTTAATGATTATATGTTTAAATGATTATACAATAATAACATGTATATATTTATATTTATATAGTGGTGCTCAACCCAGCACTTAGAATAATTACGCACGCACACAACCACTCACCCTTTCATTATCATGGTACAACTTATTTAAATTTTGGAGCTCCTTAAATTTAGATTGAAATTTTGAATAATTTGTTAAATGATTGATTTCTATAATAACATATATTGGGAAATAAAGGATTCAAAATATATAAGGAACGCTCTCACCAATTTCCGTGTTGGCTTCCTCGCACTGCCAGTCTCGTTCGTAATATCGGCACAATCGGTTTATTTTACTGCGCTTGACGGGACTTTATGTCAACCCACGTAACCCACCGTCGTGGGACCGATTCTATACGTCGATCTTGTTTACGAACGATTTAATCGGTCGAGGACGCCTACACCAAACCGAACTATTACTTTCCTTAATACATTTTGATAGTAGATATTATACTGTTTATTAACCACCTACAGTGGTCTAAAAAGTTAAAATTCACTCGTAAGTGAATGGGCGGCCGGCCGGCTCAAATCAGAGCTGCAGATGAAATGACGGCAATTTCTGGTTGAAATCTGCGGAAGTGGGGTGTATTGACGTCACATTCCTTTGTCTAAGTTGTTGACATCGCCGTTTGTAGTTGTCAACACATTCTCCGCCTCTGACGTAACGAAGGCTTGGCTCTGCTTATCTCAATAACTGCACACTGTTTTTGTGATGTGACACCGTTTTTTGTCATGAATTAGTTCAAATCCTGGCAAATACTGTAATATAGTCCACTCACTGTAAATTCTATATCGGGTGTTTGAGGTTGGGTTGGGTATGTCAAAAAATAGGAAAATACAATATTTATGATCTCTTTACCATATTTTAGGTAATTATGAAATGTACCATGATTGTACCATCACAACACCCCCTCAATGAAAGATGGTGTGACGAAGCACACAAACTTTCATTGACCCTTTCATACTTCCTAAAGGGATCAGTCAGGACAAGTCGCCACAACCCCCTTACAATTTTATATAAAAAATAACAATAACTCACCCTTGGTCTGGTGATAATGACTGTACCTTCATGACCTTACTGGACTTCTCCTGCGAGATCCCAACACCATAAGGCCACTTAGGCTCTTAACGCCCCTGCTCTGACGAGTTAGCCAGCTCAGGACCGCTGTCACACCCCAAACACTGAAACAATTTATAAAAAATATGAACATAGTGGCTTATTGAATCACTACCTCCTTAACTGATATGGTTCCCCTTAGCTAAGTGCTGGTTTGTGCCAATAAGCACTGGGTTGGCTTACTATTTATAAAATTATAAATTATATTAAATAAAATTAGAAAGTATAAAAATTATAAAAATAATAAATCTCAAGGATTAAAAAGAATATCTTGCCTGCATATTACAAACCCTAGCTTGAATAATAGTTTCGATTCCTATCGATAATAATTATCTTCGTTCTATAATTACTATAATTGTAACATAAGCACAAAATTATAAAAAATTGAATAAAATATATTTGAAAATATAAAATATATATAATATAAAATATAATTATCTATCTCCCAAACTTGGAGAAAAACAAATCAAGAAATTTAATGAATCGATTTATTTACTTATAACTTTTAAAATAAACTTTTATTATGATTATTAGTATTATTATTATTAACAGTTAATCATCTGGCTGATAAATATTATTAACAGCGCCATTTAAAAATTTTTTTTCTCTTCCTACACATATTATAAAATCATGTTGAAAAGTTTTCAAATAAATACATAATACATTAATAATTAACACTGATATATTAATAATACAGTTAATACATTTTAAATACTCAATCATATTTAATCATATCTTAATAAATAATTAAGATATATCAAAATTGAAATATCATTTAAAAAAAATGTTAATTTTTTCATTAGTTACATTAATAAATTTGTAGACACTTTCCAAGTCCAAAACATCACTTTTCTAACACTCCAGGAAAACAATGGATCTTCTGATATGCTTAGTTACATAAAAAAAATATAACTCCTTACTGAGTTAACCTCTTAAGTTACACAATTTTCAAATTTTATTCTATAAAATTTTAGAATAAAACAAGATTCAAGGGATCAATGCCAAAATATAGCTTTTTTTTTTTTTTTTTTTTTTTTTTTTTTTTTTTTTTTTTTATATCCCAAGAATTAGGGGTCCCCCTCCCCGTTCAATAATAAGATTAAATTTTCAAATTTCTACCAATTTTGTGTGGAGGAAGACCATCGTTGCTTTTACTTCCTTACGTCAGTTCCGCCAACCATGGTCCGCCTCCCAAACTCCAAAATCCACGATCAGAGGTGGTGAATCTGTGATCGCCCGAAAATGGGGGATAGTCCCTTCTGTAAACCAATAACTAAATTAATACTCATATACTCCAAATATAAAACATCAATATAAAATAACTAAGTCGACCAGTACAACTTTAAATTTGTAGCATTGTGTGTTCCTACTATCTCTCCAGTTACGTTGTTCTGTAATACATAAGAATTTTGCATCTTAACTTCTATGATCTCATATGGCCCTTCGTATAAGAGAAAGAATTTCTTAATTTCTTTGTCTTGTGCACTCGATAAGTCATGTCTCTTAACTAATACCATTTGTCCTACATTATACTTAATCCACTTACCTCTTGCGTCGTGTCTACGTTTTCTCTGTTCACCCTTACTAATTAAGTGTTCATTCGCCAACCGGATTTTAATGTTTATATCAGTTGTTCTACCTTCAGTTGGATAGTCGAATAATTGTTCTAAGATTCTTGGGGGGCGTGTTCCCCTAACTAATTCATAAGGTGTATAGCCAGTAGACTCGTGGGTGGTACTGTTCAGCCAGGTTTCCACCTTTCGTACATACAACGGCCACTCGCTGTGTTTAGCGTGACAATAGGCTCTGAAGATCCTGCCTATTTCTCTCATTACACGCTCAGCCTGGTTGGACTGGGGATGATACACAGCCGTATGCTTCGTGAGGATGCCTTCCCATCCTAAGGTCTGACGCCATCTTCCGCTGATGAACTGCGGCCCATGGTCTGATAAAATCACTTTTGGCTTACCCACGTTAATCATATAGTCTTTAGTTATTTTTTCACTCAATACCTTACTGGTAGCTCTTTTTACGCTATACAATTTTACATATTTTGAGAAAGTGTCAAGCAAGACAAATATATAAACTACTCCGCCTCTACCCTTCGGCAATGGTCCAAACAAATCCACAGCAACTAAATCAAAAGGTCGATCTACCTTAATATAATTTAACTCACCTTCTACTCTGTAGTTAACCACCTTCGACTTTTGACACAAATCACAACTCCTCAACAACTGCCTTACTCGCCTCTCCATATTTCTGAAAATACATGATTCTTTTAAAACATTGACACACTTTTTAGCCCCAAAATGACCATATCGTATATGACAATCCCAAATAATTTTCTCTTCCAACACTGCTGGTATCACTAATTTCCAGTCACGCTCACCCCCGACTACCTTCTTAAACAATAACCCTTTATAAATTTTAAAATATTGATTGTACTCAGACTCATCCAGCTCCATCTCTAAACTGTGTATTATTTTTCCAGACTTACCATCTGCTCTCTGCATGGTGTTAATATCCTTCAGCTCCTCTCCAAAGATTCTGTCTTCTCTACTAATCTGAAAAATTTCAATTTCTTTTAAGTCCCTACCTGTTTTGTTATTTTCACAATCTACTCTGGATAGAGTGTCGGGTACCTTATTTTCTGTTCCTTTAATGTACTCCCATTCGAAGTTGTACTCCTGTAAAACAAGTACCCACCTGGTTAATCGACTATGAGCCAGTTTACAAGTGTTGAGGAATGACAATGCTTTATGATCAGTCCTAATGATCGTTTTGTTTCCTAAGATGTACGTTCTGAATTTACCAACTGCAAACACAATACTGAGTAATTCCTTCTCGGTGGTCATATAATTCTTTTCAGCTGGCAGTAAGGATCGACTAGCGAACGCAATTGTCTTATGTTCTTTCTCCTCATCTTCCTGATACAGCTCTGCTCCTACAGCGACATTGCTGGCGTCCGTCTGTAAATAAAACATCTTATCAAAATCCGGATGGTTCATCATAATCATGTCACTAAATCTGCGTTTTATTTCTTCAAAGGCTCCACGCTCCACTTCTCCCCATTTCCATTGTCGGTTTTTCTGTAATACCGCACTTAACTTTGCGGTTAGGTAGGCGTAGTTCCTCTGAAATTTCCTATAAAAGTTGCACAGCCCAAGAAAACTCTGAAGTTGTTTGATGTTTCGCGGTTCAGGGAAACGCATAATAGATTCGACCTTGTCCAGGTTTGCGGAAATTCCTTCCGATGTAATAATGAATCCTAAAAAATTAATCTTCGTTTGTAGAAATTTGGACTTATCCCAATTTACGGTTAATCCTCCCGCTTCTAATTTTCCTAAAACATATTTTAAATGTTCTAAATGGTCTTCAAATGTACGTGAAGCTATTAAAATATCATCTACATAAACTGTGAGAAAATCTAAATCTTTTGGTCTCAAAATTCTATCCAAACATTTAATGAAACTAGCTACGCTGGTATTTAGCCCAAATGGTAGTCGCTTAAACTGATAATTTTTTCCGTTAAACAAAAATGCTGTGTATTGCCTACTTACCTCTGCTAATGGTACCTGCCAATATCCAGCAGTCAGATCTAATGATGTCATAAATCGTACGCCACTAAACTTTTGAAAGATCTCATTTATAGATTCTGGTGATTCTCGGTCTGGTATAATAATTTGATTAATTTTCCTTGCGTCTAGGCATAATCTTACTCCTCCTTCCTTCTTGATTACCACCACTAACGGATTTGAGTAGTGAGACACTGACCTCTCTATGATACCATTATCTAACATCTTGTCCAACTCTTCTTGCACCGCTCGTCTTTTAGAGTAAGGCACTGGATAACTCCGCTGCATGAATGGTGTGTGTTCCTTTATCTGTAACATACATTCATAATTTTTTGCCCTTCCTGGAATATCGGCAAACACTCCCTTAAACTGCTCTATTACCTGCCATAACGCTATACGTTGGCCACTCCTTATCACCTCACCCCCACTACAGAATTCATCCGCCCTTATCTCCCATACTTCATTATTAATATTACTCATTTCATTATCAACATCTTCTAAATACTCACCCTCTATACAAAAATTTACTTTAGTATCTAAGTGATTCTCAACTACTTGTTTCTGTAACAATTTCACACCAGTGGTTCTAACTTTATTTATCACATTTTCAAAATTAATTTTCACAGACCGATCACCCCCATCTAACTCCACCACTTTTTCTTTAAAATTTATTACAGCTTTATTTCTTTGTAAAAAATCATTTCCCAAAATGATGTCTAAACTTAACCCCTTGACTACCAAAAATGTATTATCAAAATTCATATCTCCAATTGAGAAGCTTAAATGTATCTGTTTTGTCACCCTTTTACTACGTACCCCCGTGACTCCTATTACTGTAACCCCTGCTACGGGTAAAACTGGAATATTCTTATTCAATTCTTTCAATTCACTTAAAATGTTCTCGGCTATTACTGAAATTTCGCTCCCTGTATCGACAAGTGTTTTAAAGTTTCTATTATCTATTGTTACCTGTATTTCCGTGAGTCCAGCTCTCACCTCCAATGTCATGTTACACTCCTCCTCCAATAAATCTGCAACGATGTCTGCTTTTATTACGTTGGATTGTAAGTTCTCGATGGGTCGGACCTCATGAGTTTCCCTGAACAGTGGTCGGGTCCTACTTACCACTGTTGACTTCAGTTTTCCGGCTGTGTCCTATTATGACTTGTTGATGGCACAGGGTGTCCGCGTGTTGGTCCCTGATGGTGGTACGGTGCTCCTTTGTTACTCGGGGCTCCTCTGTTCGCAGGTATGAATTGCTTTACTTGGTTATTTCTTGGTGCTTTACAGAAATAACAATGCTGCATGTGACCCCGATTCTCCTTCCTGCAACTAGAACAACTCCAACCGCCTGGTGTCTGTAAATCATTTCTAACATTATATTTATTGCCAGTATGATTAAAATAAGGCCTTGGCCGATTAAACTCATTGTTATTATTGTTATGGTTATACGTATTTGGTTGTATAGGGCGTCTACCCATTTCACGATCATTTATACTTTGTAGTATATCTAATACCCTTTCCAGTTCATCAAGATTTTCTATTTCTTTAGTCCTCAGAGTGACCTGCACTTCTCTAGGTAAGTGCTTACTAACATACCTAACAAATGACTTAAATGGTATAGGAGGCTCTAAATATTTAGCTTCGTTGTACAATTTTGTTACATAAATAGTAATGTTATTATTACTAACGTTACGTCCCATGAAATTACCCGTTCCCATAATACGGCTTCTTAAAGTCTCCTGCTCTTCTTCTGTCCAATATTTACCCTTAAAAGCTTTTTCAAAAGTATTATAGCAATCCCATTCTAACCTATGAGCTTCAGCCCATATGACTGAGTTACCCTTGAAACATTTAATAATTTTATTTAATTTCACTTCCCAGCTACTACTACTAAAATGATTATAATCCCTAGTCTGATTAAGGAATCGCATGGGATGTATTACTCTGTTTTCATGGCTAAAATTCTCTAGTTCTATTTCATTATAGAAATCTCTAGGTACTACTACTCTATCAGTTATGCTTGAAACATTTTTATTTATTTCTCCCCATAATTCGTTTTTTACACTGGTCAAATTATTTGCAATCATATCATATTTATCATGCACATCCATACTATTTTGTACAGTTAAGTCATCAATTTCTTTAATCTTACTTTGTAACAAATTAAATCTACTCTTGGTATTTTTCTCATGTTCAGTCATAGTACTATCTATAGCTTCTAAATTTTTAGTAATATCTATCACGTTTATTTCAATGTTTTCTAAATGATTTTGCAACACATTGGTTTTAACTTCTACTTGACTTTCTACAAAATGTAAACATTTCTGTTGTATTTCTGTACTTGTTGACTGTAATTTACTTTTAATCGTGTTATTTACTGTGTCTTGTACTAGATCAATTTTAGTGTCTAAATCATTTATGGTACTACTGAACTTGTCATCAACAATGGCTAGTGTGGTTTTCTGTATGTTATCACAACGTGTTTCTACTGTGTTAATTCTCTCCTCAAATTGACAATTTTGTCTTTTAATTTCATCTTTCATCTCATGGAAATTAATTTTAAAACTACTTTGAATTTCTTTAATTTCGTTATTCTGCTCATCTAGTTTTTTATCTAGTTTTAATAACAATTGTATCATTGCATTAGTTTCATCCTGCTTACTATCTAAACTAGTTGAAATGGATGTATTGACTTTCGTTATTCCTACAGATACAGGCGTATGCGCCTCGTCAATCTGACTAGTTTGAGGTGTTTGTACATCCATCTCGCCAGTCAAATTTACATTAGTTGTACCTATTTCTAACGTAATATTGTCATTAGTACTCATTTTGGCAATTGTGTAATGCACGCATGCATACAATTGTATAACCTAATTGTGGGGTTATGTTTACGAATTATAAAATTTTGTCTGTTACCTCAAGCAATTTTTTTTTCCGTGTTCTTTCTAGGCGTATCCCATGTAATAATATACATACATAATATTACATAAGGTCCCTGTTCGGGCGCCACCTGTATAGTTACGTTACTTTTGAATTTATAAATACGATATATCTCACAAATGTGGTTATGTATACAAAAACTAAGACGCCATCTATGCAATTAACTAAGTCATGGGCCAGAAGTTCGTTACGCGAAGTCATAGGAAACGGAAATTGCTTGAAATAACAAAACAGCTGTTCTAATTGTTACCAATGAAATACCCCTTTTTATTCTTTACTTTGTTACATAACATTTTTTAAAACCAACTGTAACCCTTCCAAAAACATAATGTGTAATAATAACTTTGATTAAGTTTAATGATTATATGTTTAAATGATTATACAATAATAACATGTATATATTTATATTTATATAGTGGTGCTCAACCCAGCACTTAGAATAATTACGCACGCACACAACCACTCACCCTTTCATTATCATGGTACAACTTATTTAAATTTTAGAGCTCCTTAAATTTAGATTGAAATTTTGAATAATTTGTTAAATGATTGATTTCTACAATAACATATATTGGGAAATAAAGGATTTAAAATATATAAGGAACGCTCTCACCAATTTCCGTGTTGGCTTCCTCGCACTGCCAGTCTCGTTCGTAATATCGGCACAATCGGTTTATTTTACTGCGCTTGACGGGACTTTATGTCAACCCACGTAACCCACCGTCGTGGGACCGATTCTATACGTCGATCTTGTTTACGAACGATTTAATCGGTCGAGGACGCCTACACCAAACCGAACTATTACTTTCCTTAATACATTTTGATAGTAGATATTATACTGTTTATTAACCACCTACAGTGGTCTAAAAAGTTAAAATTCACTCGTAAGTGAATGGGCGGCCGGCCGGCTCAAATCAGAGCTGCAGATGAAATGACGGCAATTTCTGGTTGAAATCTGCGGAAGTGGGGTGTATTGACGTCACATTCCTTTGTCTAAGTTGTTGACATCGCCGTTTGTAGTTGTCAACACATTCTCCGCCTCTGACGTAACGAAGGCTTGGCTCTGCTTATCTCAATAACTGCACACTGTTTTTGTGATGTGACACCGTTTTTTGTCATGAATTAGTTCAAATCCTGGCAAATACTGTAATATAGTCCACTCACTGTAAATTCTATATCGGGTGTTTGAGGTTGGGTTGGGTATGTCAAAAAATAGGAAAATACAATATTTATGATCTCTTTACCATATTTTAGGTAATTATGAAATGTACCATGATTGTACCATCACAACATGAGACTATCCAAAGTAACTATGAGATATGAAGATAAAGAATGGATAGCAGAATTAACTGGGAGCAAGGGGGTCATCCCAATTAGTACAGTATATAATATAAGAACGATCTGTGATTCACCAGACCGAAGGTGGGAAGAGAAACCAGACAATCAAATAAATAGTGACATTCTATGGAATCAGAAGTTAGAAGAAATCCGACAATTTCGAGGTACTCAAGACGGGAATCCATTAACAGATCAAGAGGTAGAAAAATTAATAATGATTTACAACAAATACCGCCATGTATTTTCCGACCAACCAGGAAAGGTACGGGGGTATCAATGCGAGTTGAAGTTCAAAGAGGTGGCTAACTTCAATAAGAAATCCTATCCGATTGCATATGCGGCAAAGGAGGCAGTACGTATGGAAATTAATAAAATGCTGGAAGAGGACATAATTGAGTACAGTTGTTCGCAGTACACCAGTCCTATAGTAGCTGTTACCAAGAAAGATGGAAGGGTACGCCTATGTCTCGACGCTAGAGAAATAAACAAGATCCTAATTAACGACAGGACATCTCCTGGTGAAATTGAGGAGATCCTCAAAAAGTTTCAGGGTACCCAATTTATCAGTACCTGGGATACAGTTTGTGGGTACTGGCAAGTAGAATTGCACCCAGCCAGTAGAAAATATGTAGCGTTCATATTTGAATGTAGGAACTACCAGTTCAAACGACTACCTTTTGTGCTGGTAAATTCAGTAGCGATATTCGTCCGCTGCATGGACCAGATATTGGGTCCTGAAACCATGAATTATACAACTGTATACGTTGATGATTTGCTGATCACTTCATCCAACTGGGAAGAGCACTGTACAAGAGTAGAATGGGTACTGGAGAAGTTATCCATAAACCAGGTGACTTTGAAGTTGGAAAAGTCAAAGCTAATAGCAGAAGAAGTCCAATTCCTTGGATTCAACCTGTCACAACAAGGAATAACACCATCAACCGACAAGATAGATGCTATTCAACGTTTCCCTACCCCTAAAAATAAGAAACAGTTACAGTCGTTCCTGGGCATCTGTAACTACTACAGAAAATTTCAGCAAAATTACTCTGAGCTGACCACCAAACTGTCACCACAACTATCATTTAAGACCAAGTGGGTATGGGGTCCAGAACAGGAAACGATTTTCAAAACCATTAAAAAACACTTCCTCGACACAATTATGCTAAACCACCCTGACTTCAATAGACCCTTTTTACATGAACTGTGATGCAAGCGACATTAGCTTGGGATCGGTACTCTATCAGGAGGACAATGATGGAAACCACCAAGTAGTAAGTTTCGCCAGCAGAACGTTAAATCAGTGTGAACGTAATTACCATGTAACCGAGAAAGAGCTGTTGAGCGTAGTCTTTTCTTGTGGCAAATTTCGTACTTATATCCTTGGATATCCTATCACAGTGCGCACCGACCATAAATCGATATCCTTCTTAAAGAACTGCAAGCTCAGCCATGGTCAATTAACTAGATGGATACTTGCTCTCCAAGAATACCACATCAATTGGGAGTATATCCCTGGCAGTAAAAACACAGCAGCTGATGTACTATCCCGCATTAACACCGAACAGCAATCCAGCTGAAAGAGTGCTCCGTGAAGTTGGGAGAATTCTTCGAATGTACTGCCACGATCAGCAACGTAAGTGGAGTGAATACATCGAAGCCACAGAAAGTTTCATAAATCTCGCTTACCACGAATCCATTAAGGATACCCCTTATACCATCATGTATGGAAAACCACCACCTCGAGCAATAGAAGAACTTGTCAATTTCCCCGCCAATCCTTAATACCAGTTCGATAATGCAAGATTCTACAGCAAGATAGCGGAACAAGTAGAAAAGAAAAAGGAAAAATACCACAAAATCCAACCTAAAGCAATACGATATCATGAAGGAGAAAAAGTGTTAATACGGAACAGAGAGTTACCTAGTTCTAGAGAGGGAATAACAACGAAATTATTATTACTGTACAATGGCCCCTATCTCATTGTCAAAGATAACCACAATAACACCTATGTCATAAGTGAGATAACGACCAAGAGAATCAAAGGGACTTACAACCAGTCTTCTTTGAAAAAATATTATGAGGCGGTGTTAGAAAATTAAGAGAATTTGGAGAGTAAACATTATCTAAATTCAAAAACTGAAGTAAGTACAACTTACAAATAAATATTTGATTGAAATTAATATATGAATGAAAAAGAATTTAGAAGAAAGATTAGCTAAATTCAAAACAAAGTAAGTACAACTTACAACCAAGTGTGAAACAAAATGTGTAAACCAATATGATTTTGGAAAAAATATATATATATAATGAAATATCATTAAAAAAAAATTGACATAAAATAATAAAATGTTAAACAAATAATGATGACGCTACCTAACATCATTAACTGACCCTGTTGCAAAAGGGAATAATAAAGAATTAACGTTTCACCAAAAGAAAAGACAAGACAATCAAATAAAAAATGACAATGACATATTAACTGGACAATCAATGATGAAAAAAAAAAAGTATAAGTGAGCCAGAAACCAGCTACAATGTTAATATTGAATATAAATGAGAAATAAAGTGATAACCAATAAAATCATTATCATATGAAGTAAGTTGATGAAACAATACAAAATATCCATTAAATATCGCCATAAGCATAGAAAAGGAATCCAAACAAGTCACTGAGAAGAAAAGGTCATGAGATGTATAAAAGAGAGAATAATTAACCCCAAGAGTGTTTTATTGTATTGATATTATATGAGTCGGAAATAAACGACTATTATTATGATTATTATGAATATTATTATGTGATGATTTTATGTTGAGATACGTCCAACAATTATTTTATGTTATTGAGCAGATAGGCATGACCTCTGAACTCAAAATGTGTATAAATGGATAGCAGAGTAATAGAGCCACACGTGCCCTCTGGCTAGTACCAATTTATATGAATGGGAGAGAAGAAAATTTTAGGGAAATAGAACATACAAGGGATAACACTCGTAATGAAAGAATAAAGAAAAAGAATAATACCCTATACCATATCATGAACAATGACTTAATAAGAATAAAATAAAGAAGAAAGTAGCGATTGATGAATTCCTTAATAATAACAACCTGATTTAATGAACTATATTGATGATTTCAGAAAAAACATAATGATCTTTGTTTCGAAATAATCAATTTTGGTGGCGATGCATTATGTAACATGACATAAGATAGTGAAAATACATTGATAATTAATAATAAAACAAAGAAGCTGAAGACAAGAAGAAAGGTCAAGAAACTTATAACTCAGAGATTAATAACCAAATTACAAAATGACAAATGACTAATAAACTGACGATGACTTGACCCAATAGATTGGATAAACACAAGGAAAATAAAATGGAACAAGGAAGAAGGAACCAGAAACCAGATGTAATCAAGAAAATAATAACGAACATTGTAATCCCCAAATTATGACTACAAAATGTATGTAAGCAATGCACTAAAATAGTTAGGGCATAAATGAGATGTACCTATGTTAGTAATAACAAATAGGATAGTAATATTATGCATATTATATGAATGAAGAAAATGTACCTATAAATATAAGGTAGGGAGTTAAAAATAAACATACCCAAATGAATAGTGATAAACATAGTCAAAACCAGTAAACCATACTCTGAGGCAGATAAAGGCCATAGTTAATAATCAAAAGTGATCAAAGTGAATCGAAAATAAATTAATTACTCATAACCAATAACCACACGATGATGTTAAAATAATTAGACAACATAGTGAATAATATCAAGTGAGTGGAATAAAGAGTGTATCAATATAAATAAGTGGTGACATGTAGGTATAGCATGCTATAAAAAAAAGTGAAAGTGAATAAATAAAAAAAAACCTTCTATGAAGGAAAAAGTGTAGTGGGTGAACAGAAAAAGGTATTTTAAAAGTAGACTGTATTAAAATATCTAACCAACCTGTGATAAACTTTATGTTAGCAAGTAAGATGAACTAATTGTACTGTGATTAATTTAAGTAATAGTTAGTAAGAATTATAAAATAAGATAAAAATTAAGTCATTAGAATGAATGGTAAATAAGAAAGATAGACACTGTATTCTAGTGAAGGAATTAGTGAGTAAAGTATATTGTGTAAGGTACAGTTTAACAGTAGTATTATAAGAGTTTTGTTATTGTTTAAAAAACCATATAATGTAATAAATTATAAGTTAAACCAGATAGTAGTAAGAAACAGAAAATTAGTTAGAAGTTTAATTTCAGGCTTGAACCTGGCAAGAAAAGGTTTATTCTTATGATAAGTGATGTGGCTAGTGTCACCAATGTTTTATTATTTGTTTCTATTAAAAAATTGTTTTAATGTACCAGATATAATGTTAATAAGTTACAAAGAATGTTAAATAGTAGTATGGGGAAATCTAGGCTCTAGGCCTAACATTTAATGAAGGAACTTTGTAAATTTAAAAGCAAAACAATAGCCCAGTATTAATCAGAATATACCAAATGTTTAAACAGTTAAGTAGGTATACCTAACACAAAAATGTATAAATAACATCCAGTTTTAGATTAAATATATATGAAATATAAATAAGAAAATAACGAAAATGTGATTAACTACTCAAAAGTAACCATGAGGGGTATCAAAATAATCCTTAACAAAAAAATATCGGTATGGAGAACCATACATGACTTCCATATTCTAAGAATTATAATTAAAATAATTTTCGAAATGAAATATTACCATAGAAACTACTTCTTTCTACTTACTGCTTCAGCCTTAACCACAGTACTGTGGTCACTAACATATACCACCTCACGTTATCGCACTCGATTTTCACTGATGATGGAAGTCGATGGCATTGCCGAAATGTCAGGTTTTGTAGAAAACATTGGACTATGGCCAAATATCCCGGGAAGGAATTTTAACAAAAACTACTTCTTTGTTGCCGATAACGTTGTACACATATATATCAGTGGCGAAGTTACATGGAGGCAATTGAGGCAATGCCTACCCTAAAAAATTCTGTAGAATAAAAATTATAAATACGTATGAACTACATAACGTAAAGATTATACATTGTTACTGCGACTGTCAAATTTATTAAACCGGAACGTGCTTTATTGAGCGACCGCTAGATGGTGACAGGTGAGATTCGGCATAGTTCGTTTAAAGCGAATGAGGCAACCTGAACTTGCCTCAGCGTTTTTTGTATACATCGTATGTAAGCAATGTAGTGGTGTGATAGGGAAGTGTAGGGAGGGGGGATTGTCCCGCGCTGTACACATGGAGCGTTGAGGCATGCCTCACTTCTGTGGTCCAAACAGTTAAGTTAAAGCGCCTGTGTTGTTTCTAAGTGTTTATTTTATGCGGTTATTAAAAGTGTCACTGTTATTCCGCTGAACTAACAGATGATCAAGATTGTTATTTGAATTATTTGTAACATTAAACATATATATAGAAACTAATCAAGTTTAAAAATTTGAAGTTCAATCAGTTGTATTATTGTGTATGACTAATACAAGGATTGTTCAATAGACACACGTACAGAGCTGTAAAGCATTTTTTATTCAACGATTTTAAAAGAAGTCTCCAATAACATTAAGACATGAGTTCCACTGTTGCGCTAACCTGTAGATTCCCTGCTAGTAAAATTCTTACGGCTCTTTGTGGAACCATTCGGTTACAGCAAACTCTACCTCAGCGTCCGATTTGACCCACCATCCTTTTAGTGATTCCTTAAAAAAAATTTAAGATAAGATTTTTGCCTACCCATTCATTAACTACTAGCTTCGCCAGTAAGCAAATTGATGTCCATTTTTTCGGCTTGCACGCGTTATGTTGGTGTGGGTTTCGGCACTTTCAATTTAAAAAGCGTGGAAACATAAGAAAATAAACATGAGTGAGGACAGAAATAACGTGAATTGTGTGTGTGTGTGTGTGTGTGTGTGTGTGTGTGTTTGTGTCTTACCTGCCTTTTTATTGCCGTATTAAATGAAAAATATTATATTACATTAAAATGAAAAAATTTTAATTTTATTGCCTGGCAACAAAATTATTTTATTTTTAACAATTACCATTGTTTCAAAAAGTTTAAATAAATTTTCAAGTACTTTACTCTTGTTAAAACGTAAAAGGTTGCAGGTAAACTACCCCTTCCCCTTAACCAATCTTCACCAAAATCGAAAGTCCTTGAGACCTCTACAATTCAGGGACGTATACAAAAAATTATTTGATTCTGTTTGAATTTGCGGCTGTTATCGTTTGCCATAGAAAATACGCTTGATAAAAAAACGTTGCAGGTAAATTACCCCTTCCCCTTAACCGATCTTCACCAAAAACAATAGGTCTTGAGTACTCTACAAATCAGGGCTGTATGCAGAAAATTATTTGATTCTGTTTGAACTTGCGGCTGTTATCGTTTGCCATAGAAAATACCCTTGTTAAAAAAACGTTGTAGGTAAACTACCTCTTTCCCTTAACCGATCTTCACCAAAAACAATAGGTCTTGAGAACTCTACAATTTAGGGCTGTATGCAAATAATCTTTTGATTCTGTTTGAATTTGCGGCTGTTATCGTTTGCCATAGGAAATACCCTTGTTAAAACATAAAACGTTACAGGTAAACTACCCCTTTCCCTTAACCGATCTTCACCAAAAACAATAGGTCTTGAGAACTCTACAATTCAGGGCTGTATGCGAAACATTATTTGATTCTGTTTGAATTTGCGGCTTTTATCGTTTGCCAAAAAAAAAAAATTTCCCTTGATAAAAAAAAACCGTTGCAGGTAAACTACCCCTTTCCCTCAACCTATCTTCACCAAAAACAATAGGTCGTGAGTACTTTACAAATCAGGGCTGTATGCAAAAAATTATTTGATTCTGTTTGAATTTGCGGCAGTTATCGTTTGCCATAGAAAAAAAATCTACAGAAGACAGACAGACACACACACAGACACTTTTCGAAAAATGACTTTTTTTCATGTTTTGAGTGTAGTACAATCAGAATCTGCAATAATCTCGAACACGATTTTTTTTGCCATCACCATACTTCCATTCCTTAAGGAATATGGAAGTAATAAGAACAATGGTATTCATGTAATTAACATAACTACTAATATAAGAAAGAAATCTTAATTTGAAGACATTTTATAGATTTAAACCAAAATAAAACGTTAGAATATAACAATGACATAAAATAACGACCAATGAGAATTAGCATAATTTAATGGGTAACCATAGCAACTGAAATTTATTCCCAAAAAACTGTTGGAATTTTAATTAATCCATTATTGACCGACGCAGAGGGCGGATGTATGCAGCTCTCACATAATTTAATAGGTAACCATAGCAACTGAAATTTATTCCCAAAAAACCGTTGGAATTCTAATTAATCCATTATTGACCGACGCAGAGGGCGGATGTATGCAGCTCTCAATCCGAATTTAACTATAAAAATGTAAATTTTAATAAAACCAAGAAGGAAGAAGTATTGTAAAAGCATTCTATATAACACCTGATGAATTAACCAGTATTAAAATATTCACAACATAAAAATAACAGTAAAAATAAGAAGACTTCGAAGGAACGTAACAGACGACTCATCCCGAAGGAAGAAGAGGATCGACCTACTTCAACCTGAGAATACGAACGACTACGGAACAAGAGGGAAGCCAAACTTTAATGAAAACCACCTGAACGGGAATTGAGAAACATCCGAGGAGGAGAAGACGACTAGACCTATCCGGAAGAAGTAGACGAACATCGAAGAAGCCACAACGAGAACCCGATGAGTATAAACTAATAATTTCACTTAAAAACGAATTCCCCTTTATCCATAATAACGAGTTAAAATTTTCACTTCACTGATCACAATTTTGAACAAGAACTGAAGGTAATTAAATTATCACTATTAATAAAACTTAATCAATTAACAACCTTTGAAACTGATTTATAATAAATTATTAATGAACATAACTTGTCAAAATTCTAACCAAACACTATTCTAATTCTCATTGCCGATAACTTACTTGTATGTATTAGTGTATTAAACATTGTGTACCTAGTTTTACGAAATATCATAAATATTCAAAACTACTAACAAAACAGAACACACACTATCAAAACGCATGCCCAACGCACAAAACAAATTCGATCTACCCGGTGTATATAAGCTAAATTGTTCAAATTGCAATAAATTCTACATAGGCCAGACAGGACGTAGCTTCAAACAGAGATACATTGAACACACAAAAGCACTCCACACCACTACAGAATCTACCTTCGCAAACCACCTCATTGAAGCAAACCACACATATAAAAACATCGACAATAACATGAACATACTACACGTACACACAAAAGGCCGAAAACTAGACACTCTAGAACAATTAGAAATATACAAACACACAAAAACAAATAAAAATGACATCCTAAACGAACAGACACAATTCAAATCGCACGCATTATTCGAACACATCTCACCACACACACACAGCTTCGATCTTTCGAAAAACTATCTCGTCACCAACAACAAGACGAACAGCGCTACTAACGACAGCCTCTGATGAAGCCTTCTATAGGTGAAAGCCGGTTTAGGCTGTAAGGTAAAGTTTACGTTTTTACTTATAAAAAACTTAGTGTTCCGAGTCGTCAATATTATAGTGATATTTAATTATTTTATGTTATTACGGTTTGTGAATACCATACAAGATGTGTTGATACTAGTAAATGCTAGATGTTAGAATGTAAGAATTTATTGTATTTTAATCATGTTAATTAATGTTATATTTTGTAAAGTAAGGAAAGGCAAAATAATAGTTCAAACAACCCAGAAATAGTGGATCAAAAAATATAAAATTAAAAGATGAATTAATAATAGCTTTTCTAGGAAAATTGGAAATTGATGACCAAGACAAATTCAAATTTGACCATACAAATCTAATCAAAGAATACAAGTTAATAGAACCTAGACTAATTTGATGTAAATTACTCTATTCAATATACAAATACATTATCATAATAATAACCACGACCTATAATGGTAATGAGAGGAATCAACATGTAAAATTGACTGAAAATAAGTGTTTGTACCAGATAAGGTCATAATCAGTAAAGGTACTAGTAAAATGCAAATAATTTGTTAAATGTTTAAAATAATAGCCAGATGTAAATTAGGTAAATTACAGATATTTAATTAGGAATCGAGTGAAAAATAAATTATAACATAAAACATATTTTAAACCATGTAATAGGTAATTCTGTAAGTCAAGATAAGGCCTACAGATAAAGTTCAAAGAATGTAATTAAGAAGCACAATTCAAACCAAAATAGGGAAAATTTAGTATTAAATTGTATAAAATAAAATCAGGAATATTGTTATATAATTAAAAATATCGGTATGGAGAACCATACATGACTTCCATATTCTAAGATTTATATTTAAAATCATTTTCGAAATGAAATATTACCATAGAAACTACTTCTTTCTACTTACTGCTTCAGCCTTAACCACAGTACTGTGGTCACTAACGTATACCACCTCACGTTATCGCACTCGATTTTCACTGATGATGGAAGTCGATGGCATTGCCGAAACGTCTGGTTTTGTAGAAAACATTGGACTACGGCCAAATATCCCGGGAAGGAATTTTAACAAAAACTACTTCTTTGTTGCCGATAACGTTGTACACATATATATAAAATATATGCATAAAATTAATGGCTTGTATAAGTTAATGATTGATCTCCATTAAGTAGTGCTCAAGTTTCCAAAGTTTTAATATTATGATGTCCGTAATTAAAACATCAGAGCAGGTTTAGTGTGAATGAGGGTACACTGTGGACAAACATTTTCAACATTTCCTATTGAGCGTTGCTTAGAGTAAAGCTGCGAATCTACAGTGTATGTTTCACAGAACAAACACGCGAAAAAGAAGGAGCGCTCCGAAGTCACTCATGGACCCTCAGCATCTTGCAGAGGGTTCATTCCCTAAAGACGAAAACTCTGTCTATGAATCGTTCCTCTGTAAACACGTGCAGTTACATTGCCCAGCGATCCACAGGAAGCAAATTGATGTCCATTTTTTCGGCTTGGACGCGTTATGTTGGTGTGGGTTTTGGCACTTTCCATTTGAAAAGCGTGCAAATGTAAGAAAATAAACATGAGTGAGGCCAGAAATAACGTGAATTGTGTGTGTGTGTGTGTGTGTCTTACCTGCCTTTTTATTGCTGTAGGCATAATAATAAAATGGAAACGTAAACATTACATAACTGAGATATGCTTACCTGCCACGAACGATATATTATTTTATACATGGAGGAGTTCAGTGACATACACACGCACAGAAGAATTATATATATAAAGATATTAACTCATACATAATTTACATTAAAATGAAAAAATTATAATTTTATTGCCTGGCAACAAAATTATTTTATTTTTAACAATTACCATTGTTTCAAAAAGTTTAAATGAATTTTCAAGTACTTTACTCTTGTTAAAACGTAAAACGTTGCAGGTAAACTACCCCTTGCCCTTAACCGATCTTCACCAAAATCGAAAGTCCTTGAGACCTCTACAATTCAGGGACGTATGCAAAAAATTATTTGATTCTGTTTGAATTTGCGGCTGTTATCGTTTGCCATAGAAAATACGGTTGATAAAAAAACGTTGCAGGTAAACTACCCCTTCCCCTTAACCGATCTTCACCAAAAACAATAGGTCTTGAGTACTCTACAAATCAGGGCTGTATGCAAAAAATTATTTGATTCTGTTTGAATTTGCGGCTGTTATCGTTTGTCATAGAAAATACCCTTGTTAAAAAAATGGTGCAGGTAAACTACCCCTTTCCCTTAACCGATCTTCACCAAAAACAATAGGTCTTGAGAACTCTACAATTTAGGGCTGTATGCAAATAATCTTTTGATTCTGTTTGAATTTGCGGCTGTTATCGTTTGCCATAGGAAATACCCTTGTTAAAACATAAAACGTTACAGGTAAACTACCCCTTTCCCTTAACCGATCTTCACCAAAAACAATAGGTCTTGAGAACTCTACAATTCAGGGCTGTATGCGAAACATTATTTAATTCTGTTTAAATTTGCGGCTGTTATCGTTTGCCAAAAAAAAAAATTTCACTTGATAAAAAAAAACCGTTGCAAGTAAACTACCCCTTTCCCTCAACCGATCTTCACCAAAAACAATAGGTCGTGAGTACTCTACAAATCAGGGCTGTATGCAAAAAATTATTTGATTCTGTTTGAATTTGCGGCAGTTATCATTTGCCATAGAAAAAAATCTACACACAGACAGACACACACACACACACACACACACACACACAGACACTTTTTGAAAAACGACTTTTTTTCATGTTTTGAGTGTAGTACAATCAGAATCTGCAATAATCTCGAACACGATTTTTTTTGCCATCACCATACTTCCATTTCCTTAAGGAATATGGAAGTAATACATAAAGGTACTAAACAAATAATTTATAGCCATTTAAACATAAAAATGTCAATATTTTTTATATATAAGATTGAATTCAAAGACAACAGCTGATGGCTGAACAATGAGAAATGATACCGAAATATTATAAATCTTATATATGAAGGAACAAAAATCAGTTAGTTGATTGTTAAAAGCCAAACGAGACAGATGTGTCAAAAGACTTCTCAGAGAAATATTAACGAAAATTTTACTAACACTAACCGAGATATATGACGAAGCCATATAAAGATGAATAGAAGATAAATTAAAGTGAAAAACACTATACTATCAGTCACTGAACATTAAACTAAATTAAATAATATTAAATTAAACCATCACTACATATAGACACGACTGAAGAACCAAACTGAACTCAGATAAACGTACACCGAGTGAAGGGAACCTTTTGGGACATAACACTACACTCTACAACTTGTGGCTATTCCAAGAACAACATCACTGGAGAGGAATTAATCAACGGAGACATTTATTTGAAGAAAAAACTTGTAGCTGAATTTACATCGCAGATCAACTCATTAAGGCAGCCATTTTGATTCCATTCGAAGAGGATGCTGGGAACGTGACGAGTGACGTCAGAGAAACCAACAATATCGTAATATTAACTTTTTATATACATTATACTTTTTATTTTGTCTGTTTCATGAATATGTTTTTTTAATACTTTGTAAGTATTGAATTCTCTTGCCTTTCCTGACTATTTCTACAGTTAAAAGAACCTTTATAATATAATAATTTCCATTAAAATATTTTGAATATATAAAATAATCGAACTGTAACTTTATATCGAATCAGATTCAAGCCGTTGCCGCAATTTCAAATAATTGGTTGACAAATAAACTCATTTATTGTTTTAATACTGTTTTATTGATCAGCTAAGAAGAAGAAGAAGAAGGAGAAGGAGAAGGAGAAGGAGAAGGAGAAGGAGAAGGAGAAGAAGAAGAAGAAGAAGAAGAAGAAGAAGAAGAAGAAGAAGAAGAAGAAGAAATATTAAAGTGGCTGCTACATGCAATCGATACGGCCTAGATAATCTATTTGAAGTGAAGAAATAAATAATCTTATATCAGAACACACACAGTCATTAAACAGTATATTTTTTATTAATTGAACATAAACAATTAAAAAACAACTACACCAATTAAAATTAATTAATGACATGAAAAATAACCAATAAAAAAAAAAAAAGAAAAAAAAAAAAAATTTATTAACCAATTATTATCTAGTTACATATTATTTGTAATTAACACATTGAGAGTGTTTTGTTACAAATTGACCCATCCAACGTATGGGACTTTTCACCAATGGACAAAACACTACATTTGTAAAATTATTATTTGTAATAAATGGGTTTTATTACAGTATTTATTATATAATGTTTGTTTTTTTGATAAAGTCATTTTGATTATAATATATAAATATTTGTCAACAAGAAAAAATTTTCCGTTTTAAAAATTTAAATATATTTTTATTAAACAATGGAGGTGGGGACCATGTCACTCACTCCATCTCAAGCCTCTCCCATTTTGCAGAAAAAGAGGACCCTGTCAAGGCTGATACTTTGACGACAGTTGTAACGGTACAGAATTGTGGGCTACAATAGTTTCAATTTCAATCCAGTTTTAATTTTTAATTGTCAGTATTCACCTGTGAGGTGCCCCAGTGTAACCAGCAACACACACTGTTATTATAAATTGTTGATGTCTGGAGACAGCCCAGCTCAGACGTGTTACGCAATACCTTGCCAGCAGCAGTCTTTGTGAATCACAGTATGCAGATTGACATCAGACAGTAAAGAGTAGGATACAGTTCGCTAATCAAAAACAGTGGCCTCGGGCGTGCAAGATAGGCCTAAAGTAAAAAGGGCCTATCTAATAAAAATGTAAAAAGTGTTCAACTGCAACTTATGGCACGGTCAAATAATTAAAAACGTAAGAGCTCGAGCAATGGTTTAAACTGACAAAAAAGTTTGTAAAAGTGTAAATAAATCGCAAACTATGGTAAATTAAATAAGACGGAGAATGTCGCGGTAGTGCAAAAGTTCATGAACTGTGGAAATAACATTTGTGACCAGAAACAGCAACAACACGAGGTGGTGATGAAACTTATTAACGCTGTGGATTGTTAAGTACTCTACATAACACTATCAGAACTATTCCATAAATACAGAAATTAAATATAAACAGAGTATTAATCACGGGGTTTTAAAAGAAAAAATAAAAGAGTATGAGTGAAAGAGCGTTGCAAAGTGCTGGTTAAGTTATTTTTATATTGCGTTATTGCTAAGTCATTTTCATATGAGTTTAGATCAATTGATCAAGTATTCATGCCTTATTATTATTTTTTTGTATTGAAAGTGTAATGTAAAAACAAAGTGAAAGCAAATATAGCATTAAAGAAAGCTAGTTGTTTTAGAATACAAAAATTGGTGTTAGCGCAATTATTTCGAAACTTCAACCCAAATAGCCTTGTCTGCAGCTGATTTTCGTCTGTGCGACCTTGGAAGAGAACCCGAAGGTAAGATAAGACATTATAAATATTAACTCAAATAAATTGAGCAGTTTCATTGGCCCTGAACTAGGGACTGAAGAGTTTAAATAAATTGAGAGAAGTAATATAGTTTCATTGGCGCCCGAACAGGGACGGCGAGTGTAATTTTTTATTACATTCGCCAGACCTAATTAAGCTGCAGAACGGGTTATTTGGAAGTAAGGTTAGAAATGTTTTTAGATTGTAACTAGAAAGTACAAGTGATAAATTTAATAACTGTGTATGCAATCGATAATCATTTAATTAAAAAATAATTTCATAATGGAAAACACAGAGAATAAAATAAATGTGATTGACGTAAGTGTCGGCGATGAAGCCGAGAATAAATTGATATTACAAAGTAAAGAAAATGTGTTAACTGAGCCGGCTAACAGAAGCGACTCAGGAATTCAAACAAATGAAATGATAAGTGAAATTAATGTTCATGAATCAAAAATAATGAATGAAGTTGAAATCCATTCGACATCTATTTCAAGTAATCAAAATAAGAAATCCGATGACGATAATATGTTAAAACGGTTGTATAGTATGATGTGTAGTAATTTTAGTGAACTAAGAGGGGACTTGAATGAATTGAAAGAACAAAATAAAGAAGTCAAGAATGATTTCGAGGAAATAAATTATCGTTTTGATAGTAATGACAAAAAATTTAATGAAATAAAAGGGGACATCAATGCAAAATTTGATGTACAGAATAGTCATTTTAATGATAAATTCAATGAACAAAATGTTAAATTTAATGAAACAAGGGGGAAATAAATGAAATCAATATTACAGTAACACAACAGTTAGATAAGCTTGGGAGAAACATTGAAAACAAAGTGAGTAATAATGTTAGTTATGATGACGTAAACAAGAGTGAAATATTGTTGAATAAAATAAACGGTGAAATGTTGAGTAATAGTTGTAGTGATAATGAGAGTAGAAAGTTAGTTGACATTAGTAATGAAGTAGTAATAAGTACTGATGAGTTGGAGAAAGAATGGAGAGAGAGTTTACATGTAGAGTATGAACAGAGGGCATATTTTTCTTGTGGAATAGGTGAAGATAAAGCTTCACCAATGTTGTATGAGGACAGAGTTTCCTCCGGTAGTTGTGTGGAAGACGAGGTGTCTTCAAATGGTCCCTTTATTTTTTGTGATGTTCTTGGAAGTGCCAAGACGAATAGTAAGTTTGTGCTGCCCTCTGTGTGGAATGAGAATGTGAAATGTTGTGGTGATGAAAGTGATCATGAGAGAGAGAAAGAGTTAGTGTTTCAAGCTAAATAGCGGTTATGGAGAGTTAATAGAGAAGATGAATATTAAGAGAATTATAATAAACAATGTAAACTTACCTTGTGTAGTAGTAAACAATGAGTATATAGATGATAAACATTTACTTGTGGGGAGAGTTAGTGTACTCGTAGTAGCAGACATTGATAATGATGTAATTGTAACAATAAATACTTACGGAGACTTGACAAGGCACAATAATGCAGATTTGATTTATGATAAGATAATTATGGGGGGTAACCCTATGTATTATTATTTTGGTACAATGGAAAAAATAAGTTCTTATGGTTATTACACAAAAAACAGCTGTATGATGAATATCAATAAAATTGAACAATGTTATGTGGGCATTCGATTAATTTTCGATGATGGGGGTTGAGAAATACTGAATGAACATTTAATTATTTGAGTCCATGGCAAAATTACTTGGCTGATTTATATAATGAAGTGTGGTAAACAAGAAAATTATGACGAAAATTTGTAAATAAATATGTTAATGCTAAATGTATTGTGTCAAGATTATGTAACAATATGTGTAGCATGGTATAATAATAATAATATTTGATTTCACTAAATAATAAGGAGGTAATAATGAATTTAATTTTGCATTGTGTGTTTATATTAAAAGTGTTTTAAATAATGTAACTAAAGCTAAGTTGTCTTGAGTGGAGGTGGAATTAAAATGTGAATTTTATTAACAAAGTCAAATTAATTTTGGTATGAATTGGTACAAAAATAGTAATTGATTAAAAAAAAGTACAGACTAACAAGATTCATAGAAATTAAAAATTGAACGGAGTATATGTGTCAGTAGTGTTGTAATCAGAATGTTGAGACTGAGTTGGTGTTTATAAAACAAGTCTTGCAGACCATTGTTGATGTAAACAGGTATGTTTACAGTCATGTGTTGGAGTTGACAACTAAGTAAATCCGATTATGAAACAAAAGATATGCAAGATGTGATGAAAGGGAGGTAGCTTGTTTAAGGAAATGACTTAATGTTTTGGTTGTAAGACAGTTAAATTCCATGTGATAGGATGTTGTTAATGGAGAATAATGTAATAAAAGTAAATGAAATTGTTAATTAAATTAAATTAAATCAATTTTGTAATTAAATTAATTGAAAAGATGATTTTTAATAATGAATTTAAACTATTTTAATCTGAATTTTAACTGTAATTGTAAATTAAATAATACTTGATGAAGACGTAATGATTTATTTACAATTGGTAACTGAAGGAAATTTTTGGGTAAAAATAATTAAAAATGTTTGTATAAGCAATGTGTTATTTTGGAAGGGTAATAATGTATTGTGAAAATTATTTAATTTGTAGGGGATTTATGTGTATTAGCTGTAAGTAGACAGTAAGTTCATATTATTAAAATTAAAAACTAAGCCAGTATTTTGTAAATAAACAACCAGTACTTTGAGAAAAGTCAACCAGTACTTTATTAATGAACCAGTACGACTAAGAGGGAACAAATCAGTCGTGGATATGGTATGATGGAAGGCCTTTTTGTTAATTTTTGAATTGAATGTTATAGAGTCAGGCGATACTGTGGCGGGTATCTGTCCGAGCTTATGGTGTTGGGATCTCGAACAGAGAAGTCCAGTAAGGTCAGATGGGTGTTGCCACAGTCGCCAGACTAGGGGGGTAAGTACCCATGATTTTAGTAGAGAGTTCAGGGGGGTTGCGGCGCCATATCCTCACTGATCCTCTTAGGTTTTAGGCAATGAGAGTTTGTATGCTTCGGCATCCAACCTCTCATTGGGGGGGGGGTATTGTAACGGTACAGAATTGTGGGCTACAATAGTTTCAATTTCAATCCAGTTTTAATTTTTAATTGTCAGTATTCACCTGTGAGGTGCCCCAGTGTAACCAGCAACACACACTGTTATTATAAATTGTTGATGTCTGGAGACAGCCCAGCTCAGACGTGTTACGCAATACCTTGCCAGCAGCAGTCTTTGTGAATCACAGTATGCAGATTGACATCAGACAGTAAAGAGTAGGATACAGTTCGCTAATCAAAAACAGTGGCCTCGGGCGTGCAAGATAGGCCTAAAGTAAAAAGGGCCTATCTAATAAAAATGTAAAGTGTTCAACTGCAACTTATGGCACGGTCAAATAATTAAAAACGTAAGAGCTCGAGCAATGGTTTAAACTGACAAAAAAGTTTGTAAAAGTGTAAATAAATCGTAAACTATGGTAAATTAAATAAGACGGAGAATGTCGCGGTAGTGCAAAAGTTCATGAACTGTGGAAATAACATTTGTGACCAGAAACAGCCAACAACACGAGGTGGTGATGGAACTTATTAACGCTGTGGATTGTTATGTACTCTACATAACACTATCAGAACTATTCCATAAATACAGAAATTAAATATAAACACAGAGTTTTAATCACGGGGTTTTAAAAGAAAAAATAAAAGAGTATGAGTGCGAGAGCGTTGCAAAGTGCTGGTTAAGTTACTTTTATATTGCGTTATTGCTAAGTCATTTTCATATGAGTTTAGATTAATTGATTAAGTATTCATGCCTTATTATTTTTTTTTTGTATTGAAAGTGTAATGTAAAAACAAAGTGAAAGCAAATATTGCATTAAAGAAAGCTAGTTGTTTTAGAATACAAAAATTGGTGTTAGCGCAATTATTTCAAAACTTCAACCCAAATAGCCTTGTCTGCAGCTGATTTTCGTCTGTACGACCTTGGAAGAGAACCCGAAGGTAAGATAAGACATTATAAATATTAATTCAAATAAATTGAGCAGTTTCATTGGCCCCGAACTAGGGACTTGAAGAGTTTAATATAAATTGAGAGAAGTAATAGTTTTTTTCCCCCCCAAGACAAATTTTCATTCCCAAAATATCTTTTTTAAGCATTTTCCCAGAAAACAAAATTATTTAATTACATTCATTAATAAAAGAATCTATGAGTCACTTAAAAGAAACATATCATGTCTCTAACATCAGTCATCAGCTGATCTCTCTGGGTCAGGTTAATGACCTTGACATATATATACTACATAAAATTATACAATACAAAACATATGTCGATAATTCTTACATTAACACAGTACAACATCCTACAGCATAGTACATTCATAATTAACATTGTTGTATGCCGGTAAATAAACCATTCACATTTTAAAATTTACCAGAATTACACAATTTACAATCTAATTTTAGTTTCTAATTTTATTAAATTCTTCACTTGTTTCGATTATTATTACCATTCAATTAAGACTTTCCATTTAACATTTTCATCAATTTTTAGTTTGGGTGATTCTCAGTTATTCATAGTAATTCACTTTATCAACTTGGCATTGGCATTTACCTATAATCTTACCCCTTTTATGACTAACAGATTTTTTTTTTAGTATGACACCGATCTCTCAAAATATTTACCTTTACCAACAGTTCTCTAATCATTTCGAATCATTCTACCCTTATAACAAAATACTCTCTACCCCTTTATACTCAGGATGTGTGTTTCCTTCCCTACGCTCATTCCCTTATTTGGTTCCTGGACCCTCCCTAGGTAACCCTTTCCGGCGCATATCGGTTCCCCTCCCGCCACAACGCTTTTCGTTGAGGATGCCTTATCACACCACCCCCCTTACACAATCCCCATCATCTAATTACTCTCCCATTACATCATTTTCATCTACAAAATATCACCTGGTTTATTACACCAACATATTACTCTCATTACTTTACCTATATTCCCCATTTCTACTGTGTCACTATCAATACTCAGTTTCTACCTTACTTTTATTCACAAGAATATTATTCTCCCTAACACCACTAAACTTGGTCTTGATTGACTTAAATGCCCTACTTAAACAATTACTATCACCCAAATTCTATTTTTTACAAACCATTGAACATTCTTAAATACCTCAAATTTATTTCCTTATTTATTTAAAATCTTTAAACACATTGAAAATTTATTCTATAAACCTTAATTATCAATAAAATCTGCAAATCAGTGAAATACTACCTATATAACACCAGTAATCAGCTGATGTGTCTGGTCAGGTGGATGACCTTACTCTTAATTTCTTTCAAGCAATTCTACTGTGTAAAAGACATAACTTATGCTTACCATCCTTACCCTCTAACATAATAAAATAATAACACAATAAAACATATTAAACACAATATAATAAACATCTACTGTACCCATTTCTCAAAACAAAATAAAATTATTTAATTGGCTCAGTAGCGAGTCACCATCATTAAGTTACAAAAAATTTTTTTTAATTTAATTCGTTACTCCCCTGAGTAACCTCCCTGCCACACACACTATTGTACCCCCCACTGAACTGTGGCGTTCAGCTGCTTCCACAAGGACTGAAGTTTTGGAGGAATTTTGTCATCTCCTTGTCCTTGCTTCTGCGTTACATTTTTTCAAAATGCTAGATATCATCATATCCAAAAGTTACATATTTATACACCCTTAATGTGGGTCTATCACCTGGTTAACTGTTCCCATGCGAACAGAGTGATAGCCGCTGTTTCATAGTTCTGGGGATTTCCCCTAAGTCACCCCCCCATTAATTTCAAATCTATACCAATTTCAAGGGCAACCAACTATGGTCAGTTTTACAATTGCTGCCCACAGCTGGCTGTCGTCCAAAACCACGACTAGTGCTGGTAAGGCAGTAATCGCCCGAAAAGGCGGGGAAATCAACTTTCATTTCAGGCATGTTCTCTTCATCTGATAATACACTGCACGGCAACAAATCAACATATAATATGAAATTATATAACAAGTTGTGCAGTGTATATTACGCCAGTTTGGCCTCCGATGATGGTAACATACCTTGACGTTACCACCAACACTCATCGCTATCTGCAGTGGCACATGCCACCACTGCAATAGCATAACTAATATCTAAACTTAAACCCTTCTACTGCTGCAGTCTCTACTTTCCATGATTATTTCACTTCAATTAACACCACACAACCCCCCAAAATTGCCCATATATCTTGTATAATATAACATAATAAACATGAACAATATAATTGCTACATTTAACCAATCAATTCGCATTTAAATAATTTTTATAAAAAATTATCAGCATTACAACTTGACCTTTCTATTAGTTCTTTTTGTTTATACTCTAAATTATTTAACATTTATTGGACCATTAGATTCTCCCAAATATTCAAATTTATTATTAACATTCATTTTGCATAATTTCACAATAATAATTTACCTAAGTTAGCTTCTTTCAAATTCATTTAGTGCCATTATAAGACTCTTACTTTACTTCAAAGTTATTATCAAATTCATACTTACATATGATCCATCACTCATACACTATCATAGACAAACAAATATAAACATCAAACACCAATAACTCCATGTACCTTCTGAAACATTTTAACAACCATGTTATTCCACAAACTAAACACAATTTAACATTTATCTATTTGTTAGTTATTATCAAATTTAAATCTCATACAAATAATTGAAATTCATCATCAAAATTCAATTATATAACATTGTAAATCAATCAAAAATATTTAAACATCTCAAATTACTTTAATTCCATCACTTATTTAAGTACAATTACTTTAATTACTTTACTCCAAAACAAGTACAATTCATATACACTAGAGTCCCGATTAACCGAACCCCGATTAACAGAATTTCCGGATTAACCGAATGATGACGCGGTAATTTTCTTTATTCAAGAAGTTTGCAACTTTTAAATTTTACAGCGTTTATGACTTAAATACTTACTACTGTATTTGAAAATGTCGTTTGAAAATTAATTTTTAGTTTGATTAAAATAAAGTTGTTCTTTTAAACAGTGTATATTTGTATACAGTAATATTGTATGATTTAATTACAGTATTTAAAGCTCGTTAACTATAAAGACGTCTGCAATTTAACAGAAGTATGTAATAACGGCGCATGAGTACTGGTAGTTTCCATAAAAAACGATTAAAGGCACTTGTTGTTCTTTAGTGTTTTCTCCTAAAAAAAATGTGTGTTACATATTTCCGATTTAACCGAATTTTCGTTTAACCGAATCAGCCTTGGTCCCATCAAATTCGGTTAAACGAGACTCTAGTGTATTATCAACTCTCATTATTTATTTCGTCTAATAAAATATTATTATTATTATTAACACAATTCTTACTATATACACATTGTTTACATAAAACCTCTTACAACACAAACACAATCAATTTCACTAAAATTTATTTACAACTTCTTGTCATTATTGTTCAGTTTACCATACTTCATTTCACAAGTTAGCAAGGTCAGAACCATAAACTAAAATATTTAAAATGTCCATTCTTAGTTTATATTCAGCCTCCATCATCATGTAAATATCTGATATATTTATAACATAAATCATATTTATCCACATACAATTTATTATTATTATCATAATGACCATTATCAACGTAGTATTCAACACCATTATTACCTATTAATTCATAAGATCCGTCTACATTAGTAATTTCAGTTCTGTCTCCGTTAGTATTTTTTGTTATTCCCATTAAATACGTTATTATCTCTTTATCATAGCCAACATCTGCTACTAGAACTCCAATTTTATCACCAGGTAAGCGTTTATTCTCAATATCGCCAAAATAATCATCATTTTCTACAGTGCGAATTACTTCACAAGGTAAGTTTTTAATTCTACCAACTCTCTCTCTATTTAAACTGTATTAACTCTTCATAATCTCTATTCACCTTAAATATTTCTACCACTCTCTCTCTCTCTTCATACCTTTCCCAACCCCTTTTTACTCTCTCATTCCACACAGAGGTCAATACAACATTATTACAACACATCCTGGCCTTACCAGGGAAACCATAATACATAAAGGGACTATTATTTGCAGACCTTTTGTCTCCCAAATAAACTAATAAGGAACCTTTGTCCTCATACAACACTTGTGAAGCCTTTACTTCGCATATATCACAAGGGAAATTTGCCCTCTTCCCCCCATATTCCATTAAACTCTCTTCGTACCCTCTCTCAAGCTCATCAATACTCACTAGTACCCCATAATTAACCTCAACTGACTTTAAACTCTCATTATCACTGCTATCACTTACCGTATCATTCTTAGATACCCCATTTTCAACTATATAACCATTATTTTTATTTAATATTATTTCACCATTATAATTACTTATATTAACACCACCACTTACCTTGTCTACTGTTCCTTCACTACTTTCCGTTATATTACTACCACCACAAACACTTACCTGTTTTAATTCAACTTCTGTATTCTCCTTTAATTGATCTGTCTCGGGTTTCCGCAATAATTTATCCCACTTTTCAAAATGTTTATCCCACCTTTTGTCCATCTCGTCAAAACGTTTATTCATCATATCAAAACCCTTAACCATCTCTGTTTTTATAAGATTCAACATATACGTCTCATAATCCGATTCACACATATTATCATTACTTACCTTATTATCTGTCACCTGATCAACTTTATTCTTGTTAGATTGGTCTGTATCTCTACCGTTTTCTACTCCCTTTACACTATCATCCTTATCACTAGGCCTACTCACTGTCTTATTTTCTACCACTATTACTTCAAATATCTTACCTTTATTATTTGTCATTTCACTATGTTTTTTAATTTCCGCGAATATTCCCTCTTCTTGTTCTTCCATCTGTCTAAAATTATCGTCCAAATTACCCCACTCCTCGTCTGTCATTTCATCTACCACCCCTCTAAATTCGCTTTCCCACTCATCCCACGCGAAACCAATATTCTCTTGTACCTCGGCCATGTTCAAAAATTTTTTATTATAATACCCTTTATACAAAACAATTACAATTCTCCCAATGCACGATAATTGTACACATTAATTCAAAATACTCAACACAAAAAATCGTAATCACTATGTAAACGTACACTACCCAAACATAACCTAGTCACACATACGTAACGTAAATATATATACGATCAATTCTACAAATACGCCGTTACCAAATCCTACTTTCTGTGCTTAAAATAGCTCTACCTCGTATAAAATTATATCAGGATCCTGGCAGGGTCGCCAATTGTTGAGAAACTAACTTTATCGAAATAAATAAAATAAAATACTGCCAGGAACTTACCTGCGATCTTTTCGCTTACTTACCTTTCATAAAAACAGCCATCGATGTTTTAGGCTATACATCGAAACCTTGACACTCTACCTTAATAAAACAAAAGGGACAATTTTGCAATCTGACTACCCCCCCCAATAATAATTCAGAAGAAACCCGGAATCGTTAGACGAATCTTTCAGCACAGAATACTAGGAAGTGGTAACAGGCGAAATGACTAAGCCTAACACATTATTTATCAGACCAAATCTTGTTTTATTTTCATTTTGTCAAACTTGAAATTTCTCTCTCTCTAATTCTTTGAATACTATAAAAAATACCATAAACTATAACCTTATTTTCTATGAGCCAGTACTTTACCCCCACACACACACATTCTGTTTACAAATTTATGGTATACCAAATTTATATACATATATGTTAAACCCCTTTTTAATTATTTATTATATTGATTTCATTATGTATTTATTATCATAGTTACTCTGTTATTTGTTCCTACCAAACAAGCGTTGCACTCCTTCCATTGTATATTACCGTTTGTGTCCAAACTACGTCTCACTAAATTTTGCTCACTGCCGAACTGTTCGAGTTTAATTTATTCCACTTTTTGCCGGTTTTTCTACATTGTTGTACCGCACGACCCGCACGCCGACGCAACCACGCAGTTTAACTGAACTCTCTTTGATCTTGATTCCCATTTTTACGTGCGGGCGAGATGAAAACTGTGCCCAGCCGGCGGACGCCCACTACTCACGTCCGGCACTTTTAAGATGTTATTGTCCGACTGACCGACGCTCCGATGTGCGTCCACCAGCTCGAGCTGTGATTGGCTGAGCCGCTCACATGGCCAGTCTAATTAACCACGTTGTTCCGTTCTGTTGATCGACTTTGGTGTCGAGAGTATTGTAGAGGCCCACGGGCGCACACTTACAGCTGCATTCCAACGTTATCGTTTTGTTGCTGGTGACTCGCTACAAAGTTTTTACTTTTCCCCCAACGAAAAATACAGGCATGTGCACACAGGTTCGCATTCCAACGCTGTTATTGTTGTGTACTAGGCACAGACCGGTACGGAATTGTATACAGGGTGTCCAACAAACATGTCTGAGTTACCGTAAAGGGTGTCCAAACCGATCAGTCCCAAATAATTGCTAAATTGAAAATAAAAATATATTCTTGGATTTCGTTGTCCATGACGTGTCCGTTACTTAACTAAATATCACTATAATATTGACGACTCGGAACACAAAGTTTTTTATAAGTAAAAACGTAAAGTTTTACCTTACAGCCTAAACCGGCTTTCACCTATAGAAGGCTTCATCAGAGGCTGTCGCTAGTAGCGCTGCTCGTCTTGTTGTTGGCGACGAGAAAGTGTTTCGAAAGATTGAAGCTGTGTGTGTGTGGTGAGATGTGTTCGAATAATGCGTGCGATTTGAATTGTGTCTGTTCGTTTAGGATGTCGTTTTTATTTGTTTTTGTGTGTTTGTATATTTCTAATTGTTCTAGAGTGTCTAGTTTTCGGCCTTTTGTGTGTACGTGTAGTATGTTCATGTTATTGTCGATGTTTTTATATGTGTGGTTTGCTTCAATGAGGTGGTTTGCGAAGGTAGATTCTGTAGTGGTGTGGAGTGCTTTTGTGTGTTCAATGTATCTCTGTTTGAAGCTACGTCCTGTCTGGCCTATGTAGAATTTACTGCAATTTGAACAATTTAGTTTATATACACCGGGTAGATCGAATTTGTTTTGTGCTTTGGGCATGCGTTTTGATAGTGTGTGTTCTGTTTTGTTAGTAGTTTTGTAAGCGATTCTGTAACCTGCTTTTTTGAATTTGTGGGCAATTTTTTCTGTTTGTTTGTTGATGTATGTTAGTGTTATGAATTTGTTGTTTTCTGTCTTTGTCTGTTGTTTGTTTTGTGTTTTGTGTAGGAGTAAACTCCTACACAAAACACAAAACAAACAACAGACAAAGACAGAAAACAACAAATTCATAACACTAACATACATCAACAAACAAACAGAAAAAATTGCCCACAAATTCAAAAAAGCAGGTTACAGAATCGCTTACAAAACTACTAACAAAACAGAACACACACTATCAAAACGCATGCCCAAAGCACAAAACAAATTCGATCTACCCGGTGTATATAAACTAAATTGTTCAAATTGCAGTAAATTCTACATAGGCCAGACAGGACGTAGCTTCAAACAGAGATACATTGAACACACAAAAGCACTCCACACCACTACAGAATCTACCTTCGCAAACCACCTCATTGAAGCAAACCACACATATAAAAACATCGACAATAACATGAACATACTACACGTACACACAAAAGGCCGAAAACTAGACACTCTAGAACAATTAGAAATATACAAACACACAAAAACAAATAAAAACGACATCCTAAACGAACAGACACAATTCAAATCGCACGCATTATTCGAACACATCTCACCACACACACACAGCTTCAATCTTTCGAAACACTTTCTCGTCGCCAACAACAAGACGAGCAGCGCTACTAGCGACAGCCTCTGATGAAGCCTTCTATAGGTGAAAGCCGGTTTAGGCTGTAAGGTAAAACTTTACGTTTTTACTTATAAAAAACTTTGTGTTCCGAGTCGTCAATATTATAGTGATATTTAGTTAAAAATATATCCCTCAATTTTTGAAGAGGGGCCACTAGTTATTTAAAACTAGGCCAAAAGCCTAGAGAAGCCAAAATGCGCTGGGTCCAGTGAGACGGGACTTGCAATTAAACTCTCTAGTATAATCAACAACAATAGCATTTATTGAGTAATTGAGTGTATAAGGTAACAATTTGTTTTTGTTTTTATAATTGCAAAAATTTTTTTTTGTATAAATCTTCCCCGTACATGACCCAGAAAATTAACACATGCATAAATACACACATAAATATATATATCTCTATCACATACACAGGTTCAATATCACTATATGAATAACCAACACCCTTATAAATTTAAAGCATGGCCACCCGCCTATATACATTTTCTCGACATACATATATCGCCCCCATCTAAAAGAAATAATTAATAATTAACTGGAAATTCAACCACCCTACCTCTACAGACATCCGAATATGTATATATGTATATATCACTATCACTAGTGCTCCCACAAACCTGGGTTGGCCAGAATGCCAGATACAACTTTAAAGTGCGCTTAAACTGTGCATGTAAACTTGGTGAAATTATAATCATTAAATTGGTAAAAATATAACTGACAATAATAAATCGAAAAGAAGGTAAGCTACAATCTTTCCGTGACCTGAACTGTATTTGTGAATTTGGTGAGATAATAATTTATAAATTTTTTGTAAGAAATCTAGATTAGCATAATGATTAAAAAAAAAATTACAACAGTTATGTGACATAATGCTGGTATATAACCCTTTTAAGAAAACTGAATTGACAATAATACATTTAAAGAGCTGTTACAACTGTGAGGTGACATACTGGTATATAACCTTTTTAAGAAAACTGAATTGGCCCGGTAGCCAACATGTTCCTAAGCATGGAGCATGCATATGTCTGCATACAAACCTGCCTACACAGGATTAAACAGGGGGCCGGACTGTTACTGAATCAGGAAGCTTATTACCCTTACATAACCCCAAAACGTAATTTAAATATGTGATCGAACCTGACAGGAATTATAGCTGAATCCTACCAGCCGGTGGGGTTCATCCTGTCACCAACGTGTAACGGTACAGAATTGTGGGCTACAACAGTTTATTTAAATCAGTTTTAATTTTCAATTGTCAGCTTCCACCTGTGAGGTGCCTCAGTGCAACACAATGTTAGCATAAACAATGATGTCTAGACATATTACGTAACAGCTTGCCAGCAGTCCACCTTGTGAATCACAGTATGCAGATTGTCATCAGAGAGTGAACAACTAATAGTAGTAAGCAGCAGCATACGGTGCAGTACCAAGTTAAACGGTGGCCTCGGGAGTGTAAGATAGGCTGAAATTAAAGTAGGCCTATCATGAACAATTAACGGTATAAACAGTATAGAGCACGGCCAACATACAACATCTCAGTGCGAATAAAATTACGTCGGCCGACTTTATCATATTTTATAACGTGGAACCAGTAGATCAGTGAGAACCATTAAACAAAAAACAGTAAAATCAGTACCAACAGTGGCGTGAGTGCGAGAGAACTCAGAAATCGGTCAACTAGTGAACTTGTGTCACGGTTATTACATGTGAACAATATGGGTGTTCATTGGAGTGAAACCATTATTAGGATGAGTACCACTTTTTAAAACTTTAATTACTATATTACAAAATTTACTTTTATAGACACTTTAAGAAGAAACAGAGATCTCTAAGAGAGGGGAGTTTATTTAAATATTAACAAAAAAGAAAGAGTGCGTGTGTGTGGTAATACAGAGGTTACATACTGGTTCATTTTCAGTCTTCTTATATGTACTTAGTAACGTCAATCATAATAATAGTTTAAAACAAAATTTAACAAAGATACTGTCATTTGTAGAACGTAAAAGAAGGGTGTGAGTTTCGATAAATAAAATAAGTATGTATTTTAGACAGTAAAAAAAAAAAAAAAAAGAGGGGGGTAGGGTAGTTCATTATATTCATTGGAGTTGGGTTCTGTTCGTTTTCAATCGCATCTCTATAGACCATGATCCTGTACATGTAAAGTATAAATCACAGGTAACTATGTAACTATTCACAGGTAGTTAGAAAAAAAAAAAAATTTGTGAAAATATTTTAAAAGCCATATAACCCAAAGGTTAAATTATTATTTTGTGGTACCTGCTATGTTAGGTTAGGAGTAGAGATAGATGGTATATAGAATGTGCTTATGGAGGAAGTTAAGGAGAGAGTTGAACTAATGATGTAATGTTTGTAAAAAATATTGAAATACTAAGAAAGAATTAAACATTAAACCACTTAGAATCAGTTTGAAAAATGTAATTAAAGTAATTGAAATTATTTTGGATAGATGAAGAAACTAAATTAAATTGGAGTTGCCCCTAGATGAACTTAAAAGTGTGAATGCTAGTGAGGCGGTTAATTCTATTTTGATCTAAATTTTGACTGTAATTATAAAATAAATAATAATTAATTAATGAAATATGTACTTTACTTGTGATGGTACAATTCTGGTACAATCATACTTTTATAAAAATATGGTCCTAAAAACCATAATTATTGTATTTTATTCCCTAACTATTTATTTTGTAATAAATTCTGTAATATTTCATAATCCCTATAAAGTTTTGGTGAATAAACTCTAGAATATTTTATACAATGCATACTGGAATTAACAGGATTTTGATCGAATTAGTTGAAAAGCTGCAAATATCGCAAAAAACTATGTGTCACAGATAGCGGTAAACAAGCCTAGCCCATGATGACGTCAGCAGAAGGAATGCATACTTTTGTAAACAACCGAGGCTTGGCCGTACAAACAAAAGACTGGTGATGTAGTTTTGCCCCACCTACGCGATGTTTAACAAAGACTCTGCGTCATTTTCGTCCAGACAGTGAACCGAGCCGGCCGGCATATTCACTGAGTGTGAATATTTAAACTTTACACCACCAAAAGTGGTTTAATAACTATTGTCAAAATATCGGAAATGTTGGTGTGGTAACCGGACTTGAGTAGGTGTCATCGGCCGATGGATCTGCAATTACATGCGGCTAAATCTGCCGAAGTGTTATTCGAGGGGGGACACTACGGTGTGGGCCCTACGACAATGTAAAACAACCAGATTTTGCACGGTGGCAGGATTCAAGCAGTGCGGTGAGACCTACCCAAAAAACGGCAGCTAAGTATCAGCTGTCCAATATTTATATCATTCAGTAAATTCATAACTAAAGTACAAAATTTTACATGACCAAATTTTTGCATTTAATAAACAAAATGAGCTCATAAAACAACTAAAATTTGTACCAGAGAATGTGTGTGTGAGAGAGAGAGAGAGAGAGAGAGAGAGAGAGAGAGAGAGAGAGAGAGAGAGAGAGAGAGAGAGAGAGAGCGTGAACAAAATAATTTTAACAAGTGCTGGGTTGTGCCAATATCATTTATTGTTTATCATGTTTATTATACAGTAGTTGTAACACATGTTTATTTTGGAGGGTCTAAAAATGTTTAAAGGTAAATATATGTTTACCAGATAAATGGGACTACGCCCCGAGGCATAGTAAAAACGTGCATGTTTGGCACACATTAGAGTCTTTTCAAATATGTAAGTAGGGTTTTTATATAAATAAAGGGTAATGTCATTGGTAACAAATACAAGCATGAGTGAGTTATTTCAGGTAATACATTTCGCAATTACTGGTTCGCTAACACGAATTCTGGACCACAAGGTAAGCCTAATATTTTGGTTGCACAGTCTTGCAACATGGCGCCCGATAAAATCTCAAAATAATTGCTTTACAAAAATAATTAATTTGTAACAGAGAAATAAAAGTTACATTGGCGCGGCCGAACTTGGACTCGATATAAAATATAATTTTATGTGGAGTATACCTACCAGGAAAGCGGAATATTTACCTGAAGTAATTGTGAAAATACGCAAACACGTGCGTAAGATAGGGTTAAGTTACGAGGTTATAAAATTAATGTAAAATTATATCTCTACATTATATGCGTTAGAGATATAAGAACCAAAATGAGTACCAATGACAATAAAACATTAGAAATCAGTACAACTGATGAAAATTTGACTAGTGAGATGGATGTTCCATTAACACAAAGTAGTCAGATTGGCGAGACGAGTACGACTGAAAATGTAGAGACAGTAACAGTAACCTCCATCTCAACTAGGTCAGAAAATAAAACAGACGAGATGTTAACACGTTTATATAACATGATGTGTAGCAATTTTAATGAACTAAGAGGGGACATGAATTTTAAATTCGATGTTCAAAAAAGCGAAATTAAAGAGATTCAAAGTAGTTTTAATAACAAATTTGATGAGCAAAATGATAAAATGAAAATTAATTTCAATGAGATGAAAAATGAAATTAAAAGACAAAATTGCCACTTTGATGAGAGAATTCACACAATAGAAACACGTTGTGATAATATCCAGAAAACCACATTAGAAATTGTTAATGAAAAATTCAATAATAAAATAAGTAATTTGGATACTAAAATTGATCTAATTTATGAGACAGTTAATGACACAGTTAAAAGCCAGATAGAGTCACAAAATACAGAAATAGAACAGAAATGTTTAACTTATGTAGAAGGTCAAATAGAAATTAAAACAAATTGTGAGATAAATAACCAAATAGAACTGAAAACAAATGTTTTGCAAAGTCACTTAGAGAAAGTTGAATCAAATGTAGTAGACATTACAAAGAATATCGAAACTATAGATAATACAATATCAGAACATGAAAGAAATACCAAGAGTAGACTAAGTCTGTTACAAAGTAAGATCAAAGAAATTGATGATTTAGCTATACAAAATAATATTGATCTGCATGATAAATATGATTTAATTGCTAATAGTTTAACCAGTGTAAAAAATGAGTTACGGGGGGAAATTCATAAAAATATTTCAAGTATTAATGATAGAATGATAGAGTGATAGTGACTAGGGGTTTTTATAATGAAATAGAACTAGAAAATTTTAGCCATGAAAACAGGGTGATACATCCCATGCGTTTTTTGAATCAGAGATGGGATTATAATTATTTTAGTAGCAGTAGTTGGGAAGTGAAATTAACTAAAATAGTCAAGTGTTTCAAGGGCAATTCAGTAATATGGGCTGAGGCTCATAGGTTAGAATGGGATTGTTATGACACTTTTGAGAAAGCGTTTAAGGGCAAATATTGGATGGAAGAAGAGCAGGAAACTTTAAGAAGCCGCATTATGGGAGCGGGTAATTTCATGGGACGTAACCCTAATAACAATAACATTACAATATATGTAATCAAACTTTATAACGAAGCAAAATACTTAGAGCCGTCCATACCGTTTAAGTCATTCGTTAGATATGTGAGTAAGCACTTACCAAGAGAGGTGCAGGTTACTTTAATGACCAAAGAAATAGAAAATTTAAATGAGCTTGAAAAAGTATTAGATATACTACAAAGCTTCAATGACCGTGACATGGGTAGCGACCCATACAACAGAATATGAATAATCATAACATCGAGTTTAATCGGCCAAGGCCTTATTATAATAATAATGATAATAAATATATGTATCGTACTGATTTACAGCAACCAGGCGATTGGAGTTGTTCTAGGTGTAGGAAGGGGAACCGTGCTAACATGCAACACTGTTACCAATGCAAAACGCCAAGAAATGAACCAAGGAGCAACAACCCAAAGCAGTTCGTACCTACAACCAGAGGAGCACCAAGTACCCGAGGAACACCAAACCATAACCAGGGATCGACAAGGGGACACCAGGTACCCACCACCAGTAACAACAGACCACAGCCGGAAAACTGAAGTCGATAGTGGTAATTAGGACCCGACCACTGTTCAGGGAAGCTCATGAGGTCCGACCATTAGAAGATGTACAATCTAACGTTATAACAACCGATATCGTTGCTGACTTGTTGGAGGAGGAGAGTAACACAACATTGGAGGTGAGAGCTGGACTCACGGAAATCCAGGTAACAATAGAAAATAGGAAATATAAAACACTTGTTGATACAGGAAGTGAAATTTCAGTAATAGCTGAGAACATTTTAAGTGAGTTAAAAGAATTTAAAAAGAATATTCCAGTTCTACCCGTAGCAGGGGTTACAGTAATAGGAGTCATGGAGGTACGTAGTAAACGGGTGACAAAACAAATACATTTAAGTTTCTCAATTGGAGATATGAATTTTGATAATACATTTTTGGTAGTCAAGGGGTTAAGTTTAGACATCATTTTAGGAAATGATTTTTTACAAAGAAATAAAGCTGTAATAAATTTTAAAGAGAAGGTGTTAGAGTTAGATGGGGATGATCGGTCTGTTAAAACTAATTTTGAAAATGTGATAAATAAAGTGAGAACAACTGGTGTGAAATTGTTACAGAAGCGAGTAGTTGAGAATAACATAGATACTAAAATAAATTTTTGTAGAGAGGGTGAGTATTTTGAAGATGTTGATAATGAAATGAGCAATATTAATAATGCAGTATGGGAGATAAGGGCGGATGAATTCTGTAGTGGGGGTGAGGTGATAAGGAGTGGCCAACGTATAGCGTTATGGCAGGTAATAGAGCAGTTTAAGAGAGTGTTTGCCGATATTCCAGGAAGGGCAAAAAATTATGAATGTATGTTACAGATTAGGGAACACACACCATTCATGCAGCGGAGCTATCCAGTGCCTTACTCTAAACGACGAGCGGTGCAAGAAGAGTTGGATAAGATGATGGAAGGTGGAATCATCGAGAGGTCAGTATCTCACTACTCAAATCCATTAGTGGTGGTAATTAAAAAAGATGGAGGAGTAAGATTGTGTTTAGATGCAAGGAAGATAAATCAGATCATCATACCAGACCGAGAATCACCGGAATCCTTTAATGAAATATTTCAAAAGTTTAGTGGAGTGAGGTTCACGACATCATTGGATCTGACGGCCGGATATTGGCAAGTGCCATTAGCAGAGGTAAGTAGGCCATACACAGCATTTTTATTTAATGGGAAAAATTATCAGTTCAAGCGACTACCATTTGGGCTAAATACCAGCGTAGCTAGTTTTATTAAATGTTTGGATAGAATTTTGAGACCAAAAGATTTAGATTTTCTCACAGTATATGTGGACGACATTTTGATAGCGTCACGGACATTTGAAGACCATTTAGAACATTTAAAGTATGTGTTAGAAAAATTAGAAGCGGGAGGATTAACCGTAAATTGGGACAAGTCCAAATTTTTACAAACAAAGATTAATTTTCTAGGATTCATTATTACATCGGAAGGAATTTCCGCCAACCCGGACAAGGTCGAATCTATTATGCGCTTCCCTGAACCACGAAACATCAAGCAACTTCACAGTTTTCTTGGGCTGTGCAACTTTTATAGAAAATTTCAAAGGAACTACGTACATATCACTGCAAAGTTAAGTGATGTATTGCAGAAGAACAGGCAATGGAAGTGGGGAGACGTGGAGCATGGAGCCTTTGAAGAAATAAAAAGAAAATTTAGTAATATGATTATGATGAACCATCTGGATTTTGATAAAGTGTTTTATTTGCAGACGGACGCCAGCAATGTAGCCGTAGGCGCGGAACTGTATCAGGAGGATGATGAGAGGGAACATCTAACCATTGCGTTCGCCAGCCGATCATTGTTGCCTGCCGAAAAGAATTATACCACAACGGAGAAAGAATTGCTCAGTATTGTGTTCACAATCAGCAAATTCAGGACTTACATCTTAGGCAACAAAACAATTATTCGAACAGATCATAAAGCTTTGTCATTCCTCAACACTTGTAAACTTGCTCACAGTCGTTTAACCAGGTGGGTACTTGTTTTGCAGGAGTACAACTTCGAGTGGGAGTATATTAAAGGAACCGAGAATAAGGTGCCCGACACTCTTTCCAGAGTAGATTGCGAGAATAATAAAACAGGTAGGGATTTAAAAGAAATTGAAATTTTTCAGATTAGCAGAGAAGACAGGATCTTTGGAGAAGAGTTGAAGGATATCAAAACCATGCAGAGAGCAGACGGTAAGTCTGGGAAAATAATACATAGATTGGAGACGGAGTTGGATGACTCAGAGTATAATCAATATTTTCAAATCTACAAAGGGTTATTGTTTAAGAAGGTAGTACGGGGTGAGCGTGACTGGAGATTAGTGGTGCCAGCAGTGTTGGAAGAGAAGATTATTTGGGATTGTCATATAAGATATGGTCATTTTGGGGCTAAAAAGTGTGTGAATGTTTTAAAAGAATCATGTATTTTCAGGAATATGGAGAGGCGAGTGAGACAGCTGCTGAGGAGTTGTGACTTGTGTCAAAAGTCGAAGGTGGTAAACTACAGAGTGGAAGGTGAGTTAAATTATATTAAGGTAGAAAGACCTTTCGATTTAGTTGCTGTGGATTTGTTTGGACCATTGCCGAAGGGTAGAGGCGGAGTAGTTTATATATTTGTATTGCTTGACACTTTCTCAAAATATGTAAAATTGTATAGCGTGAAAAGAGCTACCAGTAAGGTATTGAGTGAAAAGGTGATGAAAGATTATATGATTAACGTGGGTAAGCCAAAGGTAATTTTATCAGACCATGGGCCGCAGTTCATCAGTGGAAGATGGTGCCAGACCTTAGGATGGGAAGGCATCCTCACGAAGCATACGGCTGTGTATCATCCCCAGTCCAACCAGGCTGAGCATGTAATGAGAGAAATAGGCAGGATCTTCAGAGCCTATTGTCACGCTAAACACAGCGAATGGCCATTGTATGTAAGAAAGGTAGAAACTTGGCTAAACAGTACCACCCACGAGTCCACCGGCTATACACCCCATGAGTTGGTAAGGGGAACACGCCCCCCAAGAATTTTGGAACAACTGTTCGACTATCCATCTGAGAGCAGGACAACTGATGTAAACATTAAAATCCGGTTGGCTAACGAAAACTTAATCAGCAAAGGTGAACAGAGAAAACATAGACATGACGCAAGAGGTAAGTGAGTTAAGTATAATATAGGACAAATGGTATTAGTAAAAAGGCATGACTTATCGAGTGCGCAAGACAAAGAAATTAAGAAGTTCTTTCTACTATATGAAGGACCGTATGAGGTCGTAGAGATTAAAATGCAAAATTCTTATGTGTTGCAGAACAACGTAACTGGAGAGATAGTAGGAACACACAATGCTACAAATTAAAAATTGTACTGGTCATCTTAGGTATATCTTATAAATATTGTTGTTTTGTTTAGCGAGTGTATGAGTATTAATTTGGTGTATTATTTTTCAGAAGGGACTCTCCCCCATTTTCGGGCGATCACAGACTCACCACCTCTGATCGTGGATTTTGGAATTCTGGAGGTGGACCATGGTTGGCGGAACTGCCATCTGGGGTGAAAGCAACGATGGTCTTACTCCACAAATTGGTGCAAGTAGAAATTTAATCTTATTGTTGAACGGGGAGGGGGACCCCTAATTCGTGGGATATATATATAAAAAAAAACTAGGATTGGCATTTTTCCATGAACATTGATTTTATTCTAGAAATTATAGAATAGAACATATAAAATTTTGTAACTTAAAATTTTCACTCATTACGGAGTTATATTTTTTTTTGTATAACCTAGGAATATAAGATGATCCATTGTTATTCTGTAGTGAGAAGGTATTAGTTTTGAAAAGTGAAAGTTGGGACTTGAAAAGTGTCTACAAATTTAATTATGTAAACTAATGAAAAAAAAATCAATTTTTTTTAGATGATATTTGAATTTTGAAATCATGTTTAAATTTTATATTGAAGTAACAACCTTACGGGGTTAAAAGGACATAGTGATACTATGGTGATATAATGAGACTGCTTTATGAACAGTGATAATATGATTATTATGTTTGTAATATGTGTTAGTCTTGTAATGGATTTATGTGTATAGCCTGTTAGTTGTAGGGTAGTTCCAAATGGGACTACATAAGACACAATGTGTCATACTATTGCGATTCCCCATATTTCGGGCGATTACTGTCTTACCAACACTAATTGTGGTTCTGGACGACAACCAGCTGTGGCCAGCAATTGTAACCCTGACCATAGTTGGTTGCCTATAAAATTGGTTAAAATTTGGAAATTTAAAGGGAGATTCAGGGGAATATAAGATTCTTTGTTTGCATAGGCTACTTCACCTCGGTTGGGGTGGTAGACCTTAGGGGCATATTATAAGAATGAAAGTAGGGGTACATACCCTGAAGGTTTTATAAAGCTGAAGCAAGGATGGGAGAGAGAGAAAAGAAAAAAGTGCTCACTCCTTCTGCCTCAGTCCTTGTGGAGGCAACTGAACGCAACAGTTCAGGGGGGGAAATAGTGTGTGTGGAGGAGAAAGAGAGGTAAATATTATTAACAGCGCCAGTTTAATTAACTGTTAATAATAATAATATTAATAATAATAAGATTCATTTTTTATATAAAATTTTTTTTTCTCCTTGTTTGAGTAATTAATTTAAAGGAAGATTTAGGTAATAGTATTTGGGATTTATATATAATTATTATATCCATGTATTTCATTTAGATATTTCTTTCTTTTATAATTACATTAATTATGAAACAGAAAGAGTTAATTATTATCGATGGGAATCGAAACGATTTTTACAATTAAAGGGTAGTCCATGAAGAGAATGGCACTTCTGTATAATTCTTGTTGATTATATTTTTTGTATTAGTATTTCTTGTATTTCAACCAAACCCAGTGCTTCTTAACGCAAACCAGCACATAGCTAAGGGGAAACAGACCAGTTAAGGATACAGTGATATACCAAGCCACTATATTGATATTTTTAATTAATTGTTTCAGTGTTTGGTGATGTTATGACGGCGATCCTGAGCTGGCCAGCGCGTCAGAGCAGGAACGTTACGCGCCTGATTGGCCTTATGGTGTTGGGATCTCGAAGGAGAAGTCCAGTAAGGTCATGCAGGTACTGTCATCATCATCGGACCACGGGTGAGTTATTGTATTTCTTTTTATATAAATTGTAAGGGGGTTGTGGCGACATATCCTGGCTGATCCCTTTAGGAAGTACAAATGTGTCAATGAAAGTTTTTATGCTTCGGCACAAAATCTTTCATTGAGGGGGTTTTGTGATGGTACAATTCTGGTACAATCATACTTTTATAAAAATATGGTCCTAAAAACCATAATTATTGTATTTTATTCCCTAACTATTTATTTTGTAATAAATTCTGTAATATTTCATAATCTCTATAAAGTTTTGGTGAATAAACTCTAGAATATTTTATACAACGCATATTGGAATTAACAGGATTTCGATCGAATTAGTTGAAAAGCTGCAAATATCGCAAAAAACTATGTGTCACAGATAGCGGTAAACAAGCCTAGCCCATGATGACGTCAGCAGAAGGAATGCATACTTTTGTAAACAACCGAGGCTTGGCCGTACAAACAAAAGACTGGTGACGTAGTTTTGCCCCACCTACGCGATGTTTAACAAAGACTCTGCGTCATTTTCGTCCAGACAGTGAACCGAGCCGGCCGGCATATTCACTGAGTGTGAATATTTAAATTTTACACCACCAAAAGTGGTTTAATAACTATTGTCAAAATATCGGAAATGTTGGTGTGGTAACCGGACTTGAGTAGGTGTCATCGGCCGATGGATCTGCAATTACGTGCGGCTAAATCTGCCAAAGTGTTATTCGAGAGGGGACACTACAGTGTGGGCCCTACGACAATGTAAAACAACCAGATTTTGCACGGTGGCAGAATTCAAGCAGTGCGGTGAGACCTACCCAAAAAACGGCAGCTAAGTATCAGCTGTCCAATATTTATATCATTCAGTAAATTCATAACTAAAGTTCAAAATTTTAAATGACCAAATTTTTGCATTTAATAAACAAAATGAGCTCATAAAACAACTAAAATTTGTACCAGAGAATGTGAGAGAGAGAGAGAGAGAGAGAGAGAGAGAGAGAGAGAGAGAGAGAGAGAGAGAGAGAGAGAGAGAGAGAGAGAGAGAGAGAGAGAGAGAGAGAGAGAGTGAATAAAATAATTTTAACAAGTGCTGGGTTGTGCCAATATCATTTATTGTTTATCATGTTTATTATACAGTAGTTGTAACACATGTTTATTTTGGAGGGTCTAAAAATGTTTAAAGGCGAATATATGTTTACCAGATAAATGGGACTACGCCCCGAGGCATAGTAAAAACGTGCATGTTTGGCACACATTAGTCTTTTCAAATATGTAAGTAGGGTTTTTATATAAATAAAGGGTAATGTCATTGGTAACAAATACAAGCACGAGTGAGTTATTTCAGGTAATACATTTCGCAATTACTGGTTCGCTAACACAAATTCTGGACCGCAAGGTAAGCCTAATATTTTGGTTGCACAGTCTTGCAACATGGCGCCCGATAAAATCTCAAAATAATTGCTTTACAAAAATAATTAATTTGTAACAGAAAAATAAAAGTTACATACTTAAATTGAAAACTGAAGAAAATTTTGTATGGATATAATAAAAAATGTTCAGGCGGAGACAGTATTTACAAAATAGGATGTGCATATAACTGTTCACGTAAACCTTTATAAATGTCAACCTATGTTTTACGTTTAACTGTAGATTCCCCACCTAAGTGCGGCCATGACCTCACCGGATTATGACCGTGAAAGTAATTAATTGTGACAAATCATAAATTTTACTTGATATAACCGGCTTGTGGTTTGTTTTGTTTTGTTAACCCGGTGGTTTGTTAGACTTAGTAGGGGGGTTATTTTTTGGGGAATCTACCCAATTTTGGAACAGGGCTATTTTCACCCAGATAGGGGTGGTAGTCTATTAGGGGCGTATCATTCAGTCTTAGTAAGTGTTACACTGAATTTTTATTGTAACGCCAAATCAAGGATGGGGGTGGAATAAAAGAAAAAAATGTCCACTCCTTCTGCATCAGTCCTTGTGGAAGCAACTGGGCGCTACAGTCCAGGGGGGGTAATAGTGAGTGTGGATTGGGGGTGACCCAGTTACAGGTCACGAGGGAGATGTGATTACGGCTAGGTTGAGGTCTGCAAGGGCCAAGAAGCCTAGTACTGAACGCAGTAGATTGTAACGGGTATCAGGGGTTAAGGGACTATTAGGGGGATAAAAAAAAAAACTTGTTTTGTTCCATATATATATAAAGTAGTTAAGGATATAAATTGTATAATTGATGTGTTATTTTGGCTGGGCAATATTGTACTCTATTTAATTTGTCTGGAATGCATATGTACTACTGTAAACTTATATTGTTTTGTTAACACTGTATTTTCTAGGGTTAAGCTATATTGTTGAAACATGTAACTTGTTGAAGAAGAGCCGATGGGCCTGACAGTTAAATTTTAATTGACCCAGGTAACTGTTGGACAATTTAGAAGCTATATTACAATGTAGTCGAATATATATTATATTTTATAAAAAAAAAAAATGAACCAGTACTTTGTCAATGAACCAGTACAGCTAGGAGGAAACCAATCAGTTGTGGATACGGTATATTGGAAGGCCTTTTTGTTAAATTTTAATTGAATGTTATAGTGTCGGGTGATACTGTGGTGGGTATCCGTCCGAGCTTATGGTGTTGGGATCTCGTGCAGAGAAGTCCAGTAAGATCGGATGGGTGCTGCCGCAGCCACCGGACTAGGGGGGTAAGTACTCATGATTTTAGTAGAGAGTTCAGGGGGGTTGCGGCGCCATACCCTCACTGATCCTCTTAGGTTTTAGGCAATAAGAGTTTGTATGCTTCGGCATCCAATCTCTTATTGGGAGGGGGTATTGTAACGGTACGGAATTGTAGGGCCAAGGTAATATCTTAAAAATTTGTATTCTCCATGTGGTCATTGTTCACCTTTTTAGAACCTCGAGTTAGGCAACCAAGTATGCAGTGCTTATTACAAAACAAAACGTCTATGTTTTGTCTCTGCACTCAAGCAGTCCAGACAGATTATGAAATACAACACAATTCGGCGTCAGCCGTGAATAACGGAGGAAATAACGCCAAGTTATGAATTGCACCACACGACTAAATGTTGCTAAACCTTACGCCTGCGTTATAGCGCTCTTTTAAACAGCACCAATGGGAGCGCAGACTGACGATCATGTGACCAGAAAAACTCCGTGTGTTCGGCTTTAGCACAGTACTGAGTTCAGTTCCATTGCACCTTATGGCCGCGCGGCCAGCCTACAACATGTTAGTGTGAATAAAAATTACGTCGGCTGACTTTATTGTATTGTATAATGTGGAACCAATAAAACAGTAAGAACCTTTAAACACAAACAATAAATGCAATAAGCGAGTGCCGGAGTGCATGAGATCGAAGCAAGTATTCAACACCAGTTCGTGCAACCAACCCTATGAGCACACAGCGTATGGGTAACTAGAAACACTTAATATGCATATTAAAACCAATTCCAAATAACCGGGGATTGTTCACTATAAAAGGAAAATATAAAACACTTTATACGATAGAGTTCTCTAAGGGGTGGAGTTTATTTAAAGATCAATGTAACAGAATGAGTGTGTGTGTGGTAATATAGAGGTTACACACTGGTTCATTTTCAATGTTTTATTTATTTAGTAATATTACTCATAATAGTAGTCAAAACAAAACTCAATAGAGATAAGAAATAATTTCAAACAGTTGTACTAGCGTTTATAAAACGTAAAAGAAAGGCGTGAATTTTTGATAAATAAAAATAAGTATGTGATTTAGACAGTATCAAATGTGTTAACGTAATTATTGCACATATCAAATCCAAATAATCCTTTCTGCAGCAGTTTTCGTCTGTACGACCCTAGGAAGAACCCTAAGGTAAGAGTTAATTATTAATTTGAAGTAATTGAGTAGTCTCAAACGGAACCCCCCTTACATATTTGAAATACCAGTCCCCTAATACTTGAACCACCCCTTTTACCGAAAACGAGAAAGAAAATACAAGTGAATAAATTGTAAGAAGCCTCGGATACATGCCAGCCCCCGGGCTTACACTTAATATCAAAGTTAGTACATAATATACAAAATTCCCCCAAAATCCGTGCACAATTCTGTCCAGTTAAACTGGGGCCCAACTAAAACGTTTAAAAGATGAAAGAAATGTGATAGTGTGTCACTCATACCCCACAAGTTTTATGAAGTGTTATCGGCACAAATCCGGGTGTCTATGTAGGTCAAAATAAAATAATAATAATTGGTTTGAGGTCACCTTGTTTGTCATATGTGGTGGTGTTTGAGTTCATACTTCCAGTGCCTGTAGTGTTGGTTTGGCGTGCTCATCTCGCTATTCCCTCCGGCAGACGAAGTCGAGAGCCTCTGGTGACACGTTCAGGCGGAGATGTTCATCCTGTGCCGGCATCCTCGTCTAAGCACGGGAGCCCGCAGATCTGTGCGAGATTATCTACCCATCCTTGGGTGATAGAATTACTTTCAAAAAATGAATTCTTAGCTCTGACGGAGAAATACGAGATGTTGGCGGTTTGGGCGACGAAGCAAGACACAACAAAAACGGTTGGTACAGCGCAATACCGAATCCGCGTTTCCAGGCGAATGCTAGAGTGCGTGGCAAGCACCACCGCAAACTAGATTTCGCCTTCCGTTAAACACAGAAACAGCTAACAGTTTTCTCGTTCGATTTAAATATTTATTTAAATAAATTTCTTGTATCAGCGCTGGTTGTTAAACAACCAGCACACCCCCAGCCCAAAAGAGCAACTTAGTTGCCCCACACTCAGACAGAGGGGTACCCTGCAGTGTACCCCTATATTGTCTTCTAAAACACGGGTATCCATCAGTGTTCAGACCAGACCTTGCTCCCAGGAGAACAGAGGCTCAGAACTAAAAAAAAACTCCACACGACTGCGACCCTCAACGTCATGCCAACCCCACGGGACCGCCCCAACATGTCACCCTCTCTGGTGATCACCACCTACCTCTACTGCTACTCACATATTCATGCCCGAAGGCCAACAAGGTGCTACTGACCTTGATATGTGAGTACCACTTCTACAACCGTCCACCACTTGGACCGACCAGCCATATGCACCAACAAGGCATCACCATCCTTGCCATATGACTGGCCCACATCCCTACACTAGGGCGGACGGCCCCGCTTAGCCGGACAGAGAAGACCGCATAGAGGGCACGCGGACATCATCCCTTCATTTACTCTCTCAAAAGACCATAACTATAGGGGGGGGGTTACTTCTCCACGGCACCGTCTAAACAACTCTCTCTCTCAACAAAAAAACACCAGGGAAATCAACCGGGGAATGCGGCATGGCCATTTGATAACAAAGTTCAATCTCAATAATAGATCAGCTGATGAACAAATCAGGTCGACCGTGAAATTGACATATCAAACAGAACAGTTACATGAGACAAGGACGGGTTTATCAGATTACGAAAACGACAACAATTACATTCCACCCTGCAGACGGCTATCAACGGCTCAGAGTCCAACTCACCCAGATAACATATTTTACAACGATACAGCTGGTTACAAGTTACTATGTCAATATCTAGACTCCCCATAGAACGACAAACAACGTATTTTTGCTCTTATACACCAAACAAACTACCCTCAACAATATCTCGTATCCCCATAAAACAACAACCAACAATCTAACACTAACATCACTACACCAACCTAGTCACAACTCTTCCAACTAACTTCTTTTCTAACTCCTTTTTGATATTTTTCTTTTTTCTTTTCCTAATTTTTTTTTCTTTTTCCTTTTCTAATTTTTTTTGTTTTTTTTTTATTTTATGTTTTTCTAAGGGGAGGGGTAGGAAAATTGGGAAGATGAAAAGGGCAAGGATCATTGAAAGGTCAATAGCTAGGACTAAGGGTAAGGACATGGTTCCCTCCGAGAATAAGGATGGGTGGAGAAAACCAAGGATCGCGGAGGCAGGGGCACAACCCTGAAGTAGACAAACACGACTGGGACTGTGGAGAACATCTACCCACTACCCGTTAACAGCTTCTTCTCACCTTTCTGTGACGGACTTTATTTCCACGTTCCTTCGGACAGCACTCTCTGAGAAATTATCTCGTGTCGAGCTGGACTGATTTGTTTCTTCTGAATCAGAATCAAGGCAACTTACATCACTACTTTCACTCCCCTTGGATTATCCTCATCATCTAAACTCCCGGGTTCTGCCTCCCCTGCTTCCTCTTCTACTATTTCCCCTTCTTCGTCACCATAATCCAAATCTACATCCTGACACTGCACATCCTCACCATCTTCCAGTTGCTCGTCTGATCCATCTTCAACAGCATCTTCGCCCAACTCCTCACCAACTTCTTCATCATCAACGTCATCAGCTCCTTCACAAACTTCTTTTCGTTCTTCGGAATCCTCCGCACTACATACAGAAGGCGTCTTCACATCTTCACACACTACATCATTCTCACTCGCACACTCCACAACGCTGCCACCAAATTCCTCCTCAACTTCTACCTCATCTCCTTCCACCACACTTGCGGCATGGACATCCCCTTGTCCACCCGCAACCTCAGACTCTTCAGTCTCCCTAACACTTACAACTATACTCCCCTGCGCAGCATCTGAAGACTGCTCTTCTGCTTCTTCCTTCGATTCCTCTTCATCTACTACTCTCTTAGGAACTTGTAATTCATCTGTAACGTTTAAAGTTTCTTTTCTTTCCAAATATGCATAAAGGTTTGCTACAGGATCCCTACTTGCCGACGTTGGTTTACTACCATAACTTCTTCTTCCCCTGTTAAATTCACCTGTATTTGTTTCTCTGCTGTAACTGTTGTTACCGTCTTCTCACTTGCCACCCCCTTGTAGCCTCCATTACTTCCGGAATATTCAGTTGTTCTTACCGTTTCTTGTGTTTCCACCAACCGCCATGTTTGTCTTCTTTAGCTTTTCCTAATAATCCACTGGAGTACTGGACATCTTTAGCAGCTCTTCCCCGGGACTCGTCCCCCGCCTGGACAGTACTAGAAACCACACACAACCGGTCCAGATCCGCAAAACAACGGGGACGGTCTGCGAAAATCAAACGGGATCTCTCTTGGGGATTCAGTCCTTCCAGAATTGCTTGTATAACCTCCCTCTCGGGCAACTCCAACCTTAATACCCGGGCAGCTTTCCGTATATCGTGCACGAAGTCCACCAACGCCTCTCCGTTGGCCTGTAGGCGATAGAATAAATCAAACTTAAGCTGGGCACGTCGTCGATGGGGTATGAAGAAATCCAACACTTCCCCATGGAAAGCATCGACACTGCCGCCCCGACGCAGAGTGTTGGTGACCAACCCTGCCAATGAACCCCGGCAATACGGGTATATAAGGGACAAGACCTCCCCATCGGACACCCCCGGGAAATCTGCCAACTGCAGGACAAGGTCCAAGAAAACCAGCAACTTGTCCTCATCTATTCCATCTACCACCGGAAATTTCTGGAGAACGCCTGAAATGGGGTGGGGCAATCTCTGATAGCATACCGCCGCCAGAATTGCACAATTCACAACACACAACAATAAAACAAAATTCCCACGAAACACCTAACACACAAACATGACTTACACAAAGAAAAACTTGAGTACTAACTCTTCCTTCAAGCAGACTGCGGGCCCCCTAGCGTGCGAGGACCCGACCACTATCCTGAACTGGCTCTCGACAACACCACACAAGAAGAAACGCCACATTTACACGAACACAAAACATGCTCCACGACACACCTAACATCTATCACTACATCGCATTTCACAAGTAACAAAATTAACCGACCAACGAACAACAACGAATTCCCAAAATTCATAACACTGACTTCGGCTCCCGTACCTCGGATGAGACCGAGTGCCAATTGGGCCATACCGCATACCTATAAACGCCCTCACTATTATTTGAAAAGTAAAACGCGAAATCCATTTCCCAACACCTCGCCCCAGACCTGCGGTAATTCAAGTTTCAAAAAAGAATTCCCCCCAAAATTTTACATCACGTGGTGACACCAAGTTTACAAATAACGCAAATAACAACAGTCTGACAGTTATACCTCCATATAGCTGATCAGACATCAAACATAACAAAATACCTGTGTATACATTGACTTCTTGTAAATATTATAAGTCCATTCTATCCCGAATGTTTTCTGAGTTTGCAAGCACCGTCACACCCAAAGGACCCAAGGTTTAACCCTAGATACAACCACGCTCTGCTACCAAATGTAACCCCTCTTTAGAATTTTTTATGCTTTATAATTTTCTTTTTTTTGAAGAGGGGCCCACTAGTTATTTAAAACTAGGCCAAAAGCCTAGAGAAGCCAAAATGCGCTGGGTCCAGTGAGACGGGACTTGCAATTAAACTCTCTAGTATAACCAACAACAATAGCATTTATTGAGTAATTGAGTGTATAAGGTAACAATTTGTTTTTGTTTTTATAATTGCAAATTTTTTTTTTGGTATAAATCTTCCCCGTACATGACCCAGAAAATAACACATACATCACATAAATACACACATAAATATATATATATATCTATCACATACACATGTTCAATATCACTATATGAATAACCAACACCTTTATAAATTTAAAGCATGGCCACCCGCCTATATACATTTTCTCGACATACATATATCGCCCCCATCTAAAAGAAATAATTAATAATTAACTGGAAATTCAACCACCCTACCTCTACAGACATCCGAATATGTATATATGTATATATCACTATCACTAGTGCTCCCACAAACCTGGGTTGGCCAGAATGCCAGATACAACTTTAAAGTGCGCTTAAACTGTGCATATAAACTTGGTGAAATTATAATCATTAAATCGGTAAAAATGTAACTGACAATAATAAATCGAAAAGGAGGTAAGCTACAATCTTTCCGTGACCTGAACTGTATTTGTGAATTTGGTGAGATAATAATTTATAAATTTTTTGTAAGAAATCTAGATTAGCATAATGATTTAAAAAAAAATTTACAACAGTTATGTGACATAATGCTGGTATATAACCCTTTTAAGAAAACTGAATTGACAATAATACATTTAAAGAGCTGTTACAACTGTGAGGTGACATACTGGTATATAACCTTTTTAAGAAAACTGAATTGGCCCGGTAGCTGACATGTTCCTAAGCATGGAGCATGCATATGTCTGCATACAACCTGCCTACACAGGATTAAACAGGGGGCCGGACTGTTACTGAATCAGAAAGCTTATTACCCTTACATAACCCCAAAACGTAATTTAAATATGTGATCTAACCTGACAGGAATTATAGCTGAACCCTACCAGCCGGTGGGGTTCATCCTGTCACCAACGGAACCCCCCTTACATATTTGAAATACCAGTCCCCTAATACTTGAACCACCCCCTTTTACCGAAAACGAGAAAGAAAATACAAGTGAATAAATTGTAAGAAGCCTCGGATACATGCCAGCCCCCGGGCTTACACTTAATATCAAAGTTAGTACATAATATACAAAATTCCCCCAAAATTCGCGCACAATTCTGTCTCCAGTTAAACTGGGGCCCAACTAAAACGTTTAAAAGATGAAAGAAATATGATAGTGTGTCACTCATACCCCACAAGTTTTATGAAGTGTTATCAGCACAAATCCGGGTGTCTATGTAGGTCAAAATGGGAGCCCGCAGATCTGTGCGAGATTATCTACCCATCCTTGGGTGATAGAATTACTTTCAAAAAATGAATTCTTCGCTCTGACGGAGAGATACGAGATGTTGGCGGTTTGGGCGACGAAGCAAGACACAACAAAAACGGTTGGTACAGCGCAATACCGAATCCGCATTTCCAGGCGAACGCTAGAGTGCGTGGCAAGCACCACCGCAAACTAGATTTCGCCTTCCGTTAAACACAGAAACAGCTAACCATTTTCCCGTTCGAATTAAATATTTATTTAAATATATTTCTTGTATCAGCGCCGGTTGTTAAACAACCGGCACACAACTCTCATTGGCTCCTCAGATTTCCCCAGCGTTAGTAGGTTCTATATAAATATTTTATTTCGAAAATGATTTTTTATATATGTACTACGTTATTGGCAACAAAGAAGTAGTTTGTTGTTAAAATTATTTCCCGTCCTGTTTGGCCATAGACCAAAGTTTTCTGCAAAACCAGACGCTTAGGCAGTGTCGTCGGCTGGCATCATCAGTGAAAATCGAGTGCGATAATGTGTGGTGGTATACGTTAGTGACCACAGTACTGTGGTTAAGGCTGAAGCAATAAGTGGAAAGAAGTAGTTTCTATGGAAACATTTCATTTCGTAAATGATTTTAAATACAAATCTTAGAACATGGAAGTCATGTATGGTTCTCCATACCGATATTTAAATCTTACTGCATACTGTTATACTGTGAGCGGCTTGCAGTGAGATGAACAGCAGTAAAAAAAATCACTGTTTTTATGACATACAATGGAGTGGCAATGGGACACATATATCTTGAAATACTTAGAAACTAAAAATACAATGCAAAGCCGCAGGATGGAATAATTGACACAGTCTATTTTATTCATTTAAGTAATTTGTATACTGACAAATGAATCTTAATTATGTATTTTAATAGGAAACTCGTGAAACCAAAACACCTTTTATGATTAACAATAAACAAATGCATGCACTAGCAGTAAAAAATTATTATTAACTCTTATAAAAATATAAAACAACACAATTGTAATGAACCATAGAACTAAAGAAGACTTCAAGTTACTCTGGAGTCGGTACTAGTGTTCAGTATATATATTTATTATTTATATATTATTATTTATTTACAGTTTATATTATAAACTAGATTTATTATTATATATATTATATAATTATATATTATTTATACCTTTTTATTGTTTTTATGTATTATTTATTCTTACTAATACAATAATAAATAATACCATAATACATAACTTAAAACAATAATAAATAACACAATAAATAACTTGATAATGTACCTTTCAATAGATCCTCCAATGTCTTCACCTACCCACCCACCAACAGCATATAGGTCACCATGTAAAGCACATAACCCAAATTCACATCTTGGTATTACCTATTAATTAAACACATTAATATATCTGATTACAATTTATATATCCTTACACACTTCCCTTACACATTTCATACTATCATCAAGCTATATTTTAAATATAATTAATTCATATATGTATTAGTATGTATTTTTATTACATTACATTATAAACAACATGTCACACAAGTATATCAACAACCCACAAGAATTTGCTGAAAAAAAGTTCAACTAACACAAATTAGAATGAGGAAAGTTTCAAAATGGGACCATTTTGGAATGAGAAAAATGTATGAAAGATAATAATTAATTACTTAGCTAAAAAGGTATGTATATATGAGGTGGTATCGAAAAGTTTCAAGACCATGCCAATATCCACCAAAGTACGTACTTTACTCAAGTTTGGCCACCACCTCCCTCAAAGTAATCCCTACGTGCAGTGATATACCTCTTTCAGTGATTTTTACACTTTTTGAAAATTTCTTGTAAGTCCTGTTCTCAAAGCATGTTAAGTACCATTTGCAATCTGCATTTTATGTTGTAGCCTAAAATCTGATGTGTTCTGAATATCCTGTGAGAGGACACACTGCTGTAATATAGCGTCTAATTGCCTTTGTGTCACATTCCAGGCATTTTCTGCCCCATGACCTCCATCAGATGTCTCAGAATACTGCAACAAAACAGGGATTGACAGTCTCTTGGAGTTCACAAACTTGCATATGTTGAAGAAAATAAAGAGCATGTTATTGGTCATACACCACACCTACCTCCCCTTATTCAGTTTTGAGATTCTGGGCTTTTTTTGATGAGTTTTGAGTTTGGTCTCCAGGAAGCATCTGTTGATTGAAGTCTCATCTTCACTGATAAGCCTCAACATGGAGATTGTCATCCAGTAGCTGGTCACAAAGATTGTGACAGAATTCAACTTGGTGATCTTCTAAATAAGGGAGGGGGTGTCACAATTCTGAGCACAAACATTTCACCAATGTCATGTATGTTCACATCACATGCAAACTGCCTGTACTATTCTACATGACTCATAAATGATGTCAGCAACAATGTCTTGAATCGTTCTATGACAATCCTCATATACTAATTTTGTTAACTTTTTGGGGGGTTTAATTTATGGAAGGTTACTCTAACTTCTTTTCATTTTGCAGTTATGTTCTGCCACTTTTGAAGCACAAGTGCCACTCAATATACATTTCATGAAATACGACATCCATACATCTTCATTATGGCAGACTTCATTACCATATGTTTGCTGAATTATTTGGAATGTATTTTGTCCAGTTTTATCAAGTTTGAAACACAATTTGATGTTAGCTCTATGAATAACAAATGTGTCCTTGCATATGGTTACAAAAATTTATGTAGTACAGATCCTAATGTTCACAGAATAATACCACTCAACATCATAAACAATGAAATGCATGACTGCTGCACGTATATCCCTGTGATATCTTGTATTCCTGTTACAGAATAACTAGTCTTGGAACTTTTTGATACCACTCTGTACCTGCAGGAGTATTCATATAGTTACTGACTTTCATTTAGCTTTGACATCATGCCAAAACAACTTCACTTTCAATATCTTAATCCTTCATTAATAACATTTCTCAGATCTTCATCTTTTTCAGCCTGGTGCAATGCATTTCTCTAAATGCAAAACCAGGCAGTCTTTTGTAGTGTCATAAATTAAGGCATGAGGCAAAAATTTCTAAGCAAATTGTGCAATAGTCAAAAAGGGTTGGGCTTTAGATCATGATGAAGTATTATCATGTTAAAGCGCAATCCTACTGAATGAAGTACATTGTGAATCCTACTTTACATTACTTTTTTTTTAGAATTTCAGAATATGAATTATGATTAGTCTTTCAATAAATCAATCAACAAAACACTTCCCATGTCCCAGAAAACTGAGCCCATGACTTTCTAGAGGGAATGTAGTAATGTGGTAATGTGGTACCACATGATACACAACACCATTGTCTAAACTTACTCCCATGTGTAATCCTTGGGTCATAAACCTCATAAAGATGCCCGTGAATTTTAACAGTGATACTGCTTTTTGCTAACAAAACCAAATAACAGTATGTACTTTACCTCATGTTGAATTGGCAGCATTTCAGAATATATCTTTTGCTTACAAACATGTCTTAGCTTATTCCCTTTTGACAGATGGGGGCAAGTAGGCCCCCTACTGAACAAAATGAACAACAGAGAGCTTAACCATCATACACAGGAAAGGCCCATAAGCAGAGAGTGTAAAGTGTACAAAAGATAATAACGAAAGTAACAACTGGTTTTAACATACCAATATTATAGTCTTAAAAGCTAACAAGCATACTTTAAACACATTTCAACAAGAATGGTTTATATGATTTTGATCATTAATCCTTTCAGTGCTACTGATGCATTAATGTGTCATTGACATTTATAAAAACGTAGCACTGAAAGGGTTAAATTTAAGCTGTGGGTCAGACAACTTAAGTCGGTACTCTGTCAAACCTGCCAAAAAGTATATGAACAAATTTATAGTAGCAAACTGACAACTTTTGTACAACTGACTAAATGAAGTACCACTGCTAAACACTTTGAATAGTATGGAGCAGGTGACAGGGGGTCTGAACCTGTCAAAAAATAAAAGTCACTTAACTCAGAATATCAATGGTCTGACGTTTATTTAACACGTTGACTGTGTGACAAATGTTGAGTATTTTGTCTTTGACTGCGTTACTGGTCACCGGGGTACTGTAAATGAACTAGTCCTCTGTGCATTACATATTCCCAGGGGCTTGTATGCAACTTTGCAATTTTAGTTGTCTGTAAAAGCGGAAGGATAATTATTGACAAATTTGTGTTATGTTATTTGAGTGTGTAAATATGATTGTGACATAGCATAACCAGTGCTTTTCTCAGTTGACTGAAAGCAATTATAATAGACGTTAAAACAAATATAACTTTAGCCCATTATATGTTACATATCTGTGGGGGTTTGTATACAACTTTGCGATTTTAATGCATCAGCCTTGTAATCGAGTAAAAAATAGTATTTAGTCACTCATTGTCCTTTTTGAGTCTAATAATATAAGAAAATAAGAAGCAGTCATTGTGGTCCCTCGCAGCGCATTGATATAACTTTTGCCGTGTATGGACGGTGGCGGACTTACACGACCACTTCGTTTGTGTCGACGTTTAATGGCTCCTACCCTACCCAAGCTCTTGCCCAGTTGTGGTAACCTACTGAAGGAATATGCAATGACTAACGTCTAATTACGCATAGCTTCTTGTATGAGTGTTTGATGTGTGCCTCATGAATAGCCTTTTGATAAACGATAAGCGGTGGATGTCACCTGATATCGCTAGATCCATGTTTTTCGGTATCCAAGCCACTTATAGTATATAATTAGTAAAATAGTTTACCTTTTTCTTGTCCGTCTGGTGGCCTTTTCTCTATATTTCAATCGACGCGTTTCAGGGCATATGCCCCATCATCAGGATATCCCTTGTTAAAGGTCGTCAATGGTTAAAATATTAAAAACACTGCACACAATTCTACACACAACAATAAATATAATACAAACATAAAAACACATAAAATGCCCAGATTTTATACACACACGATATCGATGGTGCGCACCACGACATGCTATAGTCGACTGCAGTGTTCATGTTGTTATATGTCGTGCACTATGGACCTTGTTCTGTATTCTTATCGCTGTGTCGTATAATAGATTGGACTGGAAATACAGCTGATCGTTAAGGATGACTTCTTCTGTTTTTTTATTTTTGTAAGCTTTATATATTTCGTATTCTTCAATAGCATTCATATAATTACCTTTTTTTGCATATGTGGAGGGGTTGAAAGTTCGTTGTGAAATCAGTATAACTATGGTTGTTGTCCATCAGATGGCGCGCGTAATTTGACACTGTTTTACTAAATTCTTTTCTAGGTAAATGTTCTTTGAATCATCTTTTAAAAGGTCTACCAGTTTGGCCAATGTAAAAGCTGTCGCAGTCATTGCATATTATCTTATAAACGCCCGTCCTGTCTTCAATTGATTTTGAATGTTTAGGTAAGAGTATCTTATTAATGTTATTATTAGTTCGGTAAGCCATTTTAATATTTATCCCACCGAATACTTTGTTTAAAATTTTGGGTAGGGTGTTACCATATTCCGATGCTATATACCTAATTTTATTTTTATTATTTTCTTGTAATTCTATGTTGTTTTTCTTTTTTCTGTGTTTCTTGACCAAATTATCTACGATTGATCTTTTATAACCATTGGCCTTAGCTATGTATTTGATCGTGCTCAGTTCTTCGTGAAAATCTTTGTCTTCTAATGGTATGGAAAGTAACCTATGTATTAAACTATGATAAGCTGCCATTTTCTGAGAAAAGGGATGATGTGATTCAGCATTTATCGTGAGATCCGTGGTTGTCGGTTTTCGGTATATTTGGTATTGGAACTTTTCATCTAGTCTTGTAATTGTCAGGTCGAGGAAGTTAAGTTTATTATTTATCTCTGTCTCGAGTGTGAACTGTATGTTTCTATTGACACTATTCATGTATAATTTCATATTTTCTATTTGTCGTATTGTGCCATTAAAAATTATAAACGTATCATCAACATAGCGTGTATATGATATTATGTTCTTGGAAAGTTTATTTATGCCATTGAGCAAATATGTATTCTCATAGTGGTTTAAGTATATGTCAGCCAATAAACCAGATAAAGGTGACCCCATGGCTAGGCCCTTGTTTTGGATGTAATAATTATTGTTAAAATTAAAATAATTTTGGTCAAGTATAACTTCCAGTAAATTGATTAAATCATTGATTTCTTCAGAATTACATATTTTGGCGTTAATAAGATTTTCTTTAAGGATAGTGAGAGTTTCTTGAACAGGGACATTCGTATACAAGTCAACAATATCAAAAGATGCTATTTTATAATTAGGTCGTAATTTAATGCTCTTCAATTTGTTAACAAGGTCAATGTTATTTCTTATACTATGGTTATTACTTATCTTTATACTGTTTTTTATTTTCACTGCAAGTTTTTTGCTGACATTGTAGCTCGGCGCAGTTGTGAAATTTATCAATGGCCTAATCGGTATATTGGTCTTATGGATTTTAGGTAGGCCAACAAATTGTGGTGCTTCTGCGTTAATGGGTTTTAGTGCACGGCGTGTGGCGTTATCAAACAGCCGTGTACATAGGTTAATTTTATTATTCAAAACTTTGACGAACTCTGCAGTTGGGTCCGATTGTATCATTAAAATATTATTATTTGATATGAAATCATTAACCTTTGAAGTGTATTCGTCTCTGTCTATTACGACTACAGTATTCCCCTTATCAGCCTTTGTAATCAGTGCATTGTTATCTACCAATTTTGTTTTTATATGTTTCAAGGTTTTATTTTCTTTCAAGTATCTCAGATTAACTTTATATCGCTTTTCATTATTTGTTATAGTTTTTAGGCATTTATTCAAGCTATTATTAATTACGGCACGGGTTTCATTTTGTAAAGTCTGGTTTGGTATTGTTTTTATGGCGGCCTCTGCACTAATAATTTCTCGAATCATGTGGTCTTTACCGATATAAGGAATATTATAATTTAGCCCCTTGTTAAGAATATCTCTTTCATCAGATGTAAATTGTATACTCGTCAAATTAGAGACACGCGTGTAGAACTTGTGTTTACATTCGAAGTCCTCCTCCCTTATCTGCCTATGTTTAAGAGCTTGAAGTTTAATCTTTTGTTTTTGGTAAACACGTTGCAGTACGTCATGAACGTATTTGTTGATAACCTGGATTGTGTTATCTAGTAGGGCTACATGAATGCTATCAAGTAGTTTTAAATGAGTCTTATATAAATCTCTGTTTAATTTTGCTTTCTTTTTATACAAATATTTAAGTTCCTCTTTCATCCACATTATTTCAGCATGTCTTTTGATTTTCATAGCAGTCATATAACAACATGAACACTGCAGTCGACTATAGCATGTCGTGGTGCGCACCATCGAATATCGTGTGTGTATAAAATCTGGGCATTTTATGTGTTTTTATGTTTGTATTATATTTATTGTTGTGTGTAGAATTGTGTGTGCAGTGTTTTTAATATTTTAACCATTGACGACCTTTAACAAGGGAAATCCTGATGATGGGGCATATGCCCTGAAACGCGTCGATTGAAATATAGAGAAAAGGCCACCAGACGGACAAGAAAAAGGTAAACTATTTTACTAATTATATACTATAAGTGGCTTGGATACCGAAAAACATGGATCTAAAACTAGAAGCTTGTCAAGCACGTACGGTATTTAAATTTCAAAATATTAAAATAGAACTGCTTAAAACAAGTTTACACATAAAGTTCAATCAAGAGTGTATTGCGAATGATATAATACCTAGATATGCCTTCATCAAAATAAACAGAAAATCAGAGACTGCTATGAAAATCAAAAGACATGCTGAAATAATGTGGATGAAAGAGGAACTTAAATATTTGTATAAAAAGAAAGCAAAATTAAACAGAGATTTATATAAGACTCATTTAAAACTACTTGATAGCATTCATGTAGACCTACTAGATAACACAATCCAGGTTATCAACAAATACGTTCATGACGTACTGCAACGTGTTTACCAAAAACAAAAGATTAAACTTCAAGCTCTTAAACATAGGCAGATAAGGGAGGAGGACTTCGAATGTAAACACAAGTTCTACACGCGTGTCTCTAATTTGACGAGTATACAATTTACATCTGATGAAAGAGATATTCTTAACAAGGGGCTAAATTATAATATTCCTTATATCGGTAAAGACCACATGATTCGAGAAATTATTAGTGCAGAGGCCGCCATAAAAACAATACCAAACCAGACTTTACAAAATGAAACCCGTGCCGTAATTAATAATAGCTTGAATAAATGCCTAAAAACTATAACAAATAATGAAAAGCGATATAAAGTTAATCTGAGATACTTGAAAGAAAATAAAACCTTGAAACATATAAAAACAAAATTGGTAGATAACAATGCACTGATTACAAAGGCTGATAAGGGGAATACTGTAGTCGTAATAGACAGAGACGAATACACTTCAAAGGTTAATGATTTCATATCAAATAATAATATTTTAATGATACAATCGGACCCAACTGCAGAGTTCGTCAAAGTTTTGAATAATAAAATTAACCTATGTACACGGCTGTTTGATACCGCCACACGCCGTGCACTAAAACCCATTAACGCAGAAGCACCACAATTTGTTGGCCTACCTAAAATCCATAAGACCAATATACCGATTAGGCCATTGATAAATTTCACAACTGCGCCGAGCTACAATGTCAGCAAAAAACTTGCAGTGAAAATAAAAAACAGTATAAAGATAAGTAATAACCATAGTATAAGAAATAACATTGACCTTGTTAACAAATTGAAGAGCATTAAATTACGACCTAATTATAAAATAGCATCTTTTGATATTGTTGACTTGTATACGAATGTCCCTGTTCAAGAAACTCTCACTATCCTTAAAGAAAATCTTATTAACGCCAAAATGTGTAATTCTGAAGAAATCAATGATTTAATCAATTTACTGGAAGTTATACTTGACCAAAATTATTTTACTTTTAACAATAATTATTACATCCAAAACAAGGGCCTAGCCATGGGGTCACCTTTATCTGGTTTATTGGCTGACATATACTTAAACCACTATGAGAATACATATTTGCTCAATGGCATAAATAAACTTTCCAAGAACATAATATCATATACACGCTATGTTGATGATACGTTTATAATTTTTAATGGCACAATACGACAAATAGAAAATATGAAATTATACATGAATAGTGTCAATAGAAACATACAGTTCACACTCGAGACAGAGATAAATAATAAACTTAACTTCCTCGACCTGACAATTACAAGACTAGATGAAAAGTTCCAATACCAAATATACCGAAAACCGACAACCACGGATCTCACGATAAATGCTGAATCACATCATCCCTTTTCTCAAAAATGGCAGCTTATCATAGTTTAATACATAGGTTACTTTCCATACCATTAGAAGACAAAGATTTTCACGAAGAACTGAGCACGATCAAATACATAGCTAAGGCCAATGGTTATAAAAGATCAATCGTAGATAATTTGGTCAAGAAACACAGAAAAAAGAAAAACAACATAGAATTACAAGAAAATAATAAAAATAAAATTAGGTATATAGCATCGGAATATGGTAACACCCTACCCAAAAAATTTTAAACAAAGTATTCGGTGGGATAAATATTAAAATGGCTTACCGAACTAATAATAACATTAATAAGATACTCTTACCTAAACATTCAAAATCAATTGAAGACAGGACGGGTGTTTATAAGATAATATGCAATGACTGCGACAGCTTTTACATTGGCCAAACTGGTAGACCTTTTAAAAGACGATTCAAAGAACATTTACCTAGAAAAGAATTTAGTAAAACAGTGTCAAATTACGCGCGCCATCTGATGGACAACAACCATAGTTATACTGATTTCACAACGAACTTTCAACCCCTCCACATATGCAAAAAAAGGTAATTATATGAATGCTATTGAAGAATACGAAATATATAAAGCTTACAAAAATAAAAAAACAGAAGAAGTCATCCTTAACGATCAGCTGTATTTCCAGTCCAATCTATTATACGACACAGCGATAAGAATACAGAACAAGGTCCATAGTGCACGACATATAACAACATGAACACTGCAGTCGACTATAGCATGTCGTGGTGCGCACCATCGATATCGTGTGTGTATAAAATCTGGGCATTTTATGTGTTTTTATGTTTGTATTATATTTATTGTTGTGTGTAGAATTGTGTGCAGTGTTTTTAATATTTTAACCATTGACGACCTTTAACAAGGGATATCCTGATGATGGGGCATATGCCCTGAAACGCGTCGATTGAAATATAGAGAAAAGGCCACCAGACGGACAAGAAAAAGGTAAACTATTTTACTAATTATATGATATCGCTACTCAATACCAGTAACATTCAACTGATTCACATTGCAGTAAAAAAAAAGTATAGTAATTTCCTCTTTCTCACATTCATGTTTCCTTTCAGTATACACATATAATTTCCAATATGTTTTTTTTCTTATTTCACTTTAATGTCACTTCATTGTGCAAAAAGAAAGTGTTTTCTTAGTAGTGGAATATGTATCATTGCAGTTATTAGATAATAATTAAAAACTGTCAAATGTTTATCTTCATCATAGTTTGTTATCACCCTAGTGTCATTTTTATAAAACAAACCGTATACGCCCACCATGGTCGTTAAAGTGTTAATTGTCTGTAAAGCTGAAGGATAATTATTGCCAAATTTGTGTTACATTTTTTGAATGTGTAAATAATATATTGCAATGGAACACAGGATGATAAGCTATGTTGTTTGTATCAGAGCACATAGATGACGAGCATTTTCTTGATTAAATTTGTTTCATGTAATATTTTGTCTTTTAGCCGTAACGTTTGTATTTAGAAATGGATAAGCATGTAGGGTATACCAAACTCTTCATAAAAAGGTGTTCTATATGGTTATGTATTTTTTGAGTGAATTTGTGCGCATGAGCGGGTGTGATAACGTGTGATCGAGATATCTTCTGCGGTAATTAACCGATCGACGTGAAACTTTGACAATGAATTGTTTATGTAAATAGCTCCAATTTATGTGTAATCTATGGTGCATAACTATTTTAGAAATATGGTTTATTTAAGTGAAGAAAACTCAATTGTAACTCTTATCAATGATAGGGTAATAAAATTCGTAGATAATTTCCATGCAGGCCTTTGCTAAATTATACAAAGTTTTTCAGGAAATTCGTATATCTGTTTGTTCCATCAATCATGTGACTTGGCCTTAGCCAATCAGAATACACTAAATTCAGTAAGATTCATTCGTGGTAGAGTTAGGATGGACAGTTCTGCTTTAGCATCTGCAAGGGGAAGTTGTGCTCATTGAAGAGAGTTGTTCTCTTACGAACATAGAAATATCATATATAAAATAAACCTTGGTAATTCTTAACGAAGTTTTGCGTTAAGAACCGAGTGGGTAAAATATTCAGATAAAAATTATAATATAATATAGTGCTGTTTTCGTGTTAGTTTAAGATATCCGCTTAGGGAAGTTAAAGACACTTCAAGATATCGTGGAAGGTGTACGTTTAATGCACTGCATTAATTAATACCCATATTAACCCTGAGATTAAGAAAATATAAAGTATAAATTAATAATAAACTGTAAAAGTGAAATTTATAATCATTGTGAGTGAACAATTTATGAAGAAACTAATTAATGTTAGCAGTCAAACATAATAACGACGAGACTCCTTGAATATCGCCGCTGGAGCCGCCTGCCGTAGAAGAGGACGACAAGACGAAGAGGACGCCAGGACGAAGAGGACACCAGGAAGGAGTGATGCTGAAGAAGAGGACGCCAGGACGGGAGCGATGAGAGGAGAGGAGGACGTTGCAGCAGCCATGTAAAAAAATCGATTTATATTATCGAACAATACAAACTATTATTTCTATTATCAATACATGACAATTTATAATACAATATACATCTTTAAAAACAATATTTGTGTGTATAATAAATAATTTTTCATTTCCTCCATATTGACGTGTTTGTAAATTTCACACACTCACCATATCCTTATTAGTATAATTAAATTTGAACTGTTACATAAGGATATTTGGCGCTGGCCAACATTGGGCTCGATTTTTTGCATTAGGTTTAAAAAAAGAAATATTATTTTGAGTGTATAGAGACTAAATTCATTGAACTATTTGTGTGTGCCTTTCTATGTTATCAGGGAGTGTAGATAAAAGTTTGAATACTCTCTCTTATCAGATATTTGAACAATAGTAGTAAATTGCCTATGTGGAGATTGAATTATTATTGTATTTATGTTAGATTAAGCTTGTTTACATTTGTTTGAGATACTGGACTATAATAATAAATAACATATAAATGGACATTATTAGTAATAATAAGTATTAAAAATAGTGCCGTTATGATAAGTAAAAAAATATAATATTTGTTAAATTTATAAAAATAAATAATCAATATGGCCGAAGGACTAGAATTACAGAATACATTAGCTGCATTATTAGCAAATATGCAAAAGCTGTCCAAAGAAAATAAAGCAAATACGGAAGAAAGTAAAGCAAATCTACAGAAAATGGTGGAAGAAAATAAAGCCACGATGCAGAAAATGGCAGACGAAGCAGCAAAACAAAATAAATCACTTCATGATGAGAATAAAAGAATCTATACAGCCGTTCATGACCAGGCTAAACAAAATAAACAACTTTTAGAGTCAATTGAAAAACGTATAGGCGAAAAGGTAGAAATAATTCGCAGCAATACTGAGACCACTTTAGAAGCGAACAATTCTCACATCAGTGAATGTGAAGCTAAAATCATGGGGATAGAGGAAAGAGTAGTTCAACACACATATACGATAAGTGAGCTTGTAGCTGAACAAGATCAGCAGATACAAGAATTGAAACAACAGCTGACCCGACTCCAGAGTACCTCGACCACGGCGAACCAGACCACGTTCATATATAGAACTGTAGAAGAAAACAATTCACAGTTGAAATTCTTCGGAAAAGAGAGTGAAAATCCACTTCTCTTCCTGAAAAACTACCAGCGAGACATGGACGCAATAGGCGACACCCTGAGTGAGATGTATAAAATAAACTATGTAGTCAGAAGATTAAAGGGTACTGCAGCTGAGTGGTTCACGGTAATACAAGATAAAATAGTTACATATCAAGATCTGGTACAACATTTTAGGGCGAGATACTGGAACAGCGAAAAATATGCGTACAGCTGGAGTTTGGTAGGTATTCCAGTTTAAAAGGGCCTAAAGAACCCGAAAGAGCCCTTGGTGAAGGGATTTAATCCAACTCATATCTCGTGCGAAGTATCTTTAACCACAAATGTCAGAGCCAGAGATGGTTAATAAATTAGCTCATCATTTCGGACGCGGTATTCAAATCGCTGTAATTACACAAGGTATTAAATCATTGGAGGAACTACTCCTATTGTTAGCCAAATGGAATAATGTTGACAGTCAAAATAACAGTAATAATAATAGTGAACCGGCTTGTAAACAATTTCAGCCATAACAACCACAAAAACAAAAACAACAACAACAACAACAACAACAACAACAAAAACAATCACAACAATTTAAAAACAAACCTAACTTCCAAAAGTTCAATCAAAGCAATGTATCAGCAATTACAAAAGCAAATAAAACATACCATAATGAAAAGCAGTGTCAAAATCTTATGTGAACAATACTAGTAGTAAGAATGTATACATTGCTTCAGGCCTATATTCTGAAGATATTAAAGATGAATTGAAGTATAGTAATTATGTTAATGATGATGTGGAACATGTTAGAAATAAGTGATAATGATATGGTTGTGGGCGCGAAAATTAATGGATGTGTCAGTAATATATTATTCGATACTGAGGCTAAAATTTCTCTAATCAGTAAGGAATTTATCAACGAACACAGACACCAATTTAAAAAAACACCGATCTTACCTGTCAACGATGCAATTGTCACGACAGCCACAGGTGATTCACAAACTATTAATAAGCAAGCACTTATCACAATAAATTCACAAGGGATGGAAATGGAAATACCTGTTTTATAGTCAAAAATCTAGTGTACGACGTTATAGTAGGCACTGACACATTAAGGAAAATACACGCTACAATTGATTTTACTAATAAAACGCTAGAATGCATAGTTAAAAATACACAACATACAATTAACCTGGGTCGTACACACAATACTGTAAGGCAAGGTGGGCGGAATGCTATGCTACAGAAACCAGCTGTTTAATGCATGGATAAGATAACGAGCCACGGGCAGTGCATGGCCGATAAGCAGACAGCTGGTCAAGAGAATCAATTACATAATAATTTAAGTAAACATAAATCGATTTTAAAAATTCTAGCAGTCAAGCATACATTACCAGATGACGTAAGAAATAGATTAAAATTGATAAATCTTGAACAACAGAAGGACGCAAAATTAAGAAAACTTAGTGAAGAAATACAAAGGCAAGACAACCCGAAATACAGAATCGACAGGCAGGTACTGTATAAAATAATCAACGGGCAATGTATAAAATAATCAACGGGCAATGGAAGATTATGGTTCCTGATGATCTCGTAGAAGATTTAACGTGGGCTTGTCATGAAAGTCTTGCTCATGCTGGAGCTTATAAATGTTATTTGGCGATGAGAGAAGACTTCGTATGGTTGAACATGGCAAGGAAAGTTAAGTCTATTTTGCGAACATGTCACATATGCCAGACAGCTAAATACCCAAATCAACACACCTATGTGGAGATGGGTAACATCGTTACCAAGAATAAGAATGATCTATTGTGTATCGATTTTTTAGGTCTGCTACCACGTGCTGCAAGGGGTATGAAGAACCTGGTTGTTTGCACAGATGCATTTTCTAAGAACGTAAGTTTAGAAATTGGACGACCTACCACGATGGCAGTATTAAATGTTGTATTAAATAAATACAATACGAAATATGGTCCGGTGAAGAAAATTCTATCTGACCAGGGTAAGCAATTCACCAACAAGAAGTGGCAGTCCGAATTAGAGAAGCACAATATACAGGCAGTGTTGACAGCAGTCCGGAGACCGCAAGGTAACCTCGCCGAAAGGGTCAACAGGGAGTTAGGGCGTCTGTTTCGCACTTATTGTAATACCAACCAGAGTAGGTGGCCGGATTATCTCGAGTTTTTCGAGGCGTCCATCAACGGGAATTACAATGACACGACATGATTTGCACCTAACGAACTACAAACCGGGGAAATGCCAAAGCGTGTCTGGGATGGGTGCATCAGGAGGATTGCAACGCAGAATTTGCTTATTCCAAATTTGGTTAAAAAGGTAGAGGCAAGGAGACGCATTAAAAAGCGTGCCGAAGAACGGACGGAGAAATTTAATGCAGATCACAAACTGGTAACGTTCAAAACTGGCGAGAAGGTACTCTTGCGTGCTTTAAATGTTGGCCACAGGGAAGATAATACGGCAGCAAAATTCTTTAGATCATACAATGGTCCATATATTTTATCAGAACAAGTGGGTAAAAATACATACATGTCACAAACCCGAATACAAACAGAGTGATAGGGAAGTTCCATGCATCATCCTTAAGAAAATATTATGTTAAAGATAATTAAAACTAGAATGCCAGGATATAGGTGGAATGACTGGTAGGAAATTGTATAAAAATAAGTGTAAAGTAAGAATAATTGTAATCATGTTGGAAAAATGTATGGATGAACTGTAGATATAGCTTAATGACGTCAGAAGTGTGATACACTTATCTGTGTTCAGAAAAGTTGTTCATATCTAGCCACGTGCATGTGTTTCTTTATATTAAGGCTATCAAAGTGACAATTAAGGAATGTGTTTGATAGAAGCTATTCAGTTATTTTGATTTTTGAAGTTATTATGTTATTATTTGGATGATTATTATTATTGGGAAAAGGAGACGTCAATTTAGGTTAGAAAAAAAAGGAAAAAAAATTTTTTTGCACGTGATGGGGTTAATCCTGCAACGGAACACAGGATGATAAGCTATGTTGTTTGTATCAGTGCACATGGATGACTAGCATTTTCTTGATTAAATTTGTTTTATGTAATATTTTGTCTTTTAGCTGTAACTTTTGTATTTAGAAATGGATAAGCATGTAGGGTATACCAAACTCTTCATAAAAAGGTGTTCTATATGGTTATGTATTTTTTGAGTGAATTTGTGCGCATGAGCGGGTGTGATAACGTGTGACCGAGATATCTTCCGCGGTAATTAACCGATCGACGTGAAACTTTGACAATGAATTGTTTATGTAAATAGCTCCAATTTATGTGTAATCTATGGTTCATAACTATTTTAGAAATATGGTTTATTTAAGTGAAGAAAACTCAATTGTAACTCTTATCAATGATAGGGTAATAAAATTCGTAGATAATTTCCATGCAGGCCTTTGCTAAATTATACAAAGTTTTGTACAGTATTAAACAAATTGATATTAAATAAATATAATTGAACTGTATACTGTATTCAATGTTTATTGTCGGGCGCCATCTTTACTGCCAACTGTAAAGAAAAAAAATATACGTACTTACCATGTTTGGGTTCTTTTCGGCGAACAGGAAATCAGAATGGTTGTTCAAAATAAAGAACTTTATATGGTTTACCCTGACTTAAAATTTATTGACAATTAAATATTCAAACATTTAGATTTATTAACATTTAACTTTAAAAGATCGCAAACAAACTACCTCTTTATCTCCTTCATCTGTTACACAATTCTCATTCTAACAAAGCTCACATGAAAGTAAAATTTGAAACATAGTTAATTAACATAATTAACCTATTAAGATATTAAGTATAAATCATTTTTAAAAAACGCAAACCAGCCTTCTTTGTTTAAATATATATATTCTCACATACTCACGCACACACACACACACACACACACCCAGTTAATTTATACCCCGTGAGATCTCATATTATTGTTATTTTGTGATTTTGGTTAACTTTTGTTAAATAGTTCGATACACATTTTTTTATTTTTACTTATCTGTTCAAATGAGTCCTGAAGACGTCACACTATTTTACACGCACATTTGCTATATTTTTGAAACTGATGATTTCCGAAAAATGTCTCTACATTTTGTATATGTATTCCGATTTCTACATGTTCTTAAAACTGTTATTATACTCTGATTTAGAGTTAAAAAGCGTTACATTTCATTTTTTGGTGTGGGCGCCCACGATTTACATTTCGGAACTTATATATGTGACCGGCCGGCTCACTGACTAATTTTGTACTGGGACTAAGCCACTGGCGCTATTTTATGAAGTCGCCGTTGTTGTGCGACCAACTCTTATTGTTTTAAAGTTTATATCACTCCGCCAGCAGACTACTTTCGTTTGCTGAGTGTCTGACGAAACTGGTGACACACCTCGTTATGTAATGCGCTGACGCAACACATCGCGTGATCGTCCGTTATATAATTTGTTTTTTGCTGTTACATAATGTGTTCACCGTTGTGTTGTGTCCTTGAACTGACTTTGGCACAGTTTGTCGTTTATTGAATCTGTTCATATAAAATATTATTAAATAATTCTGCATTCAACGCCTCAAGCAGTGCAGCCACCGTCGCGATCGCTCCAAACAGCAAATTTACCTACGTTTTTCCCTATCATCACAAATGTTATTTACTATCATAAAAAAAATTACAAATTTTGTTATATTGCCTCAGGTAGGCCCAAAATGCCCCGCTACAATACCCCCTCAATGAGATATTTTATGCCGAAGCATAAAAAATCTCATTGACACATTCATACTTGCTAAAGGGATCAGCCAGGATATGTCGCCACAACCCCCTGTACGGTTTACAAAAATATAATCAACTCACCCTTGGTCCGGTGACTGTGACCGCATCTGCATGACAATACTGGACTTCTCTCTCGAGATCCCAACACCGTAGAGTCAGACAGATACTTAACGCCCCTGCTCTGACGCGCAGGCCAGTTCAGGTCCGCCGCCACAGCATCACCCAACACTGAAACAACAAATCAAAATATCAAATAGTGGCCTTATACAACACCATATCCCCAACTGATCTGTTTCCCCCCTAGCGGTGCTGGTTTGCGCTAAGAAGCACTGGTTTTGTTTTTTACTTATTACTAACATATATATCAGAATACCTAAGAACAACATAATACCCACTTTAAAATTCCATACTCCCAGGCTATCTACTTTTTCTTATTAACTTTATCCCAAAATTCAAAATCACTGCCCTGATTCCCATCAGAATTTAAATAAACAGACGACCGATTCATAAACATTCCCATTACCATATTACATTTCTCTCATCACCAATTTAAAATGCATTTAAAATAGTTAAATTCATAAAATTCTCTTAAACTAACAAACACAATATAACATAAGAAAACATAGTACATTAATAATTCACATTATTATTATTATCTTAAAATAAACATGTATTTAAAATTTACACATTTTACATCATTAAGTTTGCATATAAAATCAGAAAATTACCTTTTAATCTCAATTTAACTTTTATTAATTCGTTTCTCAAAAAAAATTTTTTTTTTTTTTTTTTTTTTTCTCATAACATTGCAATTATTATTCCATTTCATTCATTTGGGTGATTCTACGTTATTTATCATAATTCACTTTATCAACTTGGCATTTACCCATAATCTTACCCCTTTGATTACTCTAACGCTCCCTTACAAAATCTTTAACTAGTATGACACCCCACTATCAAAAAATCTACTAACCCTTCTCTACCTCTAACTACTTACTATTTTAACTCAATTCGCCACCTTCTCTCAATATATAAAAAAAAATACTCTCTAACCCTTTGTACATAGGATACGTGTTTCCCCCCCTAAAAAGCTCAATTCCCGTTCTCTGGTTCCTGGATTCTACCTAAGGCAACCCCTTCCCACTAAATCTATACCAAATCCCGTCCCAACCCTTATGTTGCGGACTCCCACGTTACACTACCCCTACTACAAAATTGCCATCCCCAAAAAATCTCAATCTCATTACCTCACTACAACTACAACAAAATAACATCAACAAAATAAACAACAATATATCACTCAAAACTCTACATAAATTCTCCATTACTACTGTGTCTCCCTTTATACTTCTCAAAATTCTATAACATACATTAACTCAAAACAACCTTGCATTATTTTCATCTCTACTATTTCTTTAACTTTGACTTCAATTTGGACAGATCTATATGTCCCACAAAATTCAACTTGGACTGATTCAAACATTTTATTCAAACAATTACTATCACCCCTTTCTATCTTTTGCAACCCATTGAAAATTTTAACTATCACGAATTTATTTAATTTTTATTCAAAATCTATAAATCTATAAAATCTAAAATCTATAAACACATTGAAAACATATTATTATATTTTTATAATCCTTATTCCTAACATATTACCTGCAATTAACATAATAAGACATAATAAACACATTATAGGAAGTATTTAGTGCATCTATTTTTCAAATCAAAACAAAATTATTGAGTAGCAAATCATCATTATTAATTAAAATATAGCAAATTTCTAATACGTTATCCCCTTGGATAACCGCCCAGCCACACACACTATGACCCCCCCTGGACTGTGGCGTCCACAAGGACTGAGGTTTTGGAGGAATGTGACATCTCCGTGTCCTTGCTTCTGCGTTACATTTGAAAAGGTATAGATATCAACATATCTTTGTCTATAATTATGCACCCCTAATACGGGTCTACCACCTGTCTATGCTACCCCCAAGCGGGCAGAGTGGCAGCCGCTGTTCCATAGTCTCCGGGATTCCCCCTAGTTTCACCCCCCATTAATTTCTAATATAGACCAATTTCAAGCCAGCTATGGTCAAGGGACTTGGTATGACCATAGCTAACCGCTCGCCAAAACCACGATTAGTGCTGGTAAGGCAGTAATCGCCCGAAAAGTCGGGGAAATCGCCTCTTCCTTAAGGCATGTATACATCATCACTATTATGCACGACACGGCAATTTATCAAAGTACAATATAAAATTATACAAAAGGGTGTGCCGTGCATTTTCGCCATGTTGGCCTCCGATGGAGGTAACACTCTCGGTTACCCCCAACACTTTCCGCTATCTACTGGGGCACATGCCACCCCAGCAACAGCAACTTACTAACTAATTAATTAAAGTTGAAACTAAACTTTCTACCACTGCAGTTCCACACTCCACTGTTCTATCACTTCATTGAGCACCAAACTACCCCCCAAAATTATCCCCACATCTTGTATAATACATTACATAACATAATACACAAATAGAAATCAACCTGGATTATTAGCATACATTAAACAAACAATTCTCTTTTAAGTAATTTATATAAAACTTTATAAACATTATTATTTAAAATTTTTCATCACCTTATTTTATTTATCATCATTTCATTATTTATCCTTTGCTGTAATTAGATTACTCAAAATTTCAAAATTATTATTAACATATATTTTTAACCATTATGTTATTCCACAAACCAAACCATTTAACATTCATTTATTTATTAATTATTATTAAATTGAATCTCATCAAACAATTTAATTACCTTATAAAATTCAAACACATAACATTCAATCACAATATCTAAACATCTCAAATTATTTACTTCAATTGATTATTAAAATTAAATATTTAATTGACTATTAAAATAACATATTTCAATTATTATCAACATTCTACCAATCATTAATTATTGTCTTCACAATTATTGTAATATTTAATTAGAATGCAAAATATTAATAATATTATTATTATTAACACAACATTTTCTAATACATATACACATTATTTTTCTAACCTTCCATAATACACACACATGGATTCCCTACATTATATTTACAAAGTATACGTCAATAACTGTTCAATTGTTTCACATTTCACTGTCCAAATCAGCAAGGTCATTACCAAAATTACCATATCTAACAATGTCTATACACATTTATTTTTTATTTCAACCTCCATCGTCATATAAATACCTAATATATTTGTAACATATATCATTTTTATCCACATACCAGTTGTTATAATTATTACTATCATAATAACCTATCAACTCTATTTCATTCATTACACCATTATAAATCTTGTCACCATAAGTTATGATTGTCCAGTCTACATCAGTATTATTCAACGTCAGGTAATTTGTTTTATCATTTTTATATTCCTTTACTATCACGTCAGGTAAGTCATTATCATTTATAAAAATATTCTCAAAATAATTTTCTATCTCTCTTTCAACAGGTATGTACCTGGCATGGTTCATCTTCACCCCTTCTAATATTTTTTCCAATTCATCATAATTTCTTTTTAACTTATATAGTTCTATTTCACTCTCAATACACAACTCTCTCTCTTCATAATACCACATCACATTCTCACAATTATTACAGACAGAGGGTACAACATTATACAACATCAATATACTCTTTACTTCATCTACTAATATGGGTCTCTTGCCCTGCAAAAACAACATTAAATCATCATAAACAATAAGGGGAAAATTTGCCCTCTGTCCACATTCAACTATATATTATTCTTCCACTCTCTCTCTACTTCATAAACACATCTCAACATCTCATAATCACTACATTCTGCAATTTCATTAGTACTATTTTTGATTATATTTTCATCATTTGTCTCTCCATTATTCTCTACCCCCACTATATTCTCAGAATTGTAATTAATATCATTATCATCACTAGTCATTATTTTATTATCTAACACTACCTCTCCCACTATTTCGTCATTATTACTATTTGTCATACTTAAAACATTGTCACCTAACTTCTCAACACTCTGTTCTAATTTATTTAAACTGGTTCTTATTGTTTGATTAGTATTCTCTAAACATTCATTCATTTCTTTGATTTGGGTTTTTAACTCATCGAATTTACTGTCAAAACTATTCTTTTGAACATCGAACTTCTCATTTAGTATATTAAATTTAACGTCAGAATCACTTTTTATTTCGTTAAATTTTAACTCTAACATCGCCTGTTGCTTGTCTGAACTCTCTTTCATACTGCATACCATGCTACATAAATATTTCATCATATCATTTTCTTCAGACTTTTTACTCGTGACTGGTGTTGAGTGAACACCTTCATTCATGATTTGCGATTCAGTTACGCTTATCTGGCTTTCATCTACACTGTCAGTGACGCTGACAGTTTCATGATTGTCTGTCATTTTTTTGTAAAATCTTTTAGATATAAATTTCTTTATAAAATATTATCATAGGTAACACCTACTTACTAACAAAAATATTTTACTCACCCATATTACAAAACATAACCTTTTACGTCTATTTTACGTATGCATAAAAATTTTATTTTTACCTCAACAACCATTCTGTTCTCCCAAGTAGGCCGTATTTTATATAAATTTATTTATATAAAATTGTCCCTGTTCCAGAAGCCAATTGTACAGTATTAAACAAATTGATATTAAATAAATATAATTGAACTGTATACTGTATTCAATGTTTATTGTCGGGCGCCATCTTTACTGCCAACTGTAAAGAAAAAAAATATACGTACTTACCATGTTTGGGTTCTTTTCGGCGAACAGGAAATCAGAATGGTTGTTCAAAATAAAGAACTTTATATGGTTTACCCTGACTTAAAATTTATTGACAATTAAATATTCAAACATTTAGATTTATTAACATTTAACTTTAAAAGATCGCAAACAAACTACCTCTTTATCTCCTTCATCTGTTACACAATTCTCATTCTAACAAAGCTCACATGAAAGTAAAATTTGAAACATAGTTAATTAACATAATTAACCTATTAAGATATTAAGTATAAATCATTTTTAAAAAACGCAAACCAGCCTTCTTTGTTTAAATATATATATTCTCACATACTCACGCACACACACACACACACACACCCAGTTAATTTATACCCCGTGAGATCTCATATTATTGTTATTTTGTGATTTTGGTTAACTTTTGTTAAATAGTTCGATACACATTTTTTTATTTTTACTTATCTGTTCAAATGAGTCCTGAAGACGTCACACTATTTTACACGCACATTTGCTATATTTTTGAAACTGATGATTTCCGAAAAATGTCTCTACATTTTGTATATGTATTCCGATTTCTACATGTTCTTAAAACTGTTATTATACTCTGATTTAGAGTTAAAAAGCGTTACATTTCATTTTTTGGTGTGGGCGCCCACGATTTACATTTCGGAACTTATATATGTGACCGGCCGGCTCACTGACTAATTTTGTACTGGGACTAAGCCACTGGCGCTATTTTATGAAGTCGCCGTTGTTGTGCGACCAACTCTTATTGTTTTAAAGTTTATATCACTCCGCCAGCAGACTACTTTCGTTTGCTGAGTGTCTGATGAAACTGGTGACACACCTCGTTATGTAATGCGCTGACGCAACACATCGCGTGATCGTCCGTTATATAATTTGTTTTTTGCTGTTACATAATGTGTTCACCGTTGTGTTGTGTCCTTGAACTGACTTTGGCACAGTTTGTCGTTTATTGAATCTGTTCATATAAAATATTATTAAATAATTCTGCATTCAACGCCTCAAGCAGTGCAGCCACCGTCGCGATCGCTCCAAACAGCAAATTTACCTACGTTTTTCCCTATCATCACAAATGTTATTTACTATCATAAAAAAAATTACAAATTTTGTTATATTGCCTCAGGTAGGCCCAAAATGCCCCGCTACAGTTTTTCAGGAAATTCGTATATCTGTTTGTTCCATCAATCATGTGACTTGGCCTTAGCCAATCAGAATACACTAAATTCAGCAAGATTCATTCGTGGTAGAGTTAGGGTGGACAGTTCTGCTTTAGCATCTGCAAGGGGAAGTTGTGCCCATTGAAGAGAGTTGTTCTCTTACGAACATAGAAATATCATATATAAAATAAACCTTGGTAATTCTTAACGAAGTTTTGCGTTAAGAACCGAGTGGGTAAAATATTTAGATAAAAATTATAATATAATATAGTGCTGTTTTCGTGTTAGTTTAAGATATCCGCTTAGGGAAGTTAAAGACACTTCAAGATATCGTGGAAGGTGTACGTTTAATGCATTGCATTAATTAATACCCATATTAACCCTGAGATTAAGAAAATATAAAGTATAAATTAATAATAAACTGTAGGAGTGAAATTTATAATCATTGTGAGTGAACAATTTATGAAGAAACTAATTAATGTTAGCAGTCAAACATAATAACGAAGAGACTCCTTGAATATCGCCACTGGAGCCACCTGCCGTAGAAGAGGACGACAAGACGAAGAGGACGCCAGGACGAAGAGGACACCAGGAAGGAGTGACGCTGAAGAAGAGGACGCCAGGACGGGAGCGATGAGAGGAGAGGAGGACGTTGCAGCAGCCATGTAAAAAAATCGATTTATATTATCGAACAATACAAACTATTACTTCTATTATCAATACATGACAATTTATAATACAATATACATCTTTAAAAACAATATTTGTGTGTATAATAAATAATTTTTCATCTGCTCCATATTGACGTGTTTGTAAATTTCACACACTCACCATATCCTATTAGTATAATAAAATTTGAACTGTTGCAATATACATTTATACATTAAGCTATATTATAGATTGTGACATAGCACAAGCAGTACTTTTCTCGGGTGCAATTATAATAGACGTCAAAACAAATATCACTTTCACTAATCTAATTTATTCAATTAAAATTACACTTGAAATAACAAAGATATTTTCTTTGAATGACTGATTGTTTCATGACAAATAAATCATTTAGTCTTGTTTGTGCTAAGTATTGTTCACTTTCAACACTTCTTCTGCTAAATAACTTTGAGTGGGACTTTCACAACTTTCACCACTTATAAAAATAATTACAAATACCACTAACAGTTCTAGTTATGATGTCTGTTGAAACACTCTAAACAGAATCCTGGAGAATTCGGACACTCATTGCAGAAGCTAACAACACTTCTAACTTTTTTTTGTCCGTTTCTCTGCTTGTCATAGTTTTCCATAATTCCATGTAACATCCTTTACACACTTTACGTTTTTTTCATCCAGATCCTTCAGGTTTTACAAACATGTGTACTCTTTTCCTTAACGAAGGAAATGAAGTTTGAATTCATTTACTGGATCTTAAGGACAGCAATTGTTTCTGTCAAATTCTTCCTAATTCTGTTATTCCCAGCTTCGTGGAGGAGGAGAGATCATATTATCTACAATCTATGCATTTACTACTGCAGTGCCTAAAAGAACTTCAAACACAACTTTCCGGTACCACTTCAGACTTTTTTGTACACTTGTGTTGTATGAAGTCATTTGGTCACTGAAATCAACACCTTTTTTAGTCTTGTTATAATCTGTTACACACTTTGGTTTAAGTATTTCCTCACCATTTCTATTATTTTCCGGTTTTCAATAAAGACAAAGAATGACTTGGGTCACTGGTAATCATAAAGACCGGACATTTATCTACCTGCTTTATAGTTTTTACTCCATCTTGCTCTATACTCATCACTTCCCCTTTCTTCATTTTGTTGCCAATATCTCTTGGCACACCTCTTCTGTTAGATCTTAATGTTCCACAGTATAACATTTTCACTTCAAATAAATTTTTGACCAAGCCGTGCTAGAATAGAAGTTATCAGCATATAGTATTCTTCCTTCCTTTGGATTGACTACATCCAAAAGCTTGAGTACAACTGACTGGGCGTGACCAAGATTTTCATTGGTAGTTCCTTCCCCTGTGTAAAATTTATATTATAAGTGTACCCATCTGGAGTGCACAGTTTACATAATTTAATTCTATACTTATATGATTTGTTGGATATGTACTGACAAAAATGTAACCTTCCTCTGTAAGCAACCATACTTTCATCTATAACTAGGTGTCGTCCAGGTTTTAGGATTTATTTGAAAATTTTTATTATTTTACAAAGCAAGTTTTCAATTTTGTATAGTCTATTTGTTATTTCTGCCTGTTCATTATTTTCAAAGTGTATAAATTTCAGTAACAAAAGAAACCATATTATACCTGTAATCTTGTGACATAACTGATGAAATGAATTTGTTACGAACAATTGGGTCTTTTGACCAGTAATTGCTGACAGACGGTGCTGATATTAAACCCACTGCAAGAATAATGCCAATAAATTTGTGAGTTCCATCTTGCTTGTTTTCCACCAAGTGTTTACTCTAGATTTGGCAGAGTGCCCTTTTTTTAGTTGCCGGAAAGCATAAGTGTTAGTCTCTTGGACTATTAAATTCAGTATTTCATTGTAGATAAACATTTCAAAAATTTCCAAGGGACTCTTATCAATATTGCTGTTTATATTAAGAATGGGTTTTTATGTAAACAAACCGAAGGGGCAAGTTTGAGTAATAATGGTAGACCAATTACCCGTACTTACATAATTGCTGTTACTTCGAGGAGTTACTCATCCACTCATATTGGGTGTTACATCCACAGAAGCAAATATACTGGGTGTTTCAGTCACTTCACTGTCATTCAAAATAGTATCACTATTTTCACTTTCCCAACTATTTTTGCTAATTTCATCTTCTGGAGAAGATACCTGATATGTTTTGTCCTTACCAGAATCATCACTACCATAGATACCAGGTAAACTTTCTGGAGAGTCGTCTTCAAAATACTATACTGACGGTTTGTTACATTTTGTGTGAAGGTTTTCTGATTGACACTCTGCAGCACTATCATCGTTATTTTCTAAAACTCTGTCGCATTTCTTCAATGTTTTCTTGATGTTTGATGTTTCTTACTTTTTCAAACTCAGTATATTAAATGGACACACACACACACACACACACACACACACACACACACACACACACACACACACACACACACACACACACACACACACACACACACACACACACACACACACACACACACACACACACACACACACACACACACTTTAATATTTTAGTTTGTATAATGTTAATTTTTATTATTTCAGTAAAAAAATTAACACTTTGTTTGTACATACCATACTTGCTACCTTTGTCCAACTGTCTTCACTTGGATCATATGCTTCGCCATTTGCTAATATCTGGGATTCTTGTTCACCTCCAACAACATAAATCCTTCCATTTAATACAGCCACACCTGGCAAGATACGGCCAATACCCATTGGTGCAACTTTAAACCATTCCCTACAAATTAAAAATATTTTAGCTCAATTGTTTAATTAAATCCAATAATTCCATGAATGTAAATTTACAAGTACAAAGATTTAAATGAGAATTAATCTTGCAAAGGATTCCTGACACATAATATCAACCATGTGTTATACATATGCAGGACTTAAAAACATGTAAGCTATCAAGCAGAATGAATGAATACTTAATGTTATTATGTTACATGAATGATTAAAAAACAAGATTTTGAAGAAATTTATGGAATATAATTAATTCAAAACAACATGTAGACAGACTGTATTGTATTGCTGGCAAAAATATATTTACTACTGGATTGAGAAACAAGAAGTAGTACAGAAACTCTGCAAGTAACACGTGACTTAAATAGGCAATAATACATAACAACATCAAATGTGAATACAGAATATCAAATGAAATCTACTATTGGCACAGAGACGTTGTGTATTTATCCATGCAGAATGAAAGACACAGGTTGTTATCAGCCATTGTTTTATTATTACTGATATGGTACAATTGTTTCAGCAGTGCTAATCACCATTTTCAGGCTACATTAACACAATACAAAATAAGGCTTAACAAATACTGTTTACAGTTTATATTACACACAATGTTCAATGTAATTGTACTTAAATAAGAAGCTTAGCACATGCACACAAACATTAACACGATATACAAATACACCCATATTGTTAACTAATCTGTACTGTGTATTAATTTGGAGATTAAAATGTTTTACACACATGTATAAATGTTTTAGTTTTACTAAAAATTTGAAATTGCTACCCATAATAAGAGAAAACATATACTTTAACAACCAAATTAGTTTCTATCGAATTTTTGAAAAAAAAAAAATGGATAAGGTATGTACAAGTGTCATAGTAAAATCAACTGAATTAAAATTACCTTAAAAAACCATACTACTAATGCCAGATGTTTGTACATTCTTCAACGTGTCACAAGTGTGTATATGAAGTAACATTAAAAATGAAGCAAAATGTTGAAATGAAAAAAAAAGTTACAATATTGATTACTGTTTTGTTATAACTCTAGCCTTTTTACTTCATTTAAAACTAGCTGTTACCCACGGCTGCACATGTGAATATTTGACTTTTAATAAGTATTTAAATGTAATTTTTATTGTCTATGTCTATATGGCGTTCTGTCAGCTCGTATAACAATTTTGTACTCATTAGTCAAATTCTTCCAAAGCTGTTTTCAACACTTGTACTATTTTAATTTGTGCTAAATTATTATATTGGTGCAACAGCCTTTGGAGATTTAAAAGTACCTGTTTATAAAGCCTTTAGAGATATTTATAAAGTACTTGTTAACTCAAAAACGCTAAATTCTTTATTTTAAGTGTTAGTGTGTTAGAAGCATTGTATAACACATTAAAAGTTATGTTTCCTCAACAATGGCTTTTTATTTATTTCAGTAGTAAACTAAATACCAAAAACCATTGTCACCTAACCTCACAAATGAAAACAACACGTATTTTCGCTTTGCATTAAGTAACAGAACAATTTAAAAATATCGGTATGGAGAACCATACATGACTTCCATGTTCTAAGATTTATATTTAAAATCATATTCGAAATGAAATATTTCCATAGAAACTACGTCTTTCTACTTATTGCTTCAGCATTAACAACAGTACTGTGGTCACTAACGTATACCACCACATGTTTTCGCACTCGATTTTCACCGATGATGGCAGTCGATGGCACTGCCGAAAAGTCTGGTTTTGCAGAAAACATTGGACTACGGCTAAAGAGCCCGGGAAGCAATTTTAACAAAAAACTACTTCTTTGTTACCGATAACGTAGTACACATATAAAAAATTCTCCCCTCCACCTACAACTATAATTTTTAATAATAGAAAATTACCCCCACCCCGTTCACCTAACCTCTTCATTTATAGATATTTCATCTACGTTTCTACAGTGGATTACTATGAGCTTCTTATCAGGATACTTTATTTATAAAAATTAAGTACTTTACTCTTGTTAAATCATAAAATGTTTCAGGTAAACTACCCCTTTCTCTTAACCGATCTTCTCCAAAATCAAAAAACCTTCCGTCCTCTACAATTCAGGGATGCATGCAAAAAAATATTTGATTCTGTTTGAATTTGCAGCTGTTATCGTTTACCATAGAAAAAAATTACCCTTGATAAAAAACCGTTGCAGGTAAACTACCCCTTTCCCATAACCGATCTTCACCAAAACCGACAGGTCTTGAGTACTCTACAATTCAGGCCTGTATGCAAACAATTATTTGATTCTCTTTGAATTTACGGCAGTTATCGTTCGTCATAGAAAAAATTACCCTTGATAAATATAAAATGTTGCAGGTAAACTACCCTATTCCCTTAACCGATCTTCACCAAAACCAGCAGGTCCTGAGAACTCTACATTTCAGGGCTGTATGCAAAATATTATAGGATTCTGTTTGAATTTGCGGCTGTTATCGTTTGCCATATAAAATACCCTTGATAAAACAAAAAACGGGGCAAGTAAACTACCCCTTTCCTTAACCGATCTTAACCAAAAACAATAGGTCTTTAGTACTCAACAAATCAGGGCTGTATGCAAAAACTTATTTGATTCTGTTTGAATTTGCGGCTCGTATCATTTGCCATAGAAAATACCCTTTTAAAACATAAAACGTTGCAGGTAAACTACCGCTTTCCCTTAACCGATCTTCACCAAGAGAACTCTACAATACAGGGCTGTATGCAAAACATCATTTGATTCTGTTTGAATTTGCGGCTGTTATTGTTTACCATGGAAAAAATATCGGTATGGAGAACCATACATGACTTCCATGTTCTAAGATTAATATTTAAAATCATATTCGAAATGAAATATTTCCATAGAAACTACGCCTTTCTACTTATTGCTTCAGCATTAACCACAGTACTGTGGTCACTAACGTATACCACCTCACGTTTTCGCACTAGATTTTCACCGATGATGGCAGTCGATGGCACTGCCGAAAAGTCTGATTTTGCAGAAAACATTGGACTACGGCTAAAGAGCCTGGGAAGCAAAATTAACAAAAAACTACTTCTTTGTTGCTGATAACGTAGTACACATATAAAAAATTCTCCCCTCCACCTTCAACTATAATTTTAAATAATAGAAAATTACCCCCACCCCGTTCACCTAACCTCTTCATTTATAGATATTTCATCTACGTTTCTACAGTGGATTACTATGAGCTTCTTATCAGGATACTTTATTTACAAAAATTAAGTACTTTACTCTAGTTAAATCATAAAATGTTTCAGGTAAACTACCCCTTTCTCTTAACCGATCTTCTCCAAAATCAACAGACCTTCCGTCCTCCACAATTCAGGGAAGCATGCAAAAAAATATTTGATTCTGTTGGAATGTGCGGCAGTTATCGTTCGTCATGGAAACATTTCTCTTGTTACAACATAAAATGTTGCAGGTAAACTACCCCTTTCCCTTAACTGATCTTCACGAAAATCAATAGACCTTGAGCTCTCTGCAACTCAGGGGGTGCAAAAAATTATTTGATTCTCATTGAATTTTTGGCAGTTATCGTTCGTCATAAAAAAATTACACTTTTTAAAACATAAAACGTTGCTGATAAACTACCCCTTTCCCTTAACCCATCTTCAACAAAATCAACAGACCTTGAGATCTCTTTAGTTCAAAAAGGTATGCAAAAACCTAGTTGATTCTGTTTGAATTTACGGCAGTTATCGTTCGTCATATAAAAAATTACCCTTGTTAAAACATAAAATGTTGCTGGTAAACTACCCCTTCCCCTTAACCCATCTTCACCAAAAAAAAATAGGTCTTGAGAACTCTACAATTCAGGGCTGTATGCAAAATATTAGTTGATTCTCTTTGAATTTACGGCAGTTATCGTTCGTCATAGAAAAAATACCCTTGTTAAAACATAAAACGTTGCAGGTAAACTACCCCTTTCCCTTAACCGATCTTCAACAAAATCAACAGACCTTGAGTTCTGTATAATTCAAAAAGGTATGCAGAAAAGTAGTTGATTCTGTTTTAATGTACGGCAGTTATCGTTCGTCATAAAAAAAATTACCCTTGATAAAAAATAAAATGTTGCTGGTAAACAACCCTATTCCCTTAACCGATCTTCACCAACACCAACAGGTCTTGAGAACTCTACATTTCAGGGCTGTATGCAAAATATTATACGATTCTGTTTGAATTTGCGGCTGTTATCGTTTGCCATATAAAATACCCTTGATAAAACAAAAAATGTATCTGGTAAACTACCCCTTTCCCTTAACCGATCTTCACCAAAAACAATAGGTCTTTAGTACTCAACAAAACAGGGCTGTATGCAAAAACGTATTTGATTCTGTTTGAATTTGCGGCTCTTATCGTTTGCCATAGAAAATACCCTTTAAAAAAAAAAAAACATTGCTGGTAAACTACCCCTTTCCCTTAACCGATCTTCACCAACACCAACAGGTATTGAGAACTCTACAATACAGGGCTGTATGCAAAACATCATTTGATTCTGTTTGAATTTGCGGCTGTTATCGTTTACCATTGAAAAAAATTACCCTTGATAAAAAACCGTTGCAGGTAAACTACCCCTTTCCCTTAACCGATCTTCACCAAAAACGATAGGTCTTGAGAACTCTACAATTCATGGTTGTATGTAAAATATTATTTGATTTTGTTTGAATTTGCGGCTGTTATCGTTTGCCATACAAAATACCCTTGATAAAACAAAAAACGTGGCAGGTAAACTACCCCTTTCCCTCAAACGATCTTCACCAAAAACAATAGGTCTTTAGTACTCAATAAATCAGGGCTGTATGCAAAAACGTATTTGATTCTGTTTGAATTTGCGGCTCTTATCGTTTGCCATAGAAAATACCCTTTAAAAAAAAAAAAACATTGCTGGTAAACTACCCCTTTCCCTTAACCGATCTTCACCAACACCAACAGGTATTGAGAACTCTACAATACAGGGCTGTATGCAAAACATCATTCGATTCTGTTTGAATTTGCGGCTGTTATCGTTTACCATTGAAAAAAATTACCCTTGATAAAAAACCGTTGCAGGTAAACTACCCCTTTACCTTAACCGATCTTCACCAAAAACGATAGGTCTTGAGAACTCTACAATTCATGGTTGTATGTAAAATATTATTTGATTTTGTTTGAATTTGCGGCTGTTATCGTTTGCCATACAAAATACCCTTGATAAAACAAAAAACGTGGCAGGTAAACTACCCCTTTCCCTCAAACGATCTTCACCAAAAACAATAGGTCTTTAGTACTCAATAAATCAGGGCTGTATGCAAAAACTTACTTGATTCTGTGTGAATTTGCGGCTCTTATCGTTTGCCATAGAAAATACCCTTTTAAAACATAAAACGTTGCAGGTAAACTACCCCTTTTCCTTAACCGATCTTCACCAAAACCAAAAGGTCTTGAGAACTCTACAATTCAGGGCAGTATGCAAAACATTATTTGATTATGTTACATTTGCGGCTGTTATCGTTTGCCATAGGAAATACCATTGTTAAAACATAAAACGTTGCAGGTAAACTACCCCTTTCCCTTAACCGATCTGTACCAAAATCAACAGATCTTGAGAACTCTACAATTCAGGGCTGTATGCGAAACATTATTTGATTCTGTTTGAATTTGCGTCTGTTATCGTTTGACAAACAAACAAAATTACCCTTGATAAAAAAAAACCGTTGCAGGTAAACTACCCCTTTCCCTTAACCGATCTTCACCAAAAACAATAGGTCGCGAGTACTCTACAAATCAGGGCTGTATGCAAAAAATTATTTGATTCTGTTTGAATTTGTGGCTGTTATCGTTTGCCATAGAAAAAAATCTACAGACACACACACAGACACTTTTCGAAAAATGACTTTTTCATGTTTTGAGTGTAGTACAATCAGAATCTGCAATAATCTCGAACACGATTTTTTTTGCCATCACCATACTTCCATTTCCTTAAGGAACATGGAAGTAAAATTACCCTTGATAACAAACTGTTGCAGGTAAACTACCCCTTTCCCTTAACCGATCTTCACCAAAAACGATAGGTCTTGAGAACTCTACAATTCAGGGCTGTATGCAAAATATTATATGATTCTGTTTGAATGTGCGGCTGTTATCGTTTGCCATACAAAATACCCTTGATAAAACAAAAAACGTGGCAGGTAAACTACCCCTTTCCCTTAACCGATCTTCACAACAACAAAAAACAGGTCTTTAGTACTCAACAAATTAGGGCTGTATGCAAAAACTTATTTGATTCTGTTTGAATTTGCGGCTCTTATCGTTTGCCATAGAAAATACCCTTTTAAAACATAAAACGTTGCACGTAAACTACCCCTTTCCCTTAACCGATCTTCACAAACACCAATAGGTATTGAGAACTCTACAATACAGGGCTGTATGCAAAACATTATTTGATTATGTTTGAATTTGCGGCTGTTATCGTTTGCCATAGAAAATACCCTTGTTAAAATATAAAACGTAGCAGGTAAACTACCCCTTTCCCGTAACCGATCTTTACCAAAAACAACAGATCTTGAGAACTCTACAATTCAGGGCTGTATGCGAAACAATATTTGATTCTGTTTGAATTTGCGGCTGTTATCATTTACCATAGACAAAAATTACTCTTGATAAAAAACCGTTGCAGGTAAACTACCCCTTTCCCTTAACCTATCTTCACTAAAAATGATAGGTCTTGAGAACTCTATAATTCAGGGCTGTATGCAAAATATTATATGATTCTGTTTGAATTTGCGGCTGTTATTGTTTGCCATACAAAATACCCTTGATAAAACAAAAAACGTGGCAGGTAAACTAGCCCTTTCCCTTAAACGATCTTCACCAAAAACAATAGGTCTTTAGTACTCAAGAAAGCAGGGTTGTATGCAAAAACTTATTTGATTCTGTTTGAATTTGCGGCTCTTATCGTTTGCCATGGAAAATACCCTTATAAAACATAAAATGTTGCAGGTGAACTACCCCTTCCTCTTAACTGATCTTCACCAAAAACAAAAGGTCTTGAGAACTCTACAATTCAGGGCAGTATGCAAAACATTATTTGATTATGTTTGAATTTGCGGCTGTTATCGTTTGCCATAGGAAATACCCTTGTTAAAACATAAAACGTTGCAGGTAAACTACCCCTTTCCCTTAACCGATCATTACCAAAATCAACAAATCTTGAGAACTCTACAATTCAGGGCTGTATGCGAAACATTATTTGATTCTATTTGAATTTGTGGCTGTTATCATTTGCCAAACAAACAAAATTACCCTTGATAAAAAAAAACCGTTGCAGGTAAACTACCCCTTTCCCTCAACCGATCTTCACCAAAAACAATAGGTCGTGAGTACTCTACAAATCAGGGCTGTATGCAAAAAATTATTTGATTCTGTTTGAATTTGCTGCTGTTATCGTTTGCCATAGAAAAAAATCCACACACACACACACACACACACACACACACACACACACACACACACACACACACACACACACACACACACACACACACACACACACACACACACACTTTTCGAAAAACGACTTTTTTACTTCCATATTCCTTAAGGAATGGAAGTATGGTGATGGGAAATATCGGTATGGAGAACCATACATGACTTCCATATTCTAAGATTTATATTTAAAATCATTTTCAGCCAAACAGCCAGGCTGTGTCTTACCTGCCTTTTTATTGCTGTATTAAATGAAAAATATTATATTACATTAAAATGAAAAAATTATAATTTTATTGCCTGGCAACAAAATTATTTTATTTTTAACAATTACCATTGTTTCAAAAAGTTTAAATAAATTTTCAAGTACTTTACTCTTGTTAAAACGTAAAAGGTTGCAGGTAAACTACCCCTTCCCCTTAACCGATCTTCACCAAAATCGAAAGTCATTGAGACCTCTACAATTCAGGGACGTATGCAAAAAATTATTTGATTCTGTTGGAATTTGCGGCTGTTATCGTTTGCCATAGAAAATACGCTTGATAAAAAAACGTTGCAGGTAAACTACCCCTTCCCCTTAACCGATCTTCACCAAAAACAATAGGTCTTGAGTACTCTACAAATCAGGGCTGTATGCAAAACATTATTTGATTCTGTTTGAATTTGCGGCTGTTATCGTTTGCCATAGAAAATAAAACGTAAAAGGTTGCAGGTAAACTACCCCTTCCCCTTAACCGATCTTCACCAAAAACAATAGGTCTTGAGTACTCTACAAATCAGGACTGTATGCAAAACATTATTTGATTCTGTTTGAATTTGCGGCTGTTATCGTTTGCCATATAAAATACCCTTGTTAAAAAAACGTTGCAGGTAAACTACCCCTTTCCCTCAACCGATCTTCACCAAAAACAATAGGTCTTGAGAAATCTACAATTCAGAGCTGTATGCGAAACATTATTTGATTCTGTTTGAATTTGCGGCTGTTATCGTTTGCCAAAAAAAAAAAAAATTTCCCTTGATAAAAAAAACCGTTGCAGGTAAACTACCCCTTCCCCTCAACCGATCTTCACCAAAAACAATAGGTCGCGAGTACTCTACAAATCAGGGCTGTATGCAAAAAATTATTTGATTCTGTTTGAATTTGCGGCAGTTGTCGTTTGCCATAGAAAATACGCATGATAAAAAACGTTGCTGGTAAACTACCCCTTCCCCTCAACCGATCTTCACCAAAAACAATAGGTCTTGAGTACTCTACAAATCAGGGCTGTATGCAGAAAATTATTTGATTCTGTTTGAATTTGCGGCTGTTATCGTTTGCCATAGAAAATACCCTTGTTAAAAAAACGTTGTAGGTAAACTACCCCTTTCCCTTAACCGATCTTCACCAAAAACAAAAGGTATTGAGAACTCTACAATTTAGGGCTGTATGCAAATAATCTTTTCATTCTGTTTGAATTTGCGGCTGTTATCGTTTGCCATAGGAAATACCCTTGTTAAAACATAAAACGTTACAGGTAAACTACCCCTTTCCCTTAACCGATCTTCACCAAAAACAATAGGTCTTGAGAACTCTACAATTCAGGGCTGTATGCGAAACATTATTTGATTCTGTTTGAATTTGCGGCTGTTATCGTTTGCCAAACAAACAAAATTTCCCTTGCTAAAAAAAAAACCGTTGCAGGTAAACTACCCCTTTCCCTCAACCGATCTTCACCAAAAACAATAGGTCGCGAGAACTCTGCAAAACCGGGCTGTATGCAAAAAATTATTTGATTCTGTTTGAATTTGCGGCAGTTATCGTTTGCCATAGAAAAAAAATCTACAGACAGACAGACACACAGACACTTTTCGGAAAACGACTTTTTTCATGTTTTGAGTGTAGTAGAATCAGAATCTGCAATAATCTCGAACACGATTTTTTTTGCCATCACCATACTTCCATTCCTTAAGGAATATGGAAGTAAAATATCGGTATGGAGAACCATACATGACTTCCATATTCTAAGATTTATATTTAAAATCATTTTCAGCCAAACAGCCAGGCTGTGTCTTACCTGCCTTTTTATTGCTGTATTAAATGAAAAATATTATATTACATTAAAATGAAAAAATTATAATTTTATTGCCTGGCAACAAAATTATTTTATTTTTAATAATTACCATTGTTTCAAAAAGTTTAAATAAATTTTCAAGTACTTTACTCTTGTTAAAACGTAAAAGGTTGCAGGTAAACTACCCCTTCCCCTTAACCGATCTTCACCAAAATCGAAAGTCATTGAGACCTCTACAATTCAGGGACGTATGCAAAAAATTATTTGATTCTGTTTGAATTTGCGGCTGTTATCGTTTGCCATAGAAAATACGCTTGATAAAAAAACGTTGCAGGTAAACTACCCCTTCCCCTTAACCGATCTTCACCAAAAACAATAGGTCTTGAGTACTCTACAAATCAGGGCTGTATGCAAAACATTATTTGATTCTGTTTGAATTTGCGGCTGTTATCGTTTGCCATAGAAAATAAAACGTAAAAGGTTGCAGGTAAACTACCCCTTCCCCTTAACCGATCTTCACCAAAAACAATAGGTCTTGAGTACTCTACAAATCAGGACTGTATGCAAAACATTATTTGATTCTGTTTGAATTTGCGGCTGTTATCGTTTGCCATATAAAATACCCTTGTTAAAAAAACGTTGCAGGTAAACTACCCCTTTCCCTCAACCGATCTTCACCAAAAACAATAGATCTTGAGAAATCTACAATTCAGGGCTGTATGCGAAACATTATTTGATTCTGTTTGAATTTGCGGCTGTTATCGTTTGCCAAAAAAAAAAAAATTTCCCTTGATAAAAAAAACCGTTGCAGGTAAACTACCCCTTCCCCTCAACCGATCTTCACCAAAAACAATAGGTCGCGAGTACTCTACAAATCAGGGCTGTATGCAGAAAATTATTTGATTCTGTTTGAATTTGCGGCTGTTATCGTTTGCCATAGAAAATACCCTTGTTAAAAAAACGTTGTAGGTAAACTACCCCTTTCCCTTAACCGATCTTCACCAAAAACAAAAGGTATTGAGAACTCTACAATTTAGGGCTGTATGCAAATAATCTTTTCATTCTGTTTGAATTTGCGGCTGTTATCGTTTGCCATAGGAAATACCATTGTTAAAACATAAAACGTTACAGGTAAACTACCCCTTTCCCTTAACCGATCTTCACCAAAAACAATAGGTCTTGAGAACTCTACAATTCAGGGCTGTATGCGAAACATTATTTGATTCTGTTTGAATTTGCGGCTGTTATCGTTTGCCAAACAAACAAAATTTCCCTTGCTAAAAAAAAACCGTTGCAGGTAAACTACCCCTTTCCCTCAACCGATCTTCACCAAAAACAATAGGTCGCGAGAACTCTGCAAAACCGGGCTGTATGCAAAAAATTATTTGATTCTGTTTGAATTTGCGGCAGTTATCGTTTGCCATAGAAAAAAAATCTACAGACAGACAGACAGACAGACAGACACACAGACACTTTTCGGAAAACGACTTTTTTTCATGTTTTGAGTGTAGTAGAATCAGAATCTGCAATAATCTCGAACACGATTTTTTTTGCCATCACCATACTTCCATTCCTTAAGGAATATGGAAGTAAAATATCGGTATGGAGAACCATACATGACTTCCATATTCTAAGATTTATATTTAAAATCATTTTCAGCCAAACAGCCAGGCTGTGTCTTACCTGCCTTTTTATTGCTGTATTAAATGAAAAATATTATATTACATTAAAATGAAAAAATTATAATTTTATTGCCTGGCAACAAAATTATTTTATTTTTAACAATTACCATTGTTTCAAAAAGTTTAAATAAATTTTCAAGTACTTTACTCTTGTTAAAACGTAAAAGGTTGCAGGTAAACTACCCCTTCCCCTTAACCGATCTTCACCAAAATCGAAAGTCATTGAGACCTCTACAATTCAGGGACGTATGCAAAAAATTATTTGATTCTGTTTGAATTTGCGGCTGTTATCGTTTGCCATAGAAAATACGCTTGATAAAAAAACGTTGCAGGTAAACTACCCCTTCCCCTTAACCGATCTTCACCAAAAACAATAGGTCTTGAGTATTCTACAAATCAGGGCTGTATGCAAAACATTATTTGATTCTGTTTGAATTTGCGGCTGTTATCGTTTGCCATAGAAAATAAAACGTAAAAGGTTGCAGGTAAACTACCCCTTCCCCTTAACCGATCTTCACCAAAAACAATAGGTCTTGAGTACTCTACAAATCAGGACTGTATGCAAAACATTATTTGATTCTGTTTGAATTTGCGGCTGTTATCGTTTGCCATATAAAATACCCTTGTTAAAAAAACGTTGCAGGTAAACTACCCCTTTCCCTCAACCGATCTTCACCAAAAACAACAGGTCTTGAGAAATCTACAATTCAGGGCTGTATGCGAAACATTATTTGATTCTGTTTCAATTTGCGGCTATCGTTTGCCAAAAAAAAAAAAAATTTCCCTTGATAAAAAAAACCGTTGCAGGTAAACTACCCCTTCCCCTCAACCGATCTTCACCAAAAACAATAGGTCGCGAGTACTCTACAAATCAGGGCTGTATGCAAAAAATTATTTGATTCTGTTTGAATTTGCGGCAGTTGTCGTTTGCCATAGAAAATACGCATGATAAAAAACGTTGCTGGTAAACTACCCCTTCCCCTCAACCGATCTTCACCAAAAACAATAGGTCTCGAGTACTCTACAAATCAGGGCTGTATGCAGAAAATTATTTGATTCTGTTTGAATTTGCGGCTGTTATCGTTTGCCATAGAAAATACCCTTGTTAAAAAAACGTTGTAGGTAAACTACCCCTTTCCCTTAACCGATCTTCACCAAAAACAAAAGGTATTGAGAACTCTACAATTTAGGGCTGTATGCAAATAATCTTTTCATTCTGTTTGAATTTGCGGCTGTTATCGTTTGCCATAGGAAATACCCTTGTTAAAACATAAAACGTTACAGGTAAACTACCCCTTTCCCTTAACCGATCTTCACCAAAAACAATAGGTCTTGAGAACTCTACAATTCAGGGCTGTATGCGAAACATTATTTGATTCTGTTTGAATTTGCGGCTGTTATCGTTTGCCAAACAAACAAAATTTCCCTTGCTAAAAAAAAAACCGTTGCAGGTAAACTACCCCTTTCCCTCAACCGATCTTCACCAAAAACAATAGGTCGCGAGAACTCTGCAAAACCGGGCTGTATGCAAAAAATTATTTGATTCTGTTTGAATTTGCGGCAGTTATCGTTTGCCATAGAAAAAAAATCTACAGACAGACAGACAGACAGACAGACAGACAGACACACAGACAGACACACAGACACTTTTCGGAAAACGACTTTTTTTCATGTTTTGAGTGTAGTAGAATCAGAATCTGCAATAATCTCGAACACGTTTTTTTTGCCATCACCATACTTCCATTCCTTAAGGAATATGGAAGTAAAAAAATCGTGTTCGAGATTATTGCAGATTCTGATTCTACTACGCTCAAAACATGAAAAATAGTAGAATCAGAATCTGCAATAATCTCGAACACGATTTTTTTTGCCATCACCATATTTCCATTCCTTAAGGAATATGGAAGTAAAAGTAAAAGTCGTTTTCCGAAGTGTCTGTGTGTGTGTCTGTAGATTTTTTTTCTATGGCAAACGATAACTGCCGCAAATTCAAACAGAATCAAATAATTTTTTGCATACAGCCCTGATTTGTAGAGTACTCACGACCTATTGTTTTTGGTGAAGATCGGTTGAGGGAAAGGGGTAGTTTACCTGCAACGGTTTTTTTTTTATCAAGGGAATTTTTTTTTTTTTTGCAAACGATAACAGCCGCAAATTCAAACAGAATCAAATAATGTTTCGCATACATCCCTGAATTGTAGAGTTCTCAAGACCTATTGTTTTTGGTGAAGATCGGTTAAGGGAAAGGGGTAGTTTACCTGTAACGTTTTATGTTTTAACAAGGGTATTCCCTATGGCAAACGATAACAGCCGCAAATTCAATCAGAATCAAACGATTATTTGCATACAGCCCTAAATTGTAGAGTTCTCAAGGCCTATTGTTTTTGGTGAAGATCGGTTGAGGGAAAGGGGTAGTTTACCTGCAACGTTTTTTTAACAAGGGTATTTTTTATGGCAAACGATAACAGCCGCAAATTCAAACAGAATCAAATAATGTTTTGCATACAGCCCTGATTTGTAGAGTACTCAAGACCTATTGTTTTTGGTGAAGATCGGTTAAGGGGAAGGGGTAGTTTACCTGCAACGTTTTTTATCAAGCGTATTTTCTATGGCAAACGATAACAGCCGCAAATTCAAACAGAATCAAATAATTTTTTGCATACGTCCCTGAATTGTAGAGGACTCAAGGACTTTCGATTTTGGTGAAGATCGGTTAAGGGGAAGGGGTAGTTTACCTGCAACCTTTTACGTTTTAACAAGAGTAAAGTACTTGAAAATTTATTTAAACTTTTTGAAATAATGGTAATTGTTAAAAATAAAATAATTTTGTTGCCAGGCAATAAAATTATAATTTTTTCATTTTAATGTAATCATGTATAAGAGAATATATATCGCGCTTGGCAGGCAAGCGTATCTCAGTTATGTACTGTTTACGTTTCCATTTTATTATTATGACTACCGCAGTAAAAAGGCAGGGAACACACACACACACACACACACACACACACACACACACACACACACACACACACACACACACACACACACACACACACACACACACACACAAAATTCGCGTTATTTCTGGCCTCATTCATGTTTATTTTCTTACATTTGCACGCTTTTTAAATGGAAAGTGTGAAACCCATACCAACATAGCGCATGCAAGCCGAAAAAGTGTCCAGAGGAACGATTCATAGACAGACTTTTCGTCTTTAGGGAATGAACCCTCTGCAAGATGCTGTTTATTATGTTAAGAATTGTTATAAAAGAACTTTATACGTATCCTAGTTATTGTAAATAACAATCATTCAATCAGTAATTAGTTATATAAAAGACATAAGTTTATCAAAATATTGTCTACTAATCGACTGTTTAGTCTATAATAGAATAATGTTATCAAGAATGCCGAAAAGATTTTACTTTTATTATAGTTCTGAAGCGATAAGGTTGACATTGTTATCTGCCGATCGAATTATAATTAAAAGTTTATTTCAGTGCTTATACAATTGGAAGGTGTATAATAATTCTAATTGTAAGTATAGATTCTAGTGCAATATCAATTACTATGTTCCATAATATCTAGCAATGCACTTTGAACTAATTACACATTTGTCAATAATTACACCATTACACTATCACCAAGACATTATTCAAATAATCACTATTATTGTTAAATTGTAAATTAAATATAAGCATAGCTTAAAGATTATTACATTTTCATACAATGGTAACCTCAAAATGTCGAACATTTTCAGACGAGATTTATTGTTTTAGATTAAGAACATATGGTTAATAGATGTAACTACTCTCCTATTCTGAGAATTTATAATTGTAATTAACCTATTTTAATTCTTAATTTCCAAGTACAATGATTGTCTAAGATTAATAAATTTGAACCATGCTTTATATGGCGTAGAGCATGATCAGTTAGATTCACTTTATTTATTGACATAATTTGTCCTGTTCACACTTTTGCAGTGATATAGATATTCTAAGATGTCCATTACAACTTCTAAACAGCTTAGTTAGAATACAATTATTTGCTTGTTTTTAATGTAACATTTATTTTTCAGTCTTAGTATGCCATGTCATTTTGATTTATTTCTGAATTAATAATATACCCATCTTTATGTGGTTCTTTTAAGTCGAAATTGTCTTTACAGTGTAAATGTTGTTTTGCAATGGTTGTTCTTTTATAATTACATGTGATATTGATAATAATTCACCAATACGTCTTGCAGCTAGTATGGTCAGACAGTGACCTCAATTTTCCTTAATTCTGGTTAAATTAGTTTTTCATAATCATTGTATACACTAATATTGGAAATACATATTATATTGCACATTTATGACATTGTTCTTCACTGGTTTATATTATTATAGAAATTCTGAGCGTGTTTAATGTGTACAATTTTCTGTCCAATTTCAGTCTGTGTATTTGCATTAAACACCACACATCCAACTTTTAATTAATACAATTGTATCACTAGGTTCGTCTTTACAATGTCTTCTATCATTATTTTATAACTTACACTAGTTTACATCGTTTTGGTCTTATTTTATGCTAATTACAAGCTGATTTATAACCAAGTTGACGTTACCTGGGACCTCCTGTTAGACAGCAATGGTCTATTTTTTGGCTATCTGGTTTCAATGTTTTACTCTTTATCTTTTGTTGTTACGTTTATTGTGAAGATATGTACTATTACACTATCGATGGTTTCGTTTCGATGTTTTCCTTTGAACACTTCGAAATAAAAAGTATTTCATTTTTTTCTTATTAAGCAGGTAAAGCATAATAGGTAGATGAGTTATAGTTAATAATAATTTGTTTTTTATAGGCCCAAATTCAATTTCTGTGGAATTCACGCAGGGGAGGTTCAGCTGTTGTTGACGTGTGACGACACCGTGTGGAAGAACTACACAGTAAGCGTTTGATTTTAATTGCAAAGGGAGAATAGATATTTAATTATGGTCCAAATTAACAGAATTTTGTGTAGAATGAGTAGACTTCGCATTACTGGCTGTTATGGACTGAATAAATTATAGTCTGTAATTTAAATAGCGAAGCGACTTGTCAGTTTTAACTCGCTTTTGTGTGTGTGTGTGCACACGCGCGTACCGACAACCGGGGACTCTTTCCATATTTTATTCATTAGTAATGACAATCTCTTATTACAACAGGTTATCACCGATGAAGAAGCTACATGCGCAGGGAGTAATCATACTTGAGAATAATAACCTAATTAATTTAACTATCACTATAATTATCCAACCATAACTTGTATAAAATGCTTAATGCTGGTGAGGTTATTACTTTTCCCTAAGGCTACCTTCAAGTCAAATCAAATCGTACCAATGTTATACACTAATTCTTATATCTCAGGGCTGCAGTACATAAAAATAAAAAAATAAAAGAATATATATATAGTTTAGAACCAAGTTATTTATTATTCTTTTTCTTTTTTATACAAATTATACATTATTCTCTCTATTTACAATATATGTTCATAATCATAAAATAATTCTTTATTACGTTTTCATAATTTATACTTGATAATCTATTCTAAATTTAATTATAATTTATTTTTGATTAAATTTTATATAAAGGATTTCTAAACTTTTCGGCTTTTATTCTTGGATTTCGTTGTCCATGACGTGTCCGTTACTTAACTAAATATCACTATAATATTGACGACTCGGAACACAAAGTTTTTTATAAGTAAAAACGTAAAGTTTTACCTTACAGCCTAAACCGGCTTTCACCTATAGAAGGCTTCATCAGAGGCTGTCGTTAGTAGCGCTGCTCGTCTTGTTGTTGGCGACGAGAAAGTGTTTCGAAAGATTGAAGCTGTGTGTGTGTGGTGAGATGTGTTCAAATAATACGTGCGATTTGAATTGTGTCTGTTCGTTTAGGATGTCGTTTTTATTTGTTTTTGTGTGTTTGTATATTTCTAATTGTTCTAGAGTGTCTAGTTTTCGGCCTTTTGTGTGTACGTGCAGTATGTTCATGTTATTGTCGATGTTTTTATATGTGTGGTTTGCTTCAATGAGGTGGTTTGCGAAGGTAGATTCTGTAGTGGTGTGGAGTGCTTTTGTGTGTTCAATGTATCTCTGTTTGAAGCTACGTCCTGTCTGGCCTATGTAGAATTTACTGCAATTTGAACAATTTAGTTTATATACACCGGGTAGATCGAATTTGTTTTGTGCTTTGGGCATGCCTTTTGATAGTGTGTGTTCTGTTTTGTTAGTAGTTTTGTAAGCGATTCTGTATCCTGCTTTTTTGAATTTGTGGGCAATTTTTTCTGTTTGTTTGTTGATGTATGTTAGTGTTATGAATTTGTTGTTTTCTGTCTTTGTCTGTTGTTTGTTTTGTGTAGGAGTTTACTGACTATTGTTCTGTCATAACCGTTAGATTCTGCTAGATATTTTATCGTGTTTAGTTCGTCTTTGTAGTCTATTTCATCTAAGGGGATGTTGTTAAGTCTATGTATCATGGTTCTAAAAGCAGCTGGTTTGTGTTGTATTGGGTGATTGGAGGTGTTGTGTATTAGTGTGTCAGTTGTAGTTGGTTTTCTGTATATACTGAATTTGTGCCTGTGTTCTAGTTTTGTGATGGAGAGGTCTAAGAAGTTTATGGTGTTGTTGTGTTCGTATTCGGCAGTGAAGGTTATGTTTTTATGTATTTTGTTTATGTGCGTTAGTAACTGTTCACATTGTCTTTTGTTTCCCCTGTATAGTATTAGAATGTCATCAACGTATCTGTGCCAATATAGTATTTTATGTGAGTGTCTGTCATTGTTTGTGAGTATTTTTGTTTTTTCTAAGTGTTGGAGGAAGACTTCTGCTAGAATGCTGGATATGGGGGAGCCCATGGGTAGGCCATCGTTCTGTGTGTAGTATTTATTGTTATAAGTAAAGTAGTTTTGTTTTGTGATAATGTTCAGAGTTTCTGTTATTTCATTGATAAGTTCGTCTGGTGTGTTGTTCTGTTTGAGTTTGTTTTGTAGGATGGTGATTGTTTCAGAGATGGGGATGTTTGTGTACAGGTTTTTAATGTCAAAGGAGGCTAATGTGGCGTTATGGGGGATGTGTATGTCTTTTATTTTTGTTACTAGGTCAGTGTTGTTTTTTACTGCAATGTTGTTGTCTATTTGTGTGTGTTGTCTAATAATTTTGTCTAGATATTTTGCCAGTTTGTGTGCAGGGGCATTACGGTAGTTGATAATGGGGCGGATCGGAATGTCTTCTTTATGGATTTTGGGAAGCGCTTGGAGTGTAGGTGCTGATGGTTGGATTTGTTTCATGTAGGGCTTTTGTTTATGTGTCATAATGTGTTTGGCTTTGTTGACTATTTGTTTTACTGAGTTTTGGTATCTGTCGGTGGGGTCGTGTTTTAGTTCTGTGATGTCGTTCTGTTCTATGAAGTCTTGTACTTTTTTGTGTAGGTTGTCTGTGGGGATAATTACAGTCGTGTTGCCTGACAAAACAAATTCGATCTACCCGGTGTATATAAACTAAATTGTTCAAATTGCAGTAAATTCTACATAGGCCAGACAGGACGTAGCTTCAAACAGAGATACATTGAACACACAAAAGCACTCCACACCACTACAGAATCTACCTTCGCAAACCACCTCATTGAAGCAAACCACACATATAAAAACATTGACAATAACATGAACATACTACACGTACACACAAAAGGCCGAAAACTAGACACTCTAGAACAATTAGAAATATACAAACACACAAAAACAAATAAAAACGACATCTTAAACGAACAGACACAATTCAAATCGCACGCATTATTCGAACACATCTCACCACACACACACACAGCTTCAATCTTTTGAAACACTTTCTCGTCGCCAACAACAAGACGAGCAGCGCTACTAACGGCAGCCTCTGATGAAGCCTTCTATAGGTGAAAGCCGGTTTAGGCTGTAAGGTAAAACTTTACGTTTTTACTTATAAAAAACTTTGTGTTCCGAGTCGTCAATATTATAGTGATATTTAGTTAAGTAACGGACACGTCATGGACAACGAAATCCAAGAATTTAACTCAGCAAGACGAGCCAACGTCTAAGCGTACAAGTTCACAACTTTGAAGGTTAGAAAGATTGTAGCTCACATAAATTTCAACAAAACATGCATAAACAATTCACTAACACCTAAATATGCCCAAATCAAAATTAAACATAACAACCAGGCCGCCCGAATAACACAAAACATCGCACAAAGAACATACATAAAAGAATCAATTAAACAACTATATAAGAAAAAAGACGCTCTTAACCGCAAAGCATTAACACTACACCTACATATCGCCAACACATACGGACACAATTACATGACTAAACTAATACATCACACAAATGAATGGACAAAAAAACAAATACATATCATACAGACAAAACACGACAGAAAAATAAAAAACCTGACACCAATCAAAACAGATATAATTCCCTCGCACAAATTCTACCCACGTACAGTAAACCTCACGAACGTCACACTCACAAAAAACGAACAAACACTCCTTGATAAAGGCCTAAAACATAACATACATTACAAACATAACAACCAAACACTAACAAAGCTCATAATTGACACAGAAACAAATATACAAAACACAGCACCAGAACATCAAGACACATTAAGACATAATATAAACAACACAATAGGAGTACATAAGACACCAGACAACAACAACCACAACTCAGAAATACACACAGCCATCAAACTGAGGGAAAAGGCACACAAACACAACATCACATTTGTAAAAGCTGACAAAGGCAACACGACTGTAATTATCCCCACAGACAACCTACACAAAAAAGTACAAGACTTCATAGAACAGAACAACATCACAGAACTAAAACACGACCCCACCGACAGATACCAAAACTCAGTAAAACAAATAGTCAACAAAGCCAAACACATTATGACACATAAACAAAAGCCCTACATGAAACAAATCCGACCATCAGCACCTACACTCCAAGCGCTTCCCAAAATCCATAAAGAAGACATTCCGATCCGCCCCATTATCAACTACCGTAATGCCCCTGCACACAAACTGGCAAAATATCTAGACAAAATCATTAGACAACACACACAAATAGACAACAACATTGCAGTAAAAAACAACACTGACCTAGTAACAAAAATAAAAGACATACACATCCCCCATAACGCCACATTAGCCTCCTTTGACATTAAAAACCTGTACACAAACATCCCCATCTCTGAAACAATCACCATCCTACAAAACAAACTCAAACAGAACAACACACCAGACGAACTTATCAATGAAATAACAGAAACTCTGAACATTATCACAAAACAAAACTACTTTACTTATAACAATAAATACTACACACAGAACGATGGCCTACCCATGGGCTCCCCCATATCCAGCATTCTAGCAGAAGTCTTCCTCCAACACTTAGAAAAAACAAAAATACTCACAAACAATGACAGACACTCACATAAATACTATATTGGCACAGATACGTTGATGACATTCTAATACTATACAGGGGAAACAAAAGACAATGTGAACAGTTACTAACGCACATAAACAAAATACATAAAAACATAACCTTCACTGCCGAATACGAACACAACAATACCATAAACTTCTTAGACCTCTCCATCACAAAACTAGAACACAGGCACAAATTCAGTATATACAGAAAACCAACTACAACTGACACACTAATACACAACACCTCCAATCACCCAATACAACACAAACTAGCTGCTTTTAGAACCATGATACATAGACTTAACAACATCCCCTTAGATGAAATAGACTACAAAGACGAACTAAACACGATAAAATATCTAGCAGAATCTAACGGTTATGACAGAACAATAGTCAGTAAACTCCTACACAAAACACAAAACAAACAACAGACAAAGACAGAAAACAACAAATTCATAACACTAACATACATCAACAAACAAACAGAAAAAATTGCCCACAAATTCAAAAAAGCAGGATACAGAATCGCTTACAAAACTACTAACAAAACAGAACACACACTATCAAAACGCATGCCCAAAGCACAAAACAAATTCGATCTACCCGGTGTATATAAACTAAATTGTTCAAATTGCAGTAAATTCTACATAGGCCAGACAGGATGTAGCTTCAAACAGAGATACATTGAACACACAAAAGCACTCCACACCACTACAGAATCTACCTTCGCAAACCACCTCATTGAAGCAAACCACACATATAAAAACATCGACAATAACATGAACATACTACACGTACACACAAAAGGCCGAAAACTAGACACTCTAGAACAATTAGAAATATACAAACACACAAAAACAAATAAAAACGACATCCTAAACGAACAGACACAATTCAAATCGCACGCATTATTCGAACACATCTCACCACACACACACAGCTTCAATCTTTCGAAACACTTTCTCGTCGCCAACAACAAGACGAGCAGCGCTACTAACGACAGCCTCTGATGAAGCCTTCTATAGGTGAAAGCCGGTTTAGGCTGTAAGGTAAAACTTTACGTTTTTACTTATAAAAAACTTTGTGTTCCGAGTCGTCAATATTATAGTGATATTTTATTCTTGAATGCTTTTTATTAATTTTGTGACATATTTCCCTTAACGAGTACCTGCGATATGTACACATACAAGGCCATATCGATATGAACTCCATGTCAGATAAATTTTAAATTATATTTAACATCATCACATAATTAAAGACAACAAAGCTAATAAAACAGATCTACACGAACACTTCAGTGAGTGTAAAAGCCAAGGACGAATTATCAGACAATGTACCTGTAACAAAAGGGATCAGGCAAGGGGAATTCCTTAAGTTCTATACTCTTAAATGTAGTTATGGCAGAAATTATTAAGCAGGTAAAGCATAATATTTGGTAGATGAGTTATAGTTAACAATAATTTGTTTTTTTTATAGGCCCATATAAAGAGGTTACGCAAATTATTCAACACATTTAAATAGTTGGCTTTTACAATGCCTAGAAGCAAGCGACGTTCTACAGATTCTCTTAATAAAACACGTAAAGTGCAACGTCGAAATTATCAAGAAGACGATAAAGAGAGAAAAGTCAAAATTGGCCGAATCGAAAAGAAACGCATAAATAAAAATGTGATTAAACCTTCCGTTTCAACTATAAACAGAATAAGAGAGCAGAAAGTTAAATATATAAAAATCAAAAGATTAGATCCTTTTTTTAGAGAAGATGAACGAGAAAGAGAAAGGAAGAGAAAGAAAGAAGTCAGATTAGATGAAGAGTATTACGAAACAGAAAGAAGAAGAGAAAGGGAGAGAATGAAAGAAGTCAGATTAGATGAAGAGTATTACGAAACAGAAAAACAAAGAGAAAGGAAGAGAAAGAAAGAAGTCAGATTAGATGAAGAGTATTACGAAACAGAAAGAGGAAGAGAAAGGGAGAGAATGAAAGAAGTCAGATTAGATGAAGAGTATTACGAAACAGAAAAACTAAGAGAAAGGGGAAGAAAGAAAGAAGTCAGATTAGATGAGTATTACGAAAAAGAAAGAAAAAGAGAAAGAGAGAGAATGGAAAGCGTTAGAATCAACCTTGATTATGCTGCAAAAGAAAAAGAACTCAATAAAAAAAGAATGAGAGAGTTGAGAGAAAATTATGATTATAGGAAACGAGAAGCGGTTTCTGATATGGTTAACAAGAAAACCAAAAGACAAAATGATATTTACAGGTATAGAGAAAATTTTGTGAAGCAACTACGTACATGTAATAGTCAGCAGTCAATTGAAGAAATAGAATTTCTGAATGCCATTAAGGATGGACCGACTCATGTTTGTTGTTGTTGTGAAGGATTATTTTTTTTACATTCTATTGTACGTTTCGATGTGGAAAAAATTAAAAATAAAATAGAAAATAAAGTCAAAGATTCTGAACTGTTTCTGAGAAAAATTGTGAACGTAGAACCTGCAGAATCAGTATGTAAAACTTGTAACAACAAATTAATAAAAGGTGAAATACCTAAAATGGCTACGTCTTGGGGAATGAAATTTCCCGTAGTACCTGAGTGCATAAAGTGTCTAAGCAGCTTAGAAGAACGTATGGTGGCACCAATATTAAGTTTTATGCAGATACGACCTCTGAAGAGATTTGCTTTAAACCCTCAACTGGGAATGAAAGGAAGCGTTATTAATATAATGATTGAGCTTGATGAGATGCTTCAAGTTTTACCTAGATGTTTTGACAAGATGGCAACAATACAAGTAAAATTAAAACGGCATATTGTCCATAAGACTGATTACATGTTTGAGAGAATAAGACCAGCAGTCGTATGTGAAGCTCTCAAATATTTAATAAAGACACCACTTTATGTAAAACACAAAGTACAAATTTCTGAAGAATATTTGTCAAGGTATGAAGGTGATTTTGAAGAAGAGGTTGATTTCATTACTGAAAAGAGTGATGGCGTAGACAATGAACCAGCAGAAAATAACAAAGATAGTGATGTTAATTTTCAGTATGATTCAGATGAGTCTGATGATGAGAATGAGCAGGTTTTAATTGTCGACAGAAATCAAGAACTAGTTGGAGAAGAGAGCTGTACTAAGATTATAGCTCCAGGACAAGGATTACATCCCATTCCTTGGCATAAATTTCCTGATTTAGATGAGCTCTGCTTTCCATCAATTTTTGTAGGGCAAACGATTAGAACTCATCCGAAATTAAGCTATTCAGAAAGAACTAAGTCCGAGGCAAGACGAGTGGATAGACGTAGTTGTGTGCCAGAACGATTGTTATTTATGGCGAAATGTAAAATGGAGAGAAGTTGTTCATCAAACATAAACATGTGCCTAAGAAAATTAAAAAAAAAGGACGTTAACATCAAAGTCAAGGATGTTTTAGATGGTAAATTCATCAACGAAGCAATGAAGAATGATGAATGCTACAAGGTTTTGTCTCAAATACGCTCCTCCCCAGCTTACTGGGAATCTAAGAAGAAACAGCTACTGGCAATGATTAGGCAATTAGGAAAACCAACATTTTTTATTACAGTATCAGCAGCTGAACATAGCTGGCCTGAGCTACTGAAAATGTTATTAAAGTTATCGGCTGGAAAAAAGTATCAGATTTAGAAATTTTAAATTTAAATGACTATGAAAAGACATCATTAATTAGAAATGATCCTGTCACCTGCGCTCGCTATTTTAACCACAAGGTCGCAAAACTAATGACTGCTCAAATCTGTCTGGACCTTTTGATGACAATTGGGTGACTGATTCTTATCAACGTGTCGAATTCCAGCAGAGGGGATCTCCGCATGAACACATTTTTCTTTGGTGTAAGGATGCACCAAAATATAACAGAGATGATGAAAATAGTGAAAAGATCTGCATCGAATTTATTAACAAATATATTACTTGTAAATATGATGAAAACAACCCACTCATGAGTTTACAACGTCACAAACATACGGATACTTGCTATAAGGGAAACAAAAATTTAAAAGTATGTAGGTTTGGATATCCTTTACCTGTGATGCCGAAAACTATTATTTTAAAGCCGTTAGAAGAAGAAGAGAAGACAGAGCAGGTTAAACAAAATTCTGTAAAGGTAAATAAGCTTATGTATAGTTTTTTATGAAAGATAATAATGTGTCATTTGGCAATATTCTTTTGAAATTAAATATGTCTGAAGATGATTATATTAATGCAGTTAGATATGGAATTGATAGGGATACAATTTTTTTGGAGAGAAATTCATTGTCGGTAGCTATTAATTGTCACAATTCAACAATTTTGTCGCTGTTTTCTTCAAATATGGATTTGCAATTTGTGTTGGATCCTTACAGTTGTGCATCATATATTATTAATTATATAAGCAAAGTAGAAGGAGGTTTATCTAGGTTGTTAAGGGAAGCGGCTTCTGATGTGAAAAATGAAAAAATGAATACAAGAGAAAGGTTAAGTAAAGTTGCAAACGTGTTTTTAAATAGTAACCTAATGTCTGCTCAGGAAGCTGCTTATCATGTTCTGGAATTACCTCTTTCAAAAAGTAGTCGAGCCTGTATATTTCTTAACACTAGCCCGAGTGAAGAAAGGCTAAACATGTTAAAATCGAAACAAGAGTTACAAAATATGGATCCAGAATCAACCGACATATCTTTACCAAACATATTCTCAAGATATGCAAATAGGTGTAATAATTTAGAGACTATTTGTCTTGCTGATTTTTCAACAGAATATAAATCAAACAGACGTGCAAAAAACAAAGAACAAAATAATGAGGACTTTGAATCAGAAGAATACACAGACTGTTACAAGAGAAAAATTCTATGTTACAGAAGATACAGGCTAGATCAAGACGAATACAATTTTTATCGAGAGCAAGTACTCCTCTTTTTCCCATGGAGAAAATGAGGAGGAAGTTCAAAATATTGACAGCAAATTTATATATGAACAACACATAGACATTATCAATAAAAACAGAGGGAAATATAATATGATTAATGAAGATGAAATGGAGCTTGCACTTGAAATTGCACATAATCATCGACTTAAACAGGAAGAAAAAGATTATAAAAACTTGTTAGATAATGAACTTTCCAGAGGAATTTAAAAATAAATGTTGGAGTCCAAGATGGGAGCAAAGCAGGAAATAGTAGTGATAATGGTAAATTTAAAATTATTGTTCCTTCCAGAGAAAAAATAGAAAATTTGTTTTTCAATTTGAGAAGACTCAATAGAGGCCAGAAAGAAATTGTAATGCATGTTTTTAAAAATATGAAAAGTGGAAACATCAAACCTGTAAGGCTGTTTCTCTCTGGAGCTGCTGGTGTTGGTAAAAGCATGGTTATTAACGTGCTATACCAATTAATTACTAAATATTTTGATGAACAAAAAGGTGTAAAAAAAAAATTCAATTAAAGTTCTTCTAACAGCTCCGACAGGTAAAGCAGCTTTTCTCATCAACGGCATAACCATTCATTCAGCATTTAGCTTGCCAGTAACACAGTTTGGTGGCCTCATGCCTGAATTAAGTTCTGACACAGCAAGTACACTTAGAGTGAATCTGATAGATTTAAAGTTACTAATTATTGATGAGGGTTCTATGGTGGGATCACGAAAACTTTCAGAATTGATACGCGTTTACGGCAAATAATGGGGAAAAATGATGAGACCTTTGGCGGTGTTTCTCTTCTTATTGTAGGCGACTTACATCAATTATCACCTGTAATGGATTCTCCCATTTGGAAAGCACCGAAGGTAAATGAATTGAGCATTTTTAATGATAAAAATCCACTTTGGTCAGAGTTTTCATTTTATGAATTAAATGAAATCATGAGACAGAAAGGAGACACAGAATTTATAGTAACACTAAATAACATAGCAGCTAATGCTAATGAACGAAAAAGACTTAATTTATTGAAAACGAGAATAGTTCAACCCGAAGAGGTTCCTGAAAATGCGATTAGACTGTATCCCGAAAATGAAATGGCGCAGAAATATAACCAAGAAAAAATTAGAAAATCTAAAGAGAAACCTTTTAATTCCATCGCGCAAGATACAGTTTTAGGAAACATACCTTTACAGACAAAAGATAGTTTGTTAAAATCAATTAGAAATAAAAAGGTAACAGAAATGCAGGGTCTATCGAATGAAATTACTTTTAAGGTAGGTATCAAGTACATGATCACATTTAATGTGGATGTTGGAGATGGACTGGTGAACGGCGCGTGTGGAATTTTACGATACTTGACAATGGGAGAAGAAAATATTATTTTGATATGGTTGGAGCTTCCAGAGGGAAGAAATGTAGGTCTAAAAGCCAAGACAGAAATTTAAGACACTATGCAGCTGCAAATGGAATAAATGAAGAACTAATACCAATTGCAAAGAGTACAGCAATTATAACAATGCATAAAAATTGTCATCAAATAATGAGGAAACAATTTCCTGTTGTGCCTGCAGAAGCTCTTACAATACATAAGAGTCAGGGACAAACTTATGAAGCAGTTTGTTTAGATTTTCGAAGGATAAAGAGAGTGACAAGACAACTGTTATATGTCGCCATAAGCAGGGTAACTTCTTTGAAAAACTTATATATCTTAGGAGAAATGAACATGAAGTATTTCCACAATGGAAGTGTAAGTGACTGTCAAGAAATACAGCGACTAAGAAAAGAAAATGTTGCAACTCTTTGCTATAACGATTTAAAGGACACAGTTGGAGCAGTCATTGTGTACCATAACGTGAGATCTTTGACACTATACCTTGAATATATCAAGACAGACGACTGGTACTCAAGAGCACATGTCTTAATTCTTTCAGAAACTAGAACAAAGGGCTCAGAGCGGATTGTGATTCCAACTTATCAGATTAAGTACTCATCAGATGAAAATCCAACAACAGGACAGAGAGGTCTCATGTGCCTAGCAAAAGAGAACATTGATTTTAAATTATTGGAGAGAAAAATTGTAACCGAAAAGAAGATAACAGTTGACGGTAGGTACAAAGGACACGTTGAAATGATAACTGTTCAGTTGAAAAATATTTACTTAATAACGGGATACAAATCACCGGGTGCAAGCATTAGTACATTTTTTGACGTTGTAGATGGTATGATTGCTAACTTAACTGGAAACTACACAAAAATTTTAATGGGAGACTTCAACATTAACATAGCTAATTTGGAAGATTCAGCAAATTTCAAAGGTAAACTTGAACATAGGCATCTGAAAACTGCACTGCACTGCACTAAATGAAATATACACCACAGACATGAAGACACAAATTGACATAATATGTACAGATACCAACAAGTATTTAGCAGGGGTATATGAGAGTTATTTCTCAGATCATAAACCCGTTTTTATAGAAGTAGAGGATTGTGTTGGAACTTTGCCAGTTATAAATAAGGAATCTGAAAGAATACAAAACAGAAGTAAAATCATAGATGTGGAAGAACAACTATCATTACAGGAATTACAGGTGAATAAATTTAAGTGTACATCAGAAATTACATCAATTGAAGATATGGCGCAAGAAATAGAGAAATTTTTTCCAAATCATGGTGAAAGAATACAAAACAGAAGTAAAATCATAGATGTGGAAGAACAACACTCATTACAACTATCATTACAGGAATTACAGGTGAATAAATTTAAGTGTACATCAGAAATTACATCAATTGAAGATATGGCGCAAGAAATAGAGAAACTTTTTCCAGATCATGGTGTTGTGTATTATCAGCTAGGTAGAGCTATTACCATTTACAAACATGATTTGCTATCTCTCAAGCCAACATTATCTGCAGCTGACGTTGACGCTTTAAAGAGACAATGCATAGGCGCCGTCAATGGCTGGCTAACGGACAACATTATCGATGGATTTTTTTTCAGTTTATCCCAGGAATATGAACAATTTTCATACGGAGATTCTATATTATCACAATATATAATGAGTAATTTTGATGAGGAAACAAGAGAACAGTACATAATGCAGAATTTAAGAGTGATGAACAAATCCCATTATGCCATCCCAATAAACGTCAATAACTCTCATTGGATAGTCGTTTGCATTCGCTTAGATTTGAATATATATTACATTTTAGACCTGCAACAGAGCCATATATCAAGAACATTATTGAGCAGAGTGAAGTATTTCACGGATAAAATTTTACAAAAATTAGACCAGCCATCTGAAGAAATGTTATATGTATCAAAAGAAGCAATAAGACAAACGGATAGTTATAACCGTGGAGTATTCGTTTGCTGGTTTGCAAAACAGTTTGCTGCTGATGGTAACTTAAATGACCAACTGTTTGAACCTGATAACTTCAGATTGGAAATTTTCAAGAAAATTACATCTTTCTGTTAAAACCTACTCCGTTACAGAGAAGTAATATAATAAACTGAATTTAATAAGTAAATAAATAAATTTAATAACTGAACGATTTAATAAACCAAAAGAACGAATATTACAAGAAGAAAGTTAAAACAATTCATACATTCTATCCTCAAATTATTAATGAAACAGCTATGAAATTGTCAAAGACAGAAGAAGAATAAATTACACTTACTGCCTTTATCTAAAAGTTTATGAAGGTTATGTACAAAAAAGTGATCTATTTAATAAAAAATTAGAAAGAAGATTACAAGAAGAAAGTTATACCAATTCATACATTGTATCCTCAAATTATTAATGAAACAGTGATGAAATTGTCAAAGACAGAAGAATAATAAATTAAACTTACTGACTTTATCAAAAAGTTTATGAAGGTTAAGTACAAAAAACTAAACTATTTTGTAAACAGTAAGAAAGAAGATTTCAAGAACAAAATTAAACCAATTCATACATTCTTTCCTCGAATTATTAATGAATCAACAATGAAATTGTCAAAGACAGATGAAGATTAAACTAAACTTACTGCTTTATCTAAACTTTTAAAAGAGTTAAGTACAAAGAAACAGAACAATTTAATAAACAATAAGAAAAAAGATTACAAGAAGAAAGTTAAACCAATTCATACATTCTATCCTCGAATTATTAATGAAACTGTAACGGGCCTATTTTGGGGCAATAACACAATTTGTATTTTTTTTATGATAATAAATAACATTTTTGATGATAGGGACAAAAATTTATAAACGAGAGGTAAATGTACTGTTTGGAGCGATCGCGACGGTGGCAGCACTGCTGTTGACTGTATCCGATACAAAATTATTCAATAATATTTGCGGACAGATTTAACAGACAGCAAATTGTGCCAAGGTCAACAAATGACACAACAAAACTGTCAACAAGTTATGCAACTAACATCATACCATATTACGTCAGAGACGAACCTTAGTGTGGAATGCCGTTATGTAACGAAAGTAGTCTGCTGGCGGAATGATACTAACAGTAAAACAAAGGAAAGTGATCATACAACCATAGCCGCTTCACAAATTAGCGCCTATGGCTCTTCCCCAGTCTCATCTCATCACTCGCGCGAGTTACATGTAAAAGTTTCGAAATGTAAGTGCGGGCCCGCAGACAACATATAAAAGGTGACGAAAATGTAAAAAAAATAACTAACAGTTTTCTCTTCATTACAACAGTTTTATCTTTTTCCGGAAATTATTCTTTAAAACTGAACAATGTGCGCGTAAAAGTGTGACGCCACCAACTCAACTGAACAGCTAAGTAGCCATGCATCCATCTTAAAATTTTAACAAAGGTTTCTTTTTTCAAAATTAAGTAATGGGGAAATAAATTTTAATAAAATATAAAATGAGAGCTCTCAGGTTAAAGTAACTTGGTGTGTGTGTTGCGTGTGTACGTGAGAATGTATTTAAATTAAGAAGGCTGGTTTGCGTTTTAAAAGATTATTTCTATTTAATACCTTGATTCTTTTTATACTAAAGGTTTATATTATATTTCAATGTTATTTTATGTGAGTTTTTTTAGAAGGAGAATTATATGGAAAAAATGGTAAGTACACATATATTTTTCATACGTAGTTGGTAACAAGATGGCACACGACAGTAAACAGTGAATACAGTAACCGTAGAATCAGTTCAATTATATTTATTTAATATCAATAATATCAAACGTATCAAAACAGCAATGAAATTGTCAGAGACAGAAGAATAATATATTAATGGATTTCGTTGTCCATGACGTGTCCGTTACTTAACTAAATGTCACTATAATATTGACGACTCGGAACACAAAGTTTTTTATAAGTAAAAACGTAAAGTTTTACCTTACAGCCTAAACCGGCTTCACCTATAGAAGGCTTCATCAGAGGCTGTCGTTAGTAGCGCTGCTCGTCTTGTTGTTGGCGACGAGAAAGTGTTTCGAAAGATTGAAGCTGTGTGTGTGTGGTGAGATGTGTTCGAATAATGCGTGCGATTTGAATTGTGTCTGTTCGTTTAGGATGTCGTTTTTATTTGTTTTTGTGTGTACGTGTAGTATGTTCATGTTATTGTCGATGTTTTTATATGTGTGGTTTGCTTCAATGAGGTGGTTTGCGAAGGTAGATTCTGTAGTGGTGTGGAGTGCTTTTGTGTGTTCAATGTATCTCTGTTTGAAGCTACGTCCTGTCTGGCCTATGTAGAATTTACTGCAATTTGAACAATTTAGTTTATATACACCGGGTAGATCGAATTTGTTTTGTGCTTTGGGCATGCGTTTTGATAGTGTGTGTTCTGTTTTGTTAGTAGTTTTGTAAGCGATTCTGTATCCTGCTTTTTTGAATTTGTGGGCAATTTTTTCTGTTTGTTTGTTGATGTATGTTAGTGTTATGAATTTGTTGTTTTCTGTCTTTGTCTGTTGTTTGTTTTGTGTAGGAGTTTACTGACTATTGTTCTGTCATAACCGTTAGATTCTGCTAGATATTTTATCGTGTTTAGTTCGTCTTTGTAGTCTATTTCATCTAAGGGGATGTTGTTAAGTCTATGTATCATGGTTCTAAAAGCAGCTAGTTTGTGTTGTATTGGGTGATTGGAGGTGTTGTGTATTAGTGTGTCAGTTGTAGTTGGTTTTCTGTATATACTGAATTTGTGCCTGTGTTCTAGTTTTGTGATGGAGAGGTCTAAGAAGTTTATGGTATTGTTGTGTTCGTATTCGGCAGTGAAGGTTATGTTTTTATGTATTTTGTTTATGTGCGTTAGTAACTGTTCACATTGTCTTTTGTTTCCCCTGTATAGTATTAGAATGTCATCAACGTATCTGTGCCAATATAGTATTTTATGTGAGTGTCTGTCATTGTTTGTGAGTATTTTTGTTTTTTCTAAGTGTTGGAGGAAGACTTCTGCTAGAATGCTGGATATGGGGGAGCCCATGGGTAGGCCATCGTTCTGTGTGTAGTATTTATTGTTATAAGTAAAGTAGTTTTGTTTTGTGATAATGTTCAGAGTTTCTGTTATTTCATTGATAAGTTCGTCTGGTGTGTTGTTCTGTTTGAGTTTGTTTTGTAGGATGGTGATTGTTTCAGAGATGGGGATGTTTGTGTACAGGTTTTTAATGTCAAAGGAGGCTAATGTGGCGTTATGGGGGATGTGTATGTCTTTTATTTTTGTTACTAGGTCAGTGTTGTTTTTTACTGCAATGTTGTTGTCTATTTGTGTGTGTTGTCTAATGATTTTGTCTAGATATTTTGCCAGTTTGTGTGCAGGGGCATTACGGTAGTTGATAATGGGGCGGATCGGAATGTCTTCTTTATGGATTTTGGGAAGCGCTTGGAGTGTAGGTGCTGATGGTCGGATTTGTTTCATGTAGGGCTTTTGTTTATGTGTCATGAACATAAACATCATCCAGCATTCTAGCAGAAGTCTTCCTCCAACACTTAGAAAAAACAAAAATACTCACAAACAATGACAGACACTCACATAAAATACTATATTAGCACAGATACGTTGATGACATTCTAATACTATACAGGGGAAACAAAAGACAATGTGAACAGTTACTAACGCACATAAACAAAATACATAAAAACATAACCTTCACTGCCGAATACGAACACAACAATACCATAAACTTCTTAGACCTCTCCATCACAAAACTAGAACACAGGCACAAATTCAGTATATACAGAAAACCAACTACAACTGACACACTAATACACAACACCTCCAATCACCCAATACAACACAAACTAGCTGCTTTTAGAACCATGATACATAGACTTAACAACATCCCCTTAGATGAAATAGACTACAAAGACGAACTAAACACGATAAAATATCTAGCAGAATCTAACGGTTATGACAGAACAATAGTCAGTAAACTCCTACACAAAACAAACAACAGACAAAGACAGAAAACAACAAATTCATAACACTAACATACATCAACAAACAAACAGAAAAAATTGCCCACAAATTCAAAAAAGCAGGATACAGAATCGCTTACAAAACTACTAACAAAACAGAACACACACTATCAAAACGCATGCCCAAAGCACAAAACAAATTCGATCTACCCGGTGTATATAAACTAAATTGTTCAAATTGCAGTAAATTCTACATAGGCCAGACAGGACGTAGCTTCAAACAGAGATACATTGAACACACAAAAGCACTCCACACCACTACAGAATCTACCTTCGCAAACCACCTCATTGAAGCAAACCACGCATATAAAAACATCGACAATAACATGAACATACTGCACGTACACACAAAAGGCCGAAAACTAGACACTCTAGAACAATTAGAAATATACAAACACACAAAAACAAATAAAAACGACATCCTAAACGAACAGACACAATTCAAATCGCACGTATTATTCGAACACATCTCACCACACACACACAGCTTCAATCTTTCGAAACACTTTCTCGTCGCCAACAACAAGACGAGCAGCGCTACTAACGACAGCCTCTGATGAAGCCTTCTATAGGTGAAAGCCGGTTTAGGCTGTAAGGTAAAACTTTACGTTTTTACTTATAAAAAACTTTGTGTTCCGAGTCGTCAATATTATAGTGATATTTAATAATATATTAAACTAACAGCCTTTATCTAAAAGTTTATGAAAGTTATGTACGTAAAACTGAACGATTTAATAAACAAAATTCAAGAAGTTTACAAGAAGAAAGTTAAACCAATTCATATAATTATTAATGAAACAGCAATGATATTGTCAAAGACAGAAGAATAATAAATTTTATGAATGTTATGTACAAAAAACTGAACATTTTAATAAACAATAAGAACTGAAATTTTATCAACTGAAGTCCACTAGGTGACTAATGGGGCGAGAATCTGGCTGGTCCTAATCCCCTGCGCTTGTGTGTGTGCGAGCTGCATGTTTGTGAGTGGGCATGACCTTTGCCTAGCTGCATTCGCTATTTGATAATACTATACAAGAAGAAAGTTAAACCAATTCATACATTCTATCCTCGAATTATTAATGAAACAGTAATGAAATTATCAAAGGCAGAAGAATAATAAATTAAACTTACTGCCTTTATCTAAAATTTTATGAAGGTTATGTACAAAAAAGTGATCTATTTAATAAAAAATTAGAAAGAAGATTACAAGAAGAAAGTTATACCAATTCATACATTGTATCCTCAAATTATTAATGAAACAGCTATGAAATTGTCAAAGACAGAAGAAGAATAAATTACACTTACTGCCTTTATCTAAAAGTTTATGAAGGTTATGTACAAAAAAGTGATCTATTTAATAAAAAATTAGAAAGAAGATTACAAGAAGAAAGTTATACCAATTCATACATTATATCCTCAAATTATTAACGAAACAGCGATGAAATTGTCAAAGGCAGAAGAAGAATAAACTAAACTTACTGCTTTATCTAAACTTTTAAAAGAGTTAAGTACAAAAAAAAACTGAACAATTTAATAAACAATAAGAAAAAAGATTACAAGACGAAAGTTAAACCAATTCATACATTCTATCCTCGAATTATTAATGAAACAGCAATGAAATTGTCAGAGACAGAAGAATAATATATTAAACTAACAGCCTTTATCTAAAAGATTATGAAAGTTATGTACGTAAAACTGAACGATTTAATAAACAATATTCAAGAAGTTTACAAGAAGAAAGTTAAACCAATTCATACATTCTATACTCGAATTATTAATGAAACAGCAATGATATTGTCAAAGACAGAAGAATAATAAATTTTTTTATAAATGGTATGTACAAAAAACTGAACAATTTAATAAACAATAAATTACACTTACTGCCTTTATCTAAAAGTTTATGAAGGTTATGTACAAAAAAGTGATCTATTTAATAAAAAATTAGAAAGAAGATTACAAGAAGAAATTTATACCAATTCATACATTATATCCTCAAATTATTAATGAAACAGCGATAAAATTGTCAAAGGCAGAAGAAGAATAAACTAAACTTACTGCTTTATCTAAACTTTTAAAAGAGTTAAGTACAAAAAAACTGAACAATTTAATAAACAATAAGAAAAAAGATTACAAGACGAAAGTTAAACCAATTCATACATTCTATCCTCGAATTATTAATGAAACAGCAATGAAATTGTCAGAGACAGAAGAATAATATATTAAACTAACAGCCTTTATCTAAAAGATTATGAAAGTTATGTACGTAAAACTGAACGATTTAATAAACAATATTCAAGAAGTTTACAAGAAGAAAGTTAAACCAATTCATACATTCTATACTCGAATTATTAATGAAACAGCAATGATATTGTCAAAGACAGAAGAATAATAAATTTTTTTATAAATGGTATGTACACAAAACTGAACAATTTAATAAACAATAAGAACTGAAATTTTATGAACTGAAGTCCACTAGGTGACTAATGGGGCGAGAATCCCTCCCATTATTTATTATAATTATTTTTTTTTACAGCATATTAGACAGGACAGCAAAAGATGGCAAGATTATATTAAAGTTTATGAATCAATTAATAACATGTCAGTGGAAGATGCAATTAGAATCAACAGAGACAGAAATTGTAGAATATCAATTGTTCTGTTGATAGAATGTAATTACATTGTTAGGAAACAAACAACAGCACCGAACAAGATGTAAGCTTATTTATTATATTTATTTTATTTATATATTGGTTTTTCTTACATGAATGTTAGTTACAGAATTTTAGACAGGATAGCAAAATCTGGCAAGGTTACATGAACGTTTATAAAACGATTAATAATACGTCAGTGGAAGATGTAATGAGAATTAGCATAGACAAGAAATGAAGAACGGCAAGTGTTCTTTACGTAGAGTATTGTCAAAATGTGAAATGAACAACGGCAACAAAGAAGTAAGCCTATTTATTATAAATATTTTATTTACTATTTATATGTTGGTTTTGTTGCATGAATGTTAGTTACAGAATTTCAGACAGAATAGCAAAATCTGGCAAGATTATATGAAAGTTTATGAAACGGTTAATAATACGTCAGTGGCAGATGTAATGAGAATTAACAGAGAAAGAAAAAATGAAGAACGTCAAGTGTTCTGTAGATAGAATACTGTCACAATATTGGGAAACGAACAAAAGAGTAAGCTTATTTATTATAATTATTTTATTTATTTTTTATATATTGGTTTTGTTGGATGAATGTTAGTTACAGCATTTTAGTCAGAATAGCAAAATCTGGCAAGATTATATGAAAGTGTATGAAACGGTTAATAATACGTCAGTGGAATATGTAATGAGAATTAACAGAGAAAGAAAAATGAAGAACGTCAAGTGTTCTGTAGATATGCTGTCAAGCATATAATCTTGCATTTGTGACAGTACAAGTGTATTGTCACAGTGCTGGGAAATGAACAACATCAACAAAGAAGTAAGCCTATTTATTATAATTATTTTATTCATTATTATATTGTTGGTTTTGTTGCATGAATGTTAGTTACAGAATTTCAGACAGAATAGCAAAATCTGGCAAGATTATATGAAAGTTTATGAAACGGTTAATAATACGTCAGTGGCAGATGTAATTTTGAGAATTAACAGAGAAAGAAAAATGAAGAACGTGAAGTGTTCTGTAGATAGAATACTGTCACAATATTGGGAAACGAACAAAAGTAACAAAAGAGTAAGCTTATTTATTATAATTATTTTATTTATTTTTTATATATTGGTTTTTCTTGAATGAATGTTAGTTACAGCATTTTAGACAGTACAGCGGAAGATGCAATGAGAATTAGCAGAGACAGAAAACTGGATTAAGTTGTGTTCTGTAGATCGAATATTGCCACAACGTTTGTAAATGAACAACGGTAACAAAGAAGTAAACAGTTTATTTGATAAAGTCATTTTGATTATAAAATATAAATATTTACAACAAGAAAAGAATTTTCAGTTTTCAAAATTTAAATATATTTTTATAAAACAATGGGTTCTTCATTGAGGTGGGGACCATGTCACTCACTCCATCTCAAGCCTCTCCCATTTTGCAGAAAAAGAGGACCCTGTCAAGGCTGATACTTTGACGACAGTGACAGGGCTTTCCACCAAATTCAGCAGAGTGACAGGTAGGCCCAACTCTGATTGGCTCCTCAGATTTCCCCAGCGTTAGTAGGTTCTATGAAAATATTTTATTTCAAAAATGATTTTAAATATAAATCTTAGATATGTTTTATAAATCTCATGTTTTATGTTTTAACATGGGTAATTTTTTATATGATGAACCATAACTGCCGTAAATTCAAACAGAATCAAATAATTTTTTACATATGTGCCTGAGCTATAGAGAACTCAATGTCTGTTGATTTTGGTAAAGATCGGTTACGGGGAAAGGGCAGTTTACCTGAAACATTTTTTGTTGTAACATGAGTAAAGTACTTAATTTTGATAAAGTATCCTGATAAGATCTTAATAATCCACTGTAGAAACGTAGATGAAATATCTATAACTGAAGAGGCTAGTTGAACGGGCTGGGGGTAATTTTCTATAAATCAAAATTATAGTTGAAGGGGGAGGGGATAATTTTTTTTTATATGTGTACTACGTTATTGGCAACAAAGAAGTATTTTTTTGTTAAAATTCCTTCCCTGGCTGTTTGGCTGAAAATGATTTTAAATATAAATCTTAGAATATGGAAGTCATGTATGGTTCTCCATACCGATTTTTTCATGTTTTGAGTGTAGTACAATCAGAATCTGCAATAATCTCGAACCTGATTTTTTTTTGCCACCACCATACTTCCATTTCCTTAAGGAACATGGAAGTAATTAGTACACTTCTTCTTTTCCACAACATAATGTATCGATACAATCGCATATTATATAAAACATCGAAAATGTACTGCAGGAATGGGTAAATGTACAGTTTCAATGCCATGTAATTAATTCTGGTCTCCGTGGTGTTGCTGACATCTTTAGTATTTAATAGTAGTAGTAGTATTATATATACGTAAGTATATATATATTGTAACATTACATAACCCCTGCCCAAGTATGATAACATAATCACCAGAGTTAAAACCAGTAATCACCCATTTTTAAAAGTCAGAAATGGGGATTAGGTATCAAGCTATGAGAACCTTTGTACTCTAACAACACTGTAAACAATAATCATAAAAGTGCAGTGTACAAAGTGTAACATAGTGTAATCGGTGAAAGTGTCAAATATATAAAAAGAGCATCTCACAAATTTGTGCTGGAGATGAAAAAATCAGTATTGTAGCAATAGACTATGATACTATTGACAAGTTTTGTATTTTTTGTAATTTTATATTGTGTAGGCCACGAAGGTCTTATAACCAGGATGTAGGGGGGCATTTTGAGCCTACCTGAGGCAATATAAGGAAATTTGTATATTTTTTTTATATAAACAAATAACATTTTTTCATGATAGGGACAAAATTTATAACCGGAAGGTAAATTCCGTGGTTGCGATGAAAACAACAGTGGCAGCACTGACTGTGAAGGTTCGTCAATAATATTTTATATGAACAAAAATTCAACAACCGACAAGCTGTGCCAAGATCAGTTCAAGGACACAACACAACGGTAAACAAATTATGTAACAGAGTCAGACCATCTGACGTAAGTATATACGTCAGAGCCGATCCTTGTTGTGGAATCCAGTTATATAACAAAAATAGTCTACTGGCGCAATGATACAAACTGTAAAACAAAGGAAATTGGTCATCCAACTGCAGCCGCTTCACAAATTAGCGCCTGTAGCTCTTTCCCAGTCTAACTTCATCACTCGCGCGAGTGGGACATAAAAGTTTCGAAACGTAATTCTGCGGGCCCGCAACATATAAAAAGTGTGAAGTAAAATTTAAAACAATGTAAAAATAACAATTTTAAATTTTCTCAGAGTGAATTAACAATCTAAAACATGTAAATTCAGTACCGACCACGGAATAATCTACGTTGTGCGCGTAAAAGTGTGACGCCGTCAATTCAACTAAACAGCTAAGTAGCAATGTATTCCTTTTAAAATTTTAACAAAAGTGTCTTTTTCAACACAAAACATAAACATTAAGTACATAATGGGGAAATAAATTTTAATAAAATGTAACACGAGAGCTCTCAAATCATAAAATAATTGTGTGTGTGTGTGTGCGTGAGAAAGTATGTAGACAAAGAAGGCTGGTTTGTATTGTTTATATTTTAATTTAATTCATATTTAATTTCTTGAAGTTTATTTGGAATTTATATACCATGTTTTCATTTTCATTGTAGCAGAATGATTATATGATCAATAACTTTCGTAAATGTGAATTTATAGTAGAGAGAGGATGGCAGGAGGTAGTTTGTTAACAATGAAAAATTATAGTAAAAAATGTCAATAAAACTCTATTAATGGGAAACAATATAAAATTTTCTTTATTTTTTGAACAGCCAATTCTGATCTCCTGTTCGCCTAAAAAGAACCCCAAAATCTGGTAAGGACATATATTTTTTCTATATGCGTAGTTGGCACTACAAGATGGTGGTCAACAAAAACAATAATAATTGAATCAAATTTAATATCAATTATATTTTATTAATATCAAGAATTTGAAAAGTATCAATGGCTTCTGAACAGGGACAATTTTATATAAATAAATTTATATAAATATAGGCCACGTGGAGAACAGAATGGTTGTTGCGGTAAAATAAATTTTTTTTTGCATACGTAAAATAGACGTATAGAATAAGGTTATGTCATGTTTTTGTAGTATGGGTAAGTAGAATATTTTTTTATATAAGTATGTATTACATGTAACAATATTTTGCAAAGAATTATGTCTGAAAGATTTAAAAAAAAAAAAAAATGGCAGAAAATCATGAAACTGTCAGCGTCACTGACAGTGTAGATGAAAGCCAGATAAGCGTAACTGAATCACAAATCATGAATGAAGGTGTTCACTCAACACCAGTCACGAGTAAAAAGGCTGAAGATAATGATATGATCAAGATGATGAAATTGCTTTTTAATGAACAGAAAAACGAGATAAATAATAAATTCGATGTTCAAAAGAATAGTTTTGACAGTAAATTCGAGGAGTTAACATACCAAATTAAAGAAATTAATAGACATTGTGAAAGTACTAAAGTAGAGTTTACTGATAAAATCAACCAAGTAGAGACCAAGTTAGATGATTCAATACAAAAGATAGATGTCAAATTTAATGAAATAGATAGCCAGATAGATAGAGTTGAGAAGCAAATCAATGAAAATAATGAAATATTAATAAATTCAATGAATGAGTATAACAATGACATAGAATCTAAAATTATTAAATGTAATATTGAAACTGAATGTAAGTTGAGTAGCGTAGTAATGACAGTTGAAAAAATTATTCAGAATATTGATGAACACCAAAATAAGATAGACTCTAAAATAAATGAAATTGAAAGTAATTATAAGACAGAAATACAAGCAGTAAATGAATCTATTGAAGTAATATCAAAAAATAATGTACAGTCTGAATATAGTAATGACAAGAAATTATATTCACTTGAACAAAACATTAGTAGTATGAGAGATGAATTAAGTTTAGTAAAAAATCAAAATGTAAACAATGTTACTGAACGCATATTTATGACACGAGATACAAATAATGAAATAGAATTAGAAACTTTTAATTGTGACAATCGTAGAGTACACCCAATGCAATTTTTAAATAGGGTTAGGGAGTTTAATCGGTTTAATAGTAGTAGTTGGGAGGTTAAATTGCTGAAGATTATCAAATGTTTTAAAGGTAGTGCCGAGATATGGTCGGAAGTACACCATACCGAATGGGGTAGTTACGAGGATTTTGAGGTAGCTTTTCGAAACAAATATTGGTCAGAAGAAGACCAAGAAATCTTAAGAAGTAAAATAATGGGTACTGGGAATTTTGGTAGGAGTAATAACCACCTGACCATATATGTGATGATGATATATAACGAAGCTAAGTATCTAGAACCACCGTTACCATTCCGGTCATTTGTAAGACATATTAGCAAACACCTGCCCAGAGAGGTGCAAATCACGTTAATGACTAGAGAGATTACAAATATTAATGAGTTAGAGAGCATGCTAGACGTGCTACAGAATATAGGGGAACGCGACATAGGGCGACGTCCAAACACACCAGTAGTACCACACCATAATAATAATAATAATTACTATCAGAACAGGGGTACACAGAGTTTTCATAGAGGAGCGCGGGGAGGAAGTTTTGATAATAGGGGCGAGAGTTGGAGGTGTAGAGCATGTGAAACAGACAATTATGCTAATAGAACAAATTGTTTCAGATGTCATCGAAACAGGGAGTGCGCCAGGAACGAGAGAGCGAACCCACCACCCAATCAACTTACGAGAGGAGGAGAATTTCATAGAGGAGCGTCGAGAGGAGGAGGACATTATAATAGAGGGAGAGGAGGAAATCCTCCAGCTGTGGCAGGTCCATCCATGGAAAACTAGGGAGGACAATGGAAAAGCGGGCCCAACCATTGTCTACGGAAAACAGGAGGGTCCAAATAACCGACACATACCATAACAACGTTATCAAGATGGACATGGCGAAGGAACTGTTAGAAGAAGAGGAGAACAAGGTGATGGAACGCAGAGCAGGATTGACTGAGGTGACAATTAACATTGAAGGTAAGAATTATAAAACTTTAATTGATACCGGTAGCGAGATCTCAGTAATTTCTGAAAATGTAATGGGTGAATTAAAAGAGTTAAACAAGAATATACCGTCATTACCAGTTGCAGGGGTTACTGTAGTGGGGGTAACTGGGGTGAGAAGTAAGAGAATAACCAGACAAGTACAATTAAATATTTTAATAAATGAAGTTGAATTTGAAAACACTTTTTTAGTAGTTAAAGGATTGAGTCTAGATGTAATATTGGGAAATGATTTTTTGGAAAGAAACGGAGCAGTAATAGATTTCAATAAACAAATAAAATTTGAGAAGGGGAATAAACCAGTCAGAATAGAGTTTAAGAAAGTAGTAAATGAAGCTAAAGTCACTGGAATAAAAATGTTACATAAGCAGATAAGCGATAGAGAGATAGAGACTAAAATAAATATGTCTAGAGAGTGATAGCCTAGAGAATGAGGAGGGAGAGATGCATGAGCGTAATGAATGTGTATGGGCAGATAGAGCCGACAAATTTTTCAATGAAAATACAGTTGTAGGAAATACTCAGCGAGAGGAGCTGTGGGCAGTTGTGGAGCGGTTCAGAGAGGTGTTTGATGAATCACCAGGGAAAGCGAAGGACTACATCTGTGAGCTGAAAGTTCGGGACCACGCACCATACATGCAGAGGAGCTACCCGGTGCCGTTTTCGAAGAGGAGGGCTGTACAGGAGGAATTAGACCGGATGATGCAGGGAGGCATAATTGAACGATCAGTATCACCCTATTCAAACCCTTTGGTAGTAGTGATCAAAAAGGATGGCAAGGTAAGGTTATGTTTAGATGCTCGGAAAATTAATCAAATTATTATACCTGACAGGGAGTCTCCAGAATCAATTCATGAGATTTTACAGAAGTTTAGCGGAGTCAAATACATGACGTCCTTAGACCTGACCGCTGGATACTGGCAGGTACCATTAGCAACAGAGAGCAGGAAATACACAGCTTTTCTTTTTAACGGTAAGAATTACCAGTTTAAACGCTTACCTTTTGGATTAAACACCAGTGTTATCAAATGTTTAGATAATATTTTACAACCTAAGGATTTAGACTTTTTAACTGTATATGTCGATGATATTTTGATAGCCTCTAGAACATTCACTGAACATTTAGAACACATAGAATATGTAGTAGATAAGCTACAAAGAGGGGGTTTAACAGTGAATTGGGACAAGTCTAAGTTTCTGCAGACAGAAATACATTTTTTAGGATTTATTATTGCACAGGAGGGGATATTAGCCAACCCTGACAAAGTAGAAGCCATAATGCGATTCCCTGAACCTAAGAACATTAAGCAATTACAGAGTTTCCTAGGCCTATGCAATTTTTACAGGAAATTTCAGGAGAACTACGCACACACAACATCCAAACTGAGTGCTGTACTACAGAAGAATAAACAGTGGAGATGGGGCGATACGGAACGAGCTGCGTTTAATGAAATTAAGAGAAAGTTTAGTCACATGATCATGATGAATCATCCCGATTTTAATAAGACTTTTTATTTGCAGACCGACGCCAGCAATGTAGCGCTAGGGGCGGAGTTATACCAGGAGAGCTGCGACAAGGAACACCTAACGATCGCCTTCGCCAGTAGATCGCTGTTATCGGCGGAAAAAAATTATACAACAACTGAAAAAGAACTTCTAAGTATTGTGTTCGCCGTGGGTAAATTCCGCACCTACATCTTAGGTAATACCACGATAATCCGGACGGACCACAAGGCACTGTCATTTCTGAATTCATGTAAGCTAACACATAGCAGATTAACCAGGTGGGTATTAGCCTTACAAGAGTATAACTTTTCATGGGAGTATATAAAGGGGTCAGATAATAAGGTACCAGATACACTTTCTAGAATAGATGTTATAGATAATAAAACTGGTAGGGATCTTAAAGAAATAGAAATTTTTGGGCTAACTAGAGAAGATAGAATTTTTGGTGAGGAATTAAGTGACATTAAAAACTTGCAAAGATCTGATAGTAAACTGGGTAAAGTAATTGTTAGTTTAGAAACAGATGTAGAGGGATCTGAATATAATGAGCGATTTCAAGTATATCAAGGTATTTTGTTTAAAAAAGTAGATGGTGGGGAGCGTGATTGGAGGTTAGTTATACCTGAGGGGTTAATAGATAAAATCGTTTGGGATTGTCATATAAGGTATGGTCATTTTGGTGCGAGAAAGTGTGCTAATGTTTTGAAAGAGTCATGTATATTTAAGAATATGGAGAGGAGAGTGAGAAAAGTGTTGAGAGTGTGTGATTTATGTCAAAAATCGAAAGTAGTGAATTACAGAGTAGAAGGGAAGATGAATTATATAAAAGTGGATAAACCTTTTGATCTAGTTGCGGTTGATTTGTATGGACCATTACCCAGAGGTAGAGGGGGCGCGTTATATGTATTTGTAGTTCTAGACACTTTTTCTAAATTTGTAAAGTTATATAGCATTAAGAGAGCAACGAGTAGAGTACTTAGTGAGAGAATAGTAAAAGACTACATGCTTAATGTTGGAAAACCGAAAGTTATATTATCTGACCATGGTCCACAGTTTATAAGCGGCAAGTGGCGGCAGACGCTTGGATGGGAAGGCATCATACCCAAGCATACGGCAGTGTACCATCCTCAGTCGAACCAAGCAGAACGGGTGATGAGAGAGATTGGCAGGATATTTCGGGCGTACTGTCACGCCAAACACACAGAATGGCCATCCTACGTGAAGAAAGTAGAGGAGTGGCTGAATTGTACCACCCATGAGTCCACGGGATTTACGCCGCATGAGTTGATCAGGGGAACAAGGCCGCCCAGGATATTAGAACAACTTTTCGAATACCCACCTGAAGTTCAGGTTTTGGACAGGAACATGAAAATTAGATTGGCCAACGAGAATTTACTCACGAGAGGAGAGCGAAGAAAACAGAAACATGATGCCAAGGGTAAATGGACCAAGTATGAGGTAGGTCAATTAGTGTTAGTAAAAGGGCATGATTTGTCCAGTGCTCAAGATAGAGAAATAAAGAAGTTCTTCTTGTTGTATGAAGGACCTTATGAAATTGTAGAAATAAAAATGCAGAATGCGTATGTGCTGAGGAACCCAGCGACACAGGAAATAGTAGGTACTCAAAATGCGACAAATTTAAAATTGTATCGGTCACTTTAATTGTTATGTGTATAAATAAGATTTTAAATATTGTTGTATGTTTACAGAAGGGATCCTCCCCCATTTTCGGGCGGTCACGATCTTACCAGTCCTGGCCGTGGAATTCGGAACTCGGAGGCGGGCCATGGTTGGCAGATCTTCCTTCGGGCGGTGAAAACAACGATGGTCCGGCTCCACCAAAATTGGTATAAAGTAGAAAACTTAACTACATATTTGAACGGGGAGGGGGACCCCAACAGGTACGTGACATAAAATTTTTTAAATACACTCCAGGTGGAACAATCTCGGTGTACCTGTCACGTGCCTGCACTGCCTTAGAGTGTTGTAAATAATGGAGGCTGCACCTAAATATAGGGCAGTGCGTACAAATTTAAAAGTTTTAGAACCAATGGTAAAAATTGAAATTAGCCATTGGTTATAGTTCTGTTTAGTCTGACGTGTTGAAAGTTAAGATAGAGTCAGCTTTCAATGTAAATAGAATTTTTTTTGGAAAAAAAAATACCAAAACGATTTTGGATGTTTAGAATTTTAAATTTAAATAAAATTTTAGAATTAAGTGACCAAATATAATTGTCAAGTTCTAGTATCAGTGAGTATAGGAACGCTTTGAAAAGATGTGTAGTAAAATAAAAACTTGCTATCAATACAAGATGTGGGGATAATTTTGGGGGGTAGATTGGTGCTCAATGAAGTGATAGAACAGTGGAGTGTGGAACTGCAACGGTAGAAAGTTTAGTGACCATTCTAATTAATTAGTTAGTAAGTTGCTGTTGCTGGGGTGGCATGTGCCCCAGTAGATAGCGGAAAGTGTTGGGGGTAACCGAGAGTGTTACCTCCATCGGAGGCCAACATGGCGAAAATGCACGGCACACTTTTTGTATAATTTTATATTGTACCTTGATAAATTGCCGTGCCGTGCATATTAATGATGATGTGTACATGCCTGAAGGAAGAGATGATTTCCCCGAATTTTCGGGCGATTACTGCCTTACCAGCACTAATCGTGGTTTTGGCTAGCGGTTAGCTATGGTCATACCAAGTCCCTTGACATAGCTGACTTGAAATTGGTCTATATTAGAAATTAATGGGGGGAGAACTAGGGGAAATCCCGGAAACTATGGAACAGCGGCTGCCACTCTGTTCGAGGAGGAATAGCAGAGCCAGGTGGTAGACCCGTATTAAGGGCGCATAACTATAGACAAAGATATGTTGATATCTAGATTTTTAAAATGTAACGCAGAAGCAAGGACACGGAGATGTCACATTCCACCAAAACCTCAGTCCTTGTGGACGCAACTGGACGCCACAGTCCAGGGGGGTCATAGTGTGTGTGGCTGGGCGGTTATCCAGGGGGATAACGTATTAGAAATTTGCTATATTTTAATTAATAATGATGATTTGCTACTCAATAATTTTGTTTTGATTTGAAAAATAGATGCACTAAATACTTCCTATAATGTGTTTATTATGTCTTATTGTGTTAATTGCATTTAGTATGTTAGGAATAAGGATTATAAAAATATAATAATATGTTTTCAATGTGTTTATAGATTTTAAATAAAAATTAAATAAATTCGTGATAGTTAAAATTTTCAATGGGTTGCAAAAGATAGAAATGGGTGATAGTAATTATTTGAATAAAATGTTTGAGTCAGTCCAAGTTGAATATTTGTGGGACATATAGATCTGTCCAAATTGAAGTCAAAGTTAAAGGAATAGTAGAGATGAAAATAATGTAAGGTTGTTTCGAGTTAATGTATGTTATAGAATTTTGAGAAGTATTGATGGAGACACAGTAGTAATGGAGAAGATATGTAGAGTTTTGAGTGATATATTGTTGTTTATTTTGTTGATGTTATTTTGTTGTAGTTGTAGTGAGGTAATGAGATTGAGATTTTGGGGATGGCAATTTTGTAGTAGGGGGTAGTGTAATGTGGGAGTCCGCAACATAAGGGTTGGGACGGGATTTGGTATAGATTTAGTGGGAAGGGGTTGCCTTAGGTAGAATCCAGGAACCAGAGAACGGGAATTGAGCTTTTTTGGGGGGGAACACGTATCCTATGTACAAAGGGTTAGAGAGTATTTTTTTTATATATGGAGAGAAGGTGGCGATTTGAGTTAAAATAATAAGTAGTTAGAGATAGAGAAGGGTCAGTAGAATTTTTGATAGTGGGGTGTCATACTAGTTAAAGATTTTGTAAGGGAGCGTTAGAGTAATAAAAGGGGTAAGATTATGGGTAAATGCCAAGTTGATGAAGTGAATTATTATGAATAACTGAGAATCACCCACTTGAATGAAATGGAATAATAAATGTAATGATGTGGAAAAAAAAAAAAATTTTTTTGAGAAACGAAGTAATAAAAGTTAAATTGAGATTAAAATGTAATTTTCTGATTTTATATGCAAACTTAATGATGTAGAATGTGTAAATTTTAAATACATGTTTATTTTTAGATAATGATAACCATGTGAATTATTAATGTACTATGTTTTCTTATGTTAGGTTAAGTTGTTAGATATTCTGATATGTTAGAAATAAATAGAAAACAAAACCAGTGCTTCTTAGCGCAAACCAGCACCGCAAGGGGGAAACAGATCAGTTGGGGATATGGTGTTGTATAAGGCCACTATTTGATATTTTGATTTGTTGTTTCAGTGTTGGGTGATGCTGTGGCAGCGGACCTGAGCTGGCCAGCGCGTCAGAGCAGGGGCGTTAAGTATCTGTCTGACTCTACGGTGTTGGGATCTCGAGAGAGAAGTCCAGTATTGTCATGCAGATGCGGTCACAGTCACCGGACCAAGGGTGAGTTGATTATATTTTTTTTTTGTGTAAACCGTAAAGGGGGTTGTGGCGACATATCCTGGCTGATCCCTTTAGCAAGTATGAATGTGTCAATGAGATTTTTTATGCTTCGGCATAAAATATCTCATTGAGGGGGTATTGTAGCGGGGCATTTTGGGCCTACCTGAGGCAATATAAGGAAATTTGTATATTTTTTTATATAAACAAATAACATTTTTTCATGATAGGGACAAAATTTATAACCGGAAGGTAAATTCCGTGGTTGCGATGAAAACAACAGTGGCAGCACTGACTGTGAAGGTTCGTCAATAATATTTTATATGAACAGATTCAACAACCGACAAGCTGTACCAAGATCAGTTCAAGGACACAACACAACGGTAAACAAATTATGTAACAGAGTCAGACCATCTGACGTAAGTATATACGTCAGAGCCGATCCTTGTTGTGGAATCCAGTTATATAACAAAAATAGTCTACTGGCGCAATGATACAAACTGTAAAACAAAGGAAATTGGTCATCCAACTGCAGCCGCTTCACAAATTAGCGCCTGTAGCTCTTTCCCAGTCTAACTTCATCACTCGCGCGAGTGGGACATAAAAGTTTCGAAACGTAATTCTGCGGGCCCGCAACATATAAAAAGTGTGAAGTAAAATTTAAAACAATGTAAAAATAACAATTTTAAATTTTCTCAGAGTGAATTAACAATCTAAAACATGTAAATTCAGTACCGACCACGGAATAATCTACGTTGTGCGCGTAAAAGTGTGACGCCGTCAATTCAACTAAACAGCTAAGTAGCAATGTATTCCTTTTAAAATTTTAACAAAAGTGTCTTTTTCAACACAAAACATAAACATTAAGTACATAATGGGGAAATAAATTTTAATAAAATGTAACACGAGCATGAAAGAACAAATAGATTTGTTTAATGAAAAGAACAAATCTATTTAGAAACAGCCCCCGACTGCATTGAAAATTAAAATTGAAGAGCAAAATTTTATCACCAATATTTTTTATAATTGTAGTCTTCATATGATGCATTGATATATATTCAACATCGAAAAGTAATTTAAATCTAATAAAATTACTATGCGTTTAATCATTCATAACATTTTCGTTAAATCTGATCAGAGCTGAATTTCAATACCTTGTTTTTGGCTTTTTAAATCGACTTTATTTAGATTTTGTGATTATTACTAAATATTAATTTTATTTAGTTTTTTTATTTAGTGTTTTTATCAATTTATTTTTTATTTATTCATTATATTTTTGGCAGTCGTGTTTTTTAATTTTTTAAATTATTTTTTTTTAGTTCATATTTAATTTCTTGAAGTTTATTTGGAATTTATATACCATGTTTTCATTTTCATTGTAGCAGAATGATTATATGATCAATAACTTTCGTAAATGTGAATTTATAGTAGAGAGAGGATGGCAGGAGGTAGTTTGTTAACAATGAAAAATTATAGTAAAAAATGTCAATAAAACTCTATTAATGGGAAACAATATAAAATTTTCTTTATTTTTTGAACAGCCAATTCTGATCTCCTGTTCGCCTAAAAAGAACCCCAAAATCTGGTAAGGACATATATTTTTTCTATATGCGTAGTTGGCACTACAAGATGGTGGTCAACAAAAACAATAATAATTGAATCAAATTTAATATCAATTATATTTTATTAATATCAAGAATTTGAAAAGTATCAAGGAGTTATATTTTTGTTTAATATAATTATTTTGTTTAGATGTAAGATAATCCAGGGTTATATATAAAATAATAATAATATACCAAATAATACTATGTTAGCAAGATGGAATGTAAAAAATAGTGTAGAGTAAGGATACCTTAAATGAATTATAAATCATAACAAATCAAAATTAAAGGAATTAAAATATAAAATACCAATAGAAAAGTTTAAGTAAGGATATAAAGAAAAACCGTAAATAAATTAAATTTGATTTTTGGTAAAATTTGTAAAGGATTATTTTTTCTAAAAAGAAGAAATGAAATTATAATAATTATTATTAGCCTACATACTAAAAGGTGTCTAGATTAGCCAATAAAAAACCATAAAAATTCTTGGTTACTAGGATTACATTAGGAGTAACTAACTAACAAGAAATGAGTTAATTGTTCAGATATATTGGAAGTGAGCAGTTGAAAAGTGTAATGTCTTGTAGAAATTAAAAAAATTTATAAATACTATTCGGAAATAATCAATGCAAAATTAATAAACTTGATGAGTGATATCCACTACCTCCTAGACATCCTTGGAACAGAATAATTCACGCCCGAAAATTGATGGAAATTGTAAAATCAGTTATCAATTTTCAAGCCTAGCCTACTGAAATTCAACATTGTTGGTGAGATCGTTTCCTATTAAAATTTAACTAAATTACACCTCAACTATAAACTTAGAACACTATAAACAGCACAATCTCTTTAAATACTTCTGGAAAAGAGGTGAACATAAACTTTATTTCTTGTTAACCAAAAAAAAGCAAAACGTGGTCTTGTTAATAACTTTCCGGCAGCCATGATGTTTTAGTGTTCATTTTTCGTCAGTGAAGAAAAGTAGCCTGCACTCTAGCGGTCAAAAAATCAACTACATGATACCAATTATACTAATTTTAAAATAATTTATGTAAACCTTGATACAGACCCATATACATTTCTGACTTCCTCAAAGTTCAAAGAACCTTCAGTAACCCTGGGAAATTAATTATGTAATTCTTTCTCATTATTAAAACTGAAAAAATAAAAATATTTGTTATGTGCTATATGTTTGTAAAAATAAGATCGAATAACTCTATGATTTATGAAGTAATCGATTATTAATTCATGTTTTGAGAGACCATAAATGTTAAATAAATTCAAGGAATGCCTTCTGTTTAAATAAATAAAATGTGTATTATTTCCAGTAGATGGTAGTTGGTTACAGATAATAAGAAGATCGAGAAGAGAAAGGAAATCAGTCCGGACATCAAGAAATTAATACGTACCATTTGAAGTCATTTAACCTCAAATGGGTTCGTAAAAGTAGAAATCAGCTGGTGCCACGAGTGAAAAATTTGAAATACTCAATCGTATACTAAGAGAGTAATTCTCTTGCCTTTCTTTACCCTCTCTCCTAACTACTGTCAAACAACGGTATTGGTTTAATATAAACAAAATTTAAGAAAATCACAAAATGTCTTTGAATAATCACACACACTCGATTTTGAAGGCATATAACACAAAGATAACAAATTCTGTAACTCTTAATTAAGCTAGATTTTTATTAAGTAATCAATAGACGTACTTAAATCTAGACAAGAGACATTACAAGATGGCGCTCAACTTATAAGACCTTTAATTAGGAAGGAAATTTCGGGATATACGCAAGTTAATATAACGAAAAACCTAATTTTTGTCGGCAACTATGAGAAGACAAGAAATGCATAATACCAGAGGCAGATCGAAGAAGAGGGCAGAAGACACGGAGAAGGAAGAAGGTGGACAGGAACAAGAAATAGAAGCAGTCACGGACAGTGAAATGGAACTACCGACGGGTGATAAAGAAGAAACCGAAGTAGTTATGGACACGGAAAAGGAGCAAAGGCGGGTGACAAAGCGGAAGCCAGAAGAGAACCAGATTGGCACGAAATGATGAGGCTAATGATGGAGAAAATTGATAGCATTAAGGAAAGCAATAAACAAACAAATGAGGAAAACTCGAGGAAACAAAATGAAACCTTGAGCAAAAAATTCGACAAGATAGAGGAAAACTCAAGGAAACAAAATGAAACATTAAACAAGAAATTTGATAAAATAGATGAAAATTTTAGGAAACAGGAGGAAAACTAAAAGCAAACCAATGAGGAAAATTTTAGGAGACAGGAGGAAAAATTTGACAAAATAGATGAAAGTTTTAGGAAACAGGAGGAGAACTCAAGGAAGCAAAATGAAACCTTGAGGGACAGTTTAAAACAAATCGAGAAAATAAACGAAGAAAGTTTAAAGCGGATTGAGGGTAAGATGGAGAAGTTCAATAAGGAGTTAAGGGAAACTTTCGGGGGGAGGATTGAAAATGTTAACACACTTATACAAAGAGTAGATGGATACAAGGAGGAGACAAATAAGCAAATGGACTGTGGTTTCAAGAATTTGGATGAAACACTAGACAGCACTTCAGAAGGTATTAAAGTAAGTCTGAACACAGAAGAGAGCAGGAAGGAAACAGAAATTAGAGAAGACCAAAATGCATTGATATCTGAAAATAAAAATATAAAAAACAAAGAGAATATCCAAACCATAGAAAAGAAGACCAAGAAAATAAGAAAAATATGTAGAAAGAAAATAATAAATACAAGAGAAGAAGTGGAGATGATTACAGGTGGATTAATTAATGTATTTAACCTTCCAATTAATGAACAAAGGGAGTTAATTAAGTTTAGATCTCAATTAAATATGTCGATGATTGAAGTGTATCAAACAATATCAGTCATATCGTCAAGACGTAATATAACATTAAAAAATTTGTAAATAATCCAGAAGTAAAAGGGAATGAAATGGTATTAAATATGAGTGACTATGTTATGTTAGAGGAGGTACAATACCTGTTAATTAAAAGGGAACGAACTATGACGGGAGACCGGTACTTAAATGAAGGTTTCATAGCAGCAAAGTGGGAGAGCCGGATGATAAGGAGATTATCAAGGAGAGAAGTAATTCCGAACACCCCAGTAATCCAAGGAAGAGGAGTAACTGAGTTTATGGACCATGGTTAAACTAAATAATAACCAACCAGAAAAAGGGGACTGATTTTATGTATACCAACCAAGCAACCCATTGGAAAGAAAGAACCAAATAATATTAAATATAATAAAACCCCAAAATTCAAAAACTATGTAAGGACAACTTACTTAATTTATTTAGAAACAATATGATTTAAGATAAACCCCAAAATTCAAAAACTATGTAAGCACAACTTACTTAAAATATTTCGAGACAATATGATTTAATGTAAGAACAGATTATTACATAATATAATTATAAATAACTGATTTAAAATGAAATAATAGAAAAATAATATTTTTAGGGGAACAAAAAGAATAAATAAATAAATAAAAACAATTAATGGTAATGTGCCCAGATAAGAAGGTAAAATAAGAAGAATAACGAATAATTTAATGACTACAATGAAGCTAAAGAATGATAATAATTAATACAACTACGATTTAGAATTTCTTGGAGGTGAAAATGATATAGGAAGAAATGATACGGAGAACATCTGTCACAAGAAGGAAAGTCAAAAGGATTTTAAAATAATGCCTATCAATAATGTTATCTGCAATTAGTTACTGAAAAATAAGAAGGAATCAAGAAGAAAAAGAAATATATAATTAAATGCAAACAGCAACAGCGTGAAGAATCCTAAAAGTGTTTATTATTAGTCGCCAATCGACTACTTGTAAGTTTTTTATTATAATGAATTGACTGTAGAAATGTTCCAGCAATCATTTTCCTGAGCAGACAGTACGTCCCTCTGGTCTCAGAAGGTGTAAGGATGGACAGCGGAGTAATGGACCCAAAAGTGGCCACCCGAACTGAACCACCGCACAGGATAGGGAAAAAATGTTAGGGAAATTGAATATTTAAGGGATAATAAAACAGCTGAGAAGATTGATATCAGATTCCAGAAGTATGAAGGAAGAAAACAGAAGGAAGATAGCAGACAGAAGATCAATTGAGAAAGCAAATTAAAAAAAGTAAATACAAATATGAGTGTTAAAACAAGTTTTTATTGATTAGTGTGACCAGTCCTTATCAAGTAATGTTTGAAAGACCACCACCCAGAGAAATCACATCGTTAATAAATTTTCCTCCAGGAGAGAGAGTAGAATTCAATAAAATCGAAATGCACAACAGGTTGCTGCATAAAGCTGAACTTCAATATAAAAAGGAAACTGGAAAGAAGAAAAGAATAAACCCATACAAAGTAGGTGATAAGGTGTTAATAAAAAATAGACACTTACCCAATTCTATAGAGGGTATTGCAAGAAAATTACTTCTACTTTATACCGGGCCATACCTAGTAACCCAGGTAAAAGGAAATAATACATATGAGATTAAATCAGTTAACAATAACAAAATAAAAGGGGTGTATAACAAAGCAGAAATAAAGAAATATTATGAAGATTAATAAAGGAAGGAGAAGATTGAAGAGTTCAACGATTATTTTTAAAGAAAAAAGTAAATAAAAATAAATCTGTTCTAGTGGGGGAGCTTTATGTAACGTTACATAACCCCTGCCCAAATATGATAACATAATCACCAGAGTTAAAACCAGTAATCACCCATTTTTAAAAGTCAGAAATGGGGATTAGGTATCAAGCTATGAGAACCTTTGTACTCTAAAAACACTGTAAACAATAATCATAAAAGTGCAGTGTACAAAGTGGAACATAGTGTAATCGGTGAAAGTGTCAAACATATAAAAAGAGCATCTCACAAATTTGTGCTGGAGATGAAAAAATCAGTATTGTAGCAATAGACTATGATACTATTGACAAGTTTTTTATTTTTTGTAATTTTATATTGTGCAGGCCACACAGGTCTTATAACCAGGAGTTATATTTTTGTTTAATATAATTATTTTGTTTAGATGTAAGATAATCCAGGGTTATATATAAAATAATAATAATATACCAAATAATACTATGTTAGCAAGATGGAATGTAAAAAATAGTGTAGAGTAAGGATACCTTAAATGAATTATAAATCATAAACAAATCAAAATAAAAGGAATTAAAATATAAAATACCAATAGAAAAGTTTAAGTAAGGATATAAAGAAAAACCGTAAATAAATTAAATTTGATTTTTGGTAAAATTTGTAAAAGATTATTTTTTCTAACAAGAAGAAATGAAATTATAATAATTATTATTAGCCTACATACTAAAAGGTATCTAGATTAGCCAATAAAAAACCATAAAAATTCTTGGTTACTAGGATTACATTAGGAGTAACTAACTAACAAGAAATGAGTTAATTGTTCAGATATATTGGAAGTGAGCAGTTGAAAAGTGTAATGTCTTGTAGAAATTAAAAAAATTTATAAATACTATTCAGAAATAATCAGTGCAAAATTAATAAACTTGATGAGTGATATCCACTACCTCCTAGACATCCTTGGAACAGAATAATTCATGCCCGAAAATTGATGGAAATTGTAAAATCAGTTATCAATTTTCAAGCCTAGCCTACTGAAATTCAACATTGTTGGTGAGATCGTTTCCTATTAAAATTTAACTAAATTACACCTCAAATATAAACTAAGAACACTATAAACAGCACAATCTCTTTAAATACTTCTGGAAAAGAGGTGAACATAAACTTTATTTCTTGTTAACCAAAAAACAGCAAAACGTGGTCTTGTTAATAACTTTCCGGCAGCCATGATGTTTTAGTGTTCATTTTTTGTCAGTGAAGAAAAGTAGCCTGCGCTCTAGCGGTCAAAAAATCAACTACATGATACCAATTATACTAATTTTAAAATAATTTATGTAAAGTTTGATACAGACCCATATACATTTCTGACTTCCTCAAAGTTCAAAGAACCTTCAGTAACCCTGGGAAATTAATTATGTAATTCTTTCTCGTTATTAAAACTGAAAAAATAAAAATATTTATTATGTGCTATATGTTTGTAAAAATAAGATCGAATAACTCTATGATTTATGAAGTAATCGATTATTAATTCATGTTTTGAGAGACAATAAATGTTAAATAAATTCAAGGAATGCCTTGTGTTTAAATAAATAAAATGTGTATTATTTCCAGTAGATGGTAGTTGGTTACAGATAATAAGAAGATCGAGAAGAGAAAGGAAATCAGTCCGGACATCAAGAAATTAATACGTACCATTTGAAGTCATTTAACCTCAAATGGGTTCGTAAAAGTAGAAATCAGCTGATGCCACGAGCGAAAAAATTTGAAATACTCAATCGTATACTAAGAGAGTAATTCTCTTTGCCTTTCTTTACCCTCTCTCCTAACTACTGTCAAACAACGGTATTGGTTTAATATAAACAAAATTTAAGAAAATCACAAAATATCTTTGAATAATCACACACACTCGATTTTGAAGGCATATAACACAAAGATAACAAATTCTGTAACTCTTAATTAAGCTAGATTTTTATTAAGTAATCAATAGACGTACTTAAATCTAGACGAGAGACGTTACAATATATATCATTACTTATTCATTGGATTATCAGAAATACGTATAAACATACGTTTTATAATTGTTTAAGACAATTACAATATATTGCAACAGTACAAATGTGTAGGGTACTGTGCGTAATTAAAATAATTCATATTGTTAATAATAATAGTTCAGCTTGCAATATGAACAATCAAACTTTCATGTTGGAACAGGTGGATCATGCCAGCTGCTCTGTCTGTGTGTACACATCTATATTAGATGTGTGCGTGAGACTTGTCCATTCCTGAAAAGCGTCAACCCTTAAGGAATGCTATCAATTATTTGAATTTATTTAATTTGTAAAGATTGTGTGCATAATAGCACAAAACCAAATATACCAAAATGTGTATAAAAGTAAGACGCATACGTGTATAAAAAATAGTGTAAAAAGGATAAAAAGTGTAATTACAGGAAAATAAAAATAAATAGAACTTATGTTAATTAAGGTAAAGAAAAACGGTTTGTACATGGTGAACACATACAAATTACCATCAGAATGAATATCGGGTAATGTGCAAAAGACTTCGCAAATCACGAAGATGAGCGAATTAAGTGTGACAAGAATCGTGTGGGGGAAGTGATGCCTTAGACAGACTCTGACATGAAAAATATTGTTGAAACATGATTTTAGCGACCTGGGTATAAATACAGGAGACGCGCTAACATCATTCTCTTCCTCAATCAACCATCATAGAAGCCACAGGCTCTGCCTCATGAGTACAACTCTTTCACGTTCAACCATAGTCGCAGCCGGAGGCTCTGCCCAGAGACAACAATGTTGTATCTCAACCACAGCAGCAGCCAGAGTATTCACGACTACTCATCATTTTCGTGAGAGCACCTGCAACCTGAGGCCATGACGGGAGACAAGGGAGCAGCCAAGTGCCTGCAGTAGAATCCAGCGTCCGAGAATCCAACGGACGAAGGACAAGGATCCAGGACGACAAAGGAGCATCCAGGATCAAGGACCTATGACCGAAGAGGGCACGCTGCCGATTTACCACAACCATAAGGTGACAAACAACCATGTACTTGTAAACCGAGACTCACTCAAAGACAATAATTAACTAAGTAAAAAGAGAGACAATTTAAATTCACATATGAATTAATAATTTTTACAAATGTAAATATTCTTTGTATAATAATTAATGTAATGTTTAAGAATGTTTTAACTATAATTTTGATCAGTAACTTTGAAGCTATAATTTGGAATCAACAATTTTTGATATTTAAACTGATAAAAGTAATTAGTGAATTTTTATTAGAAAGCAATGCACATGCAGTAAATTCAAATGAGAATAGATCATTAGAAAAATTAGATAATCAGTATCATACTAATTATGTCCCCATTTAAGAATTATCAATTTGAAAGATTACCGTTTGGACTTAATACTAGTGTTGCAAGTTTTATTAAATGTTTGGATGAAATTTTACACCCCAATAATGTAGAATTTTAAACCGTATACATAGATGATATCTTGATAGCGTCAAGGACTTTTTCCAAACACGTTGAACATTTAGAATATGTTTTGGATCGATTACAAAGAGGGGGATAACTGTGAATTGGGAGAAGTCCAAATTTCTGCAGCAGGAAATACACTTCTTAGGTTTTATTATATCACCCAAAGGGATTGAGGCAAACCCACAGAAAGTAGAGTCAATAATGAGATTCCCAGAACCAAAGAATATAAAGCAATTGCAGAGTTTTTTAGGCCTATGTAATTTTTACAGGAAATTCTAAAAGAATTATGCCCAAACAACAGCAAAGTTGAGTGCAGTGTTGCAGAAAAACAAACCGTGGAGATGGGGAGAAAGAGAAAAGACCGCATTTCAAGAGATAAAAAATAAATTTATGAATATGATTATGATGAATCATCCTGACTTTGATAAAACATTTTATTTACAGACAGATGCCAGCAACATAGCTTTAGGTGTGGAGTTATACCAGGAGGACGAGAACAGGGAACACAGGACCATAGATTTTGCTAGCAGAACCCTGTTGCAGCAGAAAGGAACTACATCACTACGGAAAAGGAGCTGTTGAGTATCATCTTTGCAGTGAAGAAGTTTAGGACTTATCTGCTGGGGAACAACATGGTCATGCGTACGGACCATAAGGTGCTGTCTTTCTTGAATACATGTAAGCTTACACACAGTTGATTAACCAGGTGGGTGTTAGCTTTACAAGAATACAATTTCTCTTGGGAATACATAAAGGCTGTAGAAAATAAAATACCAGACACACTATCAAGAGTAGATTTTGTTGGAAATAAGATGGGTAGGGATCTTAAAGAAATATAAATTTTTCGACTCAGCCGGGAAGATAGGCTTTTTGGGGAAGAACTGACAGACATTAAAACAATGCAACGCGCCGATACAAAATTGGAAAAAATAATTGCTAGTTTAGACACAGATCCAGATAATTCTGCATTTAACAGTATAACGTAATGAGTGTCTCCTGTGAAAGCCCCAAGTTGCTGTGCCAATTTATTACGTTACCATTAATTCTCGAAGTGTGAAATGCCTCACTTTGTTTACCAATTTATTATGTAACGTCTACCTTCGTATTAAGAGTGTTAATATGTAATAAAAACTGTGTTGTTTAATAAAAACTTTTGCTCTAGGTGTATCTGTTTTTGTCAGTTGATACTATCATGTTTATTCCTCGTATATATGTTAATTCTATTTAATTATAATTTCATTTTATCGATTAATCTTCTTTATCGGTTAATTCTAGAATTAACTGAAGAGAATTCTTCAGTTCGTCTGCTTCAATATTTGAATGTAGCGGTTATATCGTCCCAAAACAATTTCTTAATGAATACGTTCGATTTCCATCTCAAACGTATTCGTTGAGGTTAATTTTGGTTTCATAATTTTTACAACTCGGAGACGTCTTCTTGATCTTCGTACGTATAGAGCGAATCCTAATTATACTTTACGTTCGAGAAATAAAACACACGGAAATGATATTGGTAATAATAATGTTTAATCTTTAAAATTTTTATTCAGGTTTAGTAAAAATTGTTATTTCAATATTAACATTAGCAATGATTGATTCTTATCTCAGGGTCATTTGTCAAATGAATTAAATATATAAAAGTGAATTCTTTTGGCTGTTACGCAAGGTTCAATTAATAAATAAAACACAAATAAAGAGTACATTACAATGGAAATAGATTAATACTTATTATCTAACATAATATTATAAATAACTATTAATGTTTGAACAGTATGGCCGGTAATATTTCGTTTCGTTATGTGCGCAATGCATGCTGGTTGTTGAGTGACGTCATAATTATGGCCGACGATTGACCAGCTAGTTAGTGTACATTGGTTCCCAACGTATATTAATAAAATATTGTCACTTAGTGTTCACTATTTCTTATATTCTGTTCTTTTTTTCTTTTATAAAATGTTTTATCAGTTACTAATGTGGTGCGAGTTGTTGGTGTTGCTGGTGATTATTCGTATTTGGATTACAAGAATTGGTTGGTTAAATTTTTGTAGAATACATACAGTTCCTTAGTTAATTTTAATTTAGTCTTCCTTCTTGTTAATCACTTTATATTTTCGTTAACTTCACTGGTAGTCGTTCATGTTGTGTTAGATGACTTATTGTAATGACTTCATAATTTTTCTGTTTGGTAATTCATTCTTCTGAGTTTAGTTCCTTGTTTTAAAATTTTTTTACATAATATTTTTTTTTTATCCGCACTCCTCAACTGTATTCAATCGTGGTTAACAATCCAGTGTTTCAATTTCTTCTTTTCTTCACAGAAACTGACCAACATTTCTTGGATTCTTATTGGCCCATAGTGCAAAGTTCAACTGTTACATTACCATGATCATTAAAATACATTACATTTTATATTTTGCGTTCAAATTACCTTTTTATCATAACACAATAATATTTAATACAATTTATATGTGGTTAACACAAATAAAATTATAAATCGTTTGATACCAAACATGGCCTGGTTTGGTCATGTAAAAACTAGTATCTTGTGGATTTTACATTTATCTTACTAAACAATTTAGAATGATGGATGACAGTTGACTATGACCCTTTGATACAATATGAATTTAACTTGATCTGCTAGTAACAAGAACTTTTTATAATGTAAAACAATACTCTTAACTATACTCCTTATCTTAATAATTATAACTTACTACATTTAACTGGTTACAGACTGCTAAACAATTGTATGTGTGTTATTTTCTAAATCACTAGTGTCAATTATGATTGAACATCACTTTTTAATACTAAATAACACCACACCTTTCAACTATAGTCTGTGTGATTATTATTATGCCACCTTTTATGTGTTTGTTTTCACTTATGTCACTATAGGGTTTTGTGCCCCTTTGGTCACCTTATTTTACAAAAAGAAAGATTTTTATTGGCCTATTTAGTCGTATAGGTAATACAAATTTTATGGTAGGAAGTGGCTGTACTCTTTTTTTTTATGTTATTGTTTATTTATTTGATGCTTGTTTACAGCTTTACTTTTTTACTGATTTACTGCCCTATCTAACTGGCCAATGTCTGGTTATTATTGGTTAGTCATAGTCATGTCAATGTTTGGTGTAGTTGAGTTAATTTTGTCCATTCATTATCTTCAATTTGGGGGTTTTTGGTTTATTAGCTGGTGATCATAATGCTTGGTTCTATTCCTGAATGAGTTTTCACAGTTTATTATTTATGATTAGTCATACTGTTTTCTGTTTCGTTACAAGAAGGGGATGAGCGACATTGGAAGTTGGTTATACCAGAGGGACTAGTTGATAAAATCATATGGGACTGTCATATTAGATACGGGCATTTTGAACTTTTATTAATTAATTACATAATAAAAATACAAAATAAAACTGAAGAAACTTCTACTTACCATCAATCAGTAGCCTCGGATTCAGGGTTGCGTCATACGAACGTTAGGATACAGGCGTAATTTTTAAGGTTGTGTGAATGATTTACACAACACATTTTTTATGAAGAGAATTAGCATTTTAATTTAGTTTTGTATCATTTAAATATTGTTTATAAACTTTACCACACCTGAAATAATTTTGTGAGAATATGTTGCTTGGTTACATAGTCATCGCTCTTAATCTATCTTATGCTACGGCTTACCTTAATTTTTTACACACACACACACACACAAGACTGCCCAGCCTGCATATTTTGTACACACCCAAACACACAAAAGTTATAAATCCCTTAACATTTTTTAATAATATTCCCCCCCGTCGGCCACGCGGTCTTCACGCCCGCACTCATTGTCCTTGCAAATTTCTTGTTATTGTCCGAAAGAAAGAAAAAAACGATCTGAAATAACTGTGTTCCTTTAACTGACCGCGGTCACACAAATTTTCACTGTTAGTTCTTTTATTACCGGTAAAATTATGAAATTTTATTAGGAGCCTAACTTGGCTCTGTGTGCCGGCCGACACGTATAGAGTAACTGGGAATCGTCCTTTGTTGAGCGGTAGGAAGTTCGTATTCACTGCCAACAGATTTTGTCGCCGTTCATAGCTAATTTGCTGTGGCTTATTAGCTATGACTATAACACATAGTGTGTTTTTTCCTAGTATTTGCCAATGATATTAGGCACGGCCACTCCGACGTCACTGAAAGTAGGCGGTCCTGAGCTAAGTTTCCTGTAGGTTGGCTTGTTCATCTCACAAATTGTCCGCTCCAGCGCCATTTTTTACAGCGTCGTTTGTTCCTCTTGGCATCCCTACAGCGCGCATACTCGAGTCATTGCGTGCGTGCACCGTCACATTTATACAGAGTTCTGAGAAATTTAGGGTGGCACAAATTCCTTGCCTGGTTTCGTAACTGACTACTACGTTTCTGCTTTGTTTCAACACTGTTCAGTCACCACGTGGTCCGTTACAATGGAATTAACGTTTGTCGGAAAATAAAACTTTCACAATCTTTTTTATAAAAACCCCGAAATGAAATAAAATGAAGTACCCCATATTTTAGATACGTTACAATACCCCCCCAATGAGAATTCTGCTGTCTAGAACAGAAGAAATCTCATTGATAAAACCCCTAAGAGGACCGGTGAGGAACTGGTGCCAACAACCCCCTTGTTCTTAATCTGCATGGGTATACGACCCCCCTGGCTTGGCGACTATGGACGCATCTGAACGAGATCACTGGACTTCTCCGTAAGAGATCCCAACACCGATAAATTGAACAGACACGCACCACGGCACACCGCACCTTCTAACATGCTACCCCCCAAAATTCTCAATCCCTGGCTCAGACTATGCCAGATCCTCCACCGATATGTTTCCCCTTGTATGCAAGCTGGGCTGCCTATAGCAGATACTGGGCTCACACACACTCACATTACATACTGACATTACATATTATAAAATTGAAAAAATTCTTTAAAATTTATTTAAATTACAACCCATTGGTTGTTTTCATGTAACATCACTTCATAAATTTTGTATAAATTTTAAATTATTCTCTTCACTGGTTTCTGTTTATATTTAAAATAAATTTATTTAAACATTTCTTATAATTAAGAACATCCTTAACCTAACATGTGAATACTTAGAGTCTAACAATACAAGTCGATACAATAAATCAATAAAAATAAACAAGGTTAGTACACAAACAATACAATAATCAAGGTTTAAAAATATTCATTAGCTGGCAGGCGAAAAATTAAGATTTTTTTTTTTTTTTTTTTTTTTTTTTTTTTTTTTTTTTTTTTAAATATTTTCCAAAAATTTTAAAATTCAAAGAAAAAATTTAAATTTATTAAAATGTTTCCTTTACTTATAGAAATTATTTAAAATTTGTTTAAATTGATCAAAACAAAAGTTGAATTGACTTCCATACTAAACAAGCTTAGTATGTATATGACCTCACTGTCAGCTGATCAAAACTAGGTCAAGTCCACAACCTTGAACTACATGTGTTATGTATAAGTTCTATCTGAAAATACATTTAACATCTGTAACAATCTAACTGGAAACACAAAAACATAATAAAATAAAACATTTAAAACAACAAAATATTATTATAAACAATAATCAAATTGACCTTTAAATTATTCAAAATAAACTTGACAACTTTACATTTACACATTCTATCAACATATTGTCACTGGTTTTTAGTTAAAAATTTTATATTTTTATTATAAGTCTCTCTCTTTGCTTAACAATCTTATTCTACATTACTTTGGGTGATTTAAATTATTTATTCTCATTGACTGTACTACTTGATCTGTATACATCTATAATCTTTACCTCTCTCTGACTCTAACCACTAACAACTTCAACTACCATGACACCCATCTCTATCAAAACATCTCCCAATCAAGACACTCTCTAACCCCAACTTATCATTAAACTCAATTCGCCACCTTCTCTCGATATATAAAAAAAATACTCTCTAACCCTTTGTACTTGGGATACGTGTTTCCCCCCCCAAAACTCATTCCCCATTATCTGGTCCCTGGATTCTACCTGAGGCGACCCCTTCCCCACTAAAACGATCCCATCCCGTCCCAACTTATCATTATGTTGCGGACTCCTACATTACACTACCCCCTACTACAAAATTGCCATCCCCAAAATCTCAATCTCATTACCTTACTACAACTACAACAAAATAACATCATTAATTATAAACATCAATATATCACTCAATCTTCTACGTATATTTCCCATGACTACTGTGTCAACATCAATACTTCTCAATATCTATTACATTAACTCAAAACAATATTTTTCTCTCCTATTTCAACTTTAACTTTAACTCGGACTGATCTATATGTCCCCTAAAATATTCATCACCCAAAAAACTATCTTTTATTAGCTTTCACAAATTATTACTTTATTCTTCACTTTATCAAGTTATTTTTATCATTACTCTAAATAGCATCTGTAATACATTGAAACATTACATTAAACATCAATTACCTGGAACATTTACAACCAATATACCAGTGACATTTTATTGCTGATCAGCTGATCTCCTTAACACAATGAAAACACATCTCAAAATTGAACAATTTACATGAAATATATATATTTATCAATACTTACTTCTACCCTCATTGTTTCCCCTTTTTCTGATTCTGGTACTTTCTGTTAACCGCCTGCCAGTCAGTTTAATCATTTACTTAGTTGCAAACATACACAAATTATATAAAACATATACTTTATATCAACTCTTATATCTAACTTACTATAATAAAATATTACATTTAAACATAGAATGAACACCTTATCTTGAATGTCTGAGCATCTAGTTATTTAAACAGAGCACAAGCATTTTTATTGGATCAAAATTTTAGTTAGCAATCTTTATGTTATAAAATTTAAATTCGTGGCTCACCTGAGTCACCTCCCATCCACACACTCTATTGCAAGTTATGTAAGGCGCCACGCCTTTTCGCTTCTACAAAGACTGTATATTTTGGAGTAGTTTGACCTCTCCGTGTCTTTGTTTCGGCAGTTACATTTAAAGGTTATGAATATCAACATATTCTTGTCTATAATTAAACGCCCTTAAACGGGTTTACCACCTGGCTTTGCTGTTCCTACTCGAACAGAGTGGTAACCGCTGTTCCATAGTGCCTGGATTTCCCCTAAATTTCACCCCCCATTTAATTTCTACTATATACCAATTTCAAGTCAGCTATGGTCAAGGGACTTGGTATGACCATAGCTGGCCGCTAGCCAAATCCACGATTAGTGCTGGTAAGGGGCAGTAATCGCCCGAAAAGTCGGGGAAATCTAACTTCATTTCATTGCCTGTTTCATTCATCATTGCTATGTGCGACACGAGCGTCTATCAGTGTGCAAATTTACTTTGCACGAAAAAGGTGCGTCGCACATTTTCGCCATTTTGGCCTCCGATGGAGGTAACACTCTCTGTTACCCCCAACCCATTTCACTATCTACGAGAGCACAGGCCACCCCCGCAATAGCACCTTAATAACTAACTAATTAACTTTTTATATACATTCTAATATAATATTTTCATCAATAATCATTTAACTCATTCATAACTTTCTACCATTTGACTTTCTTAAAATTTTCAAAATTTATTATTAATAATTAGTATATATCATTTTTCAGTTATTATTAAATTTTTTAATTATCATTTTTATTGAACACCATTATTTCAAATAATCTCACTATTGAATTAAAATCTTAGTTACACCTGTAAACATTTTTATTATACATGATATACACAAAACATATTCACCATACCACATTACTTTCACCTCACCTCTGAAACATTTAACACAAATATTAGTTTAAATCAAACAATTTCTCATTTAATTACCAATTTCATCTCGTAAAATAATTTAAATTTCTCAGAAAATTTAATTATATAACATTTAAATAATCAATCAAAATATTTAAAACCTATCAAATTGTTTTAATTAATTTAATTATTAACAACACAAATTTCATTACCATCATAACAACTATTATTAGTCAATTACTGTTTTCAAAATTAATTCGGTTATTTGTTTAAATTACAAATGTTATTATTATTATTGCAACAATTACACACACTTGTTTACTTAACATTCTACAATGCACACAAATAAATTTACTACATTTTATTTACAAACTTTTGTTATTAACTGTTCAGTTTTTCCGCACTTCATTGTCCAAATCTGCCATGTCAAAACCACAAAACAAAATGTTTTTGTTTATAACTGTCTTTTATTGTTTTATAGTTTAGCCTCCATCGTCATATATTAATCTTGGTTTTATGTAGCATCGTTCAATTTCATTACCACACAAATGACTGTTTTGTGTGTTGTAACCATAAAAACTAAATTCCTTAATCTTACCAAAATACTCATTAAACCAGTCAACGTTAGGTATTTTTGTTAAGTCTCCGTCAGTAAATTCATTCATTATCGGGTTAATTACTTTTGTCAAATCATTATAGTCATTATTATTCAAATATACTTCTAAACTTTCTTTCCATTCGTCATATTTTCTCTTCAATTCATACAATTCTGTTTCTTTATTAACATACAATTCTCTACTTAAATCTCTCTCATCATAACACCAAATCACACTCTCAAATTTACTCCAGACAGAGGGTACAAAATTACACAACAAAAATGAATACTTCAATTCATCTACCAACACGGGACTCTTGCCCTTCCTAAACAACACTTGTGAACACATTAAATCATCATAAACATCATAAATAATAAGGGGAAAATTTACCCTCTGTCCCCACTCTACCACAACATTATGTTTCCTCTCTCTCTCTAACTCATCAATACACATTAACCTTTCATTATCACATTCCACAAACTCATCAGTACTTTCATTATTTATTTTCACCGTTTTGATCTCCGATACTAATTCTTCAAATACATTACTATACTCAATATTATTATTCTCATTATTTTCAACATTATTGTTATCATTTATTAACTCTTTCTCTGGTATCATATTTTTACACTTGTCATTACAATTTTCATTTGTTTTACTTTTGTTTATACTCATCACATGTACTCCCATTCGCTCCACACTCTGTTCTAACTTATTCAAATTAGTTCTTATTATTTCGTTATTATTTTCTAAACGTTTGTTAATTTCCTTAATACCATTTTTCAATTCATCAAAACGATTATCAAATTTTTTATCATTATTGTCGAAACGTTTATTTAACTCATTAAATTCACTCTTCTGTTCACTGAATTTCATATCTAACATTTTTTGTATAATTTTAAACATTTCATAATTATCGTCAGACTTTTTATCTTGGACCGGTGTCGACTGACTTTCTGTTTAATTGTCAGTGAAGCTGACTTCGTTATTATTGATCTTGCTTTCTCTATTCGATTTTGGGGTCGTTTGGATCCCCGAATCATCTGTATTATTTGATTCATTCGTGTTGCTTATATCTATAGTTTTGTCGTCTTGATCTACATTCGGTGTTCAATGTACTTCAAAACTGCTCATAACAGCTGATTCATCTAATTCAGCTACTTCGTTTGTAACATTTAAGTCGGACAAAATGACTTCACTCTCTGTATTTTCCATTGTTATACTTTTAAATATGTAATTTATTTATTATCTGAACAAGTATTATTTTACGTAACTTTACGTATTTTCACTTAACCTCCAAATTACGCTTGTATCTTATTTGTAGGTATGGAATTTCATTACTTTATTAAATTCGTTCCGGTTCGCGGCGCCATTGAACTGTTATTAATTAATTACATAATAAAAATACAAAATAAAATTGAAGAAACTTCTACTTACCATCAATCAGTAGCCTCGGATTCAGGGTTGCGTCATACGAACGTTAGGATACAGGCGTAATTTTTAAGGTTGTGTGAATGATTTACACAACACATTTTTTATGAAAAGAATTAGCATTTTAATTTAGTTTTGTATCATTTAAATATTGTTTATAAACTTTACCACACCTGAAATAATTTTGTGAGAATATGTTGCTTGGTTACATAGTCATCGCTCTTAATCTATCTTATGCTACGGCTTACCTTAATTTTTTACACACACACACACACAAGACTGCCCAGCCTGCATATTTTGTACACACCCAAACACACAAAAGTTATAAATCCCTTAACATTTTTTAATAATATTCCCCCCCGTCGGCCACGCGGTCTTCGCGCCCGCACTCATTGTTCTTGCAAATTTCTTGTTATTGTCCGAAAGAAAGAAAAAAACGATCTGAAATAACTGTGTTCCTTTAACTGACCGCGGTCACACAAATTTTCACTGTTAGTTCTTTTATTACCGGTAAAATTATGAAATTTTATTAGGAGCCTAACTTGGCTCTGTGTGCCGGCCGACACGTATAGAGTAACTGGGAATCGTCCTTTGTTGAGCGGTAGGAAGTTCGTATTCACTGCCAACAGATTTTGTCGCCGTTCATAGCTAATTTGCTGTGGCTTATTAGCTATGACTATAACACATAGTGTGTTTTTTCCTAGTGTTTGCCGATGATATTAGGCACGGCCACTCCGACGTCACTGAAAGTAGGCGGTCCTGAGCTAAGTTTCCTGTAGGTTGGCTTGTTCATCTCACAAATTGTCCGCTCCAGCGCCATTTTTTACAGCGTCGTTTGTTCCTCTTGGCGTCCCTACAGCGCGCATACTCGAGTCATTGCGTGCGTGCACCGTCACATTTATACAGAGTTCTGAGAAATTTAGGGTGGCACAAATTCCTTGCCTGGTTTCGTAACTGACTACTACGTTTCTGCTTTGTTTCAACACTGTTCAGTCACCACGTGGTCCGTTACAATGGAATTAACGTTTATCGGAAAATAAAATTTTCACTATCTTTTTTATAAAAACCCCGAAATGAAATAAAATGAAATACCCCATATTTTAGATACGTTACAATTTTGGGGCGAAGAAATGTACACACGTGTTAAAGGAATCGTGCGTTTAAAAACATGGAAAGGAGGGTTAGAAAATTGCTCCGAGGGTGTGACTTGTGTCAGAAATCCAAAGTGGCTAATTATCGGCAGAAGGGTGAGTTAAATTTTATAAAAGTTGAAAAACCGTTTGATTTGGTCGCAGTAGATTTGTATGGTCCATTACCAAAGGGGCGTAATGTACATATTCGTGGTGCTCGACATGTTTTCAAAATTTGTTAAGTTGTACAGTATAAAGAGGGCAACTAGCAAGGTTTTAGGGGAGAAAATAACACGGGATTATATGAAAAAAGTAGGAAAACCTAAAGTGGTACTTTCAGATCATGGGCCCCAGTTCATTAGCGGGAAATGGCGACAGACTTTAGGGTGGGAAGGTATCATAAGTAAACACACGGCAGTATATCACCCACAGTCCAATCAGGCCAAAAGGGTAATGAGGGAGAATATTTCTGGCATATTGTCATGCTAAGCACAGTGAGTGGCCTATGTTTGTAAGCTGAATTGAGGACTGGTTAAACTGCACTACCCATGAGTCTACTGGATTCACGCCATATGAGTTGGTAAAGGGGATTCGCCCACAAAGAATATTGGAGCAGCTTTTCAACTATCCACCAGAAGGTAGTAACATAGATGTCAGGATAAAACTGAGACTAGCTAATGAGAATTTGTTAACTAAGGGGGAGAGAAGGAAACGGCAGCACGACTCCAAAGGTAAGTGGATTAAATATGAAGTGGGTCAACTGGTAGTAGTCAAGAGACATGATTTATCGAATGCGCAAGAGAAAGAAATCAAAAAATTCTTTTTGGTATATGAGGGTCCTTATGAGATAATAGAGATTAAAATGGACAACACCTATGTGTTACAAAATCCAGTGACAAGGGAAGTCGTGGGTACACATAACGCAACGAATTTAAAAACTTATTGGTCGAGTTAAATTGTAACAAATGTATTATAGGTTTTAACTGTTTCAGAAGGGGCTTTTCCCCCATTTTTGGGCGGTCACGGCCTCGCCAACCCTGACCGTGGATTTTGGTCTTTTAGGGGTGGACCATGGGTGGAGTATACCTCCGAAAGGTTTGAATAAATAAAACTTATCAAACAAAAAATGAGATCTCATTAGGGTGTGTGAGAGAGTGAAAGAAAAAAGGGAGGGGGAAATTTAAACCATAAAGTACTGATTTGCGTTTGAAAACTGTCTTTTGTTTTATAAATTTGTTTGTCTTATAACATTACAAAGAAAACTGATAATCTTTCTTTTTTTATTAAAATAAAATAAGATTGTGTCATAATAATGTGTTAGTTTAATTATTACGCCACTATACCCATAACCCTATCTCTGTGTCAATAAGTTCGCCTAGACGGCCCTGGAATTTTTTCTGTAAGGGAGTTTTTGTTAATTTACTAAATTGTTTCTTTGGGGAGTGTGAATGGTTTCCACATTTCCTCCATAAAAATGTGGTGGTGATCTGGGGACTTTGGGAATCTTCTGGCGGTTTGAAGGTAAGTCGTAAAGAATAGTAATAATCGGGACTTAATATAATTTCTTCATTATATTTTTTTGTACAGTTACAATATATATATATATGAAAAGAAACATACAGAATGAAACAGACTTCTGTTGTCTAGTGTTAAACAATTTCTGTAATTAAACTAATGTAAACCACCGATTCCAAACAATTATTTCCTTTCTGGTGAGATAAAAAATAAAGTGTAGTCAATCATTCAGGAACTGCACAGTCTGCACACGTTGTCATTGCAAACCACCTTTCTTATACTATACTACAAACAGTAAAAAAACCATGGTTTTTGAAGTTGTGTGACAACTAAGTCTCAACAAAATTTAATCTTATAGATTAGTCACAAGTCACTTAACCGAATACTAGCATGGAGTAATGATAAATAAACACATAGTATTTACTAACATGGCCTTAGCATTTACCATGTCTGTTATAGTAGCCTCGCTGAATGTGTTTCCAGGCGGCATCAAAGAACAGTTAAATAGCCCAATTAGCGAAGGCACCCCCTGCTGCTGACAGCTGTGAACAAAGCTAGCCGCTTCTGAAACATCTCCAATGATGCCAAACGTATTTTGAACTTGAATGAAATGTGGACCAGTCTTTGCGCGACATAGGAAGTGCCCGCTTGTCTGAATTTCGAGTCCGTTGCCAAAGAAACCACTGCTTTAGGAATTATTAATTTGTTACCTTCTTACAGCACATAGTATTTTACATAGTATATTTATATTTAAATATCACAGTAATACTGGTTTACTTTATTTATAGTTGTAATTTTCGGTTCCGTGTTGTTCCGTGTTCACGTGTTTAAAATGTGGAGACCTTGGGAGAGAGAACAACCATATCTTCAGCATGCTGATAATGAAGAAGGGAGTCATCGTCATAGTGATAGTGAAGAAATCGTTGTTGATGTAGTTAGCAACAGTGATAGTGGTGATGTAAGTGACAATAATGGGGAGTTTTCGAACGACGGGGAAATCTCAGCCACTCCAGGCACTAGTAGGCAAATCAAAAATTCGATTAGAACAATTTCGAAACAGAGCCAAACTATAGTGTGTAACGTGCATGAATATGTTGTAAATAACAAAGTAGGTAAGGGTTCAATTACTGAAACAGCCAAAATTGTGAAATTAAGCCGCCCGACTGTTCGTAAAATTGTTTCTAGAGGTCCCATGACTCCCAAGAAGCCAGGTAACAAAAGAGCGCGTTTTAATAAAATTGATAATTTTGTTTGCAACATTATCCGCCAAGAAATTTACAAATTTTATAAGAAAGGACAGCCACCCACAATTTCCGAACTACTCCAGCATCTTCAGAACATTTCAAGTTTTCCTTATAAAGAAACAATGCTAAGATCCCTTGTGAAGAAGCTCGGCTTTTGATTTCGGACACTTAATAAGAGGCGTGTTATAATGGAGTCATCAAGAATTGTGTCTTGGAGATACAAATACCTCCATAGACTACACCAACTGTGTTCACAGGGTTATGATGTTGTGTATCTAGACGAAACTTGGTTCGATACACATGACACCGTGAAGAAGGGATGGGATGATGGAACATGTGGCTGCGCTATTAACGTCCCTGTATCTAGAGGGAAGCGCATCATGGTGCTACATGCTGGTGGAGCTGAGGGGTGGGGTCCTAACTGTCTTTATTTGTCTGCCAAAAATATTTCAGATGCTAAACCTGACAGCCACGATGAGATGAATGCTACAGTTTTTGAGAATTGGTTTAAAAATTTGTAACTGCAAAATCTTTCAAAAGACAGGAAGTTATGTCATAGTTTTAGACAATGCGAGTTACCATTCTAGACAACTTATCAAAATCCCAACTATATCGTCAAACAAGTCCGAAATTATTGAATTTATGAAGAAATTTGATTTACCAGTACCGGACCCAGTCCCCACTAAATTAATCTTGCTCGAAAGAATAAAAGCGGCGAATATAAACAAAATGTACGCAGTTGATGAGATGGCTCGAAAGGCAGGTCATGAAGTGTTACGACTTCCCCCTTATTACTGCATATTAAATCCAATCGAATTAGTCTGGGCACGGTTAAAGTCTAACGTCAGGAAGAGCAACATAACTCCTCAGTTAAGTGCAAGTGTCTGTGAAGCCCTACGGAACTGTACTGAGAACATAGATGCTGAATACTGGAGGAAATGTGTGGAAAAAACTATGAAGGTAGAACGGGGATATTATGCAGACCTGTGGGAAGAAGAAGACCGCCTCATCATTCATGTTGCAGACGACAGTGATGATAACTCAGACCGCGACTCCAACTAAACGGTGAGTAGTTTACTCCCAGGCTATGTATTAATTATTTGCGATTTTGTCTTGTTTTACTCAGGTTTATTAATTTCTGATATTATTATTATTATAGCCTTCTGATATTGCAGGGATTTGCTTATCCCAAAGCTTTGTGATATTTTAATAATGAAAATCATTTTGAAAGTTATGTCGAAAAGGTATAGACCTATATTTTGTAGGTTTTGTTGTATTTTTATTCTTTATAGATAATGTAAACGTCAGGTTTACTTACTTAAAACTGAAACTTCTGAGAAGTCCTGAGTTGTATTATTATTATTACTACATGAATTAATCATACGTATAATAATAATAACATTGAAGAGGAGAATCATTTCACGCTAAGTTTCACTATAGGTGGGAGAAGAACTTGGCAACATTGTCAGCTTGTTTTGAGTGACACTAGGGACAAGACCATCTGGTTTCCTTTGAGTGAGAATCAAAGCGTTCCGCCTGGAAACGCTTTGAGTGCGGCTACTATACCATAGTATTTAGTATTTACCATAAGTCTTATTTACTAAATAGTCTTAGTATTTACGAACATGGAAAAATTAAAACAAACTTTAAACATAATGTTATAAAAGTATGTTAACCAATCTGTCTATGTGTGTGCATGCACGTGCTTCCTAAAATGATTTTGAAAGTATACTGGCTAGCTAAACATAATACCACTAGCAGACCCAACTTGAGTATTATGAAGCAGGTGTTAAGCAGCTTCGAATCTTGCTGAAAAGCTAGTGTGACAATAGTTGACAGTGGTATATGTGCTACATACTGACGGTCAGGGTGACTGCTGTTGCCTACATATGAAGATTGTTATGTATTGAGGCAACAGCAATTTCTCAGTCTTGTATAATGGACCAATATTGTCTAATGCTACTAATAAGTTTTCAACTTAATTCTGAACAAATGTTGTTTGTCCAATCATCTCAGAAAGGCAGAATGTTTTTTGTACAATTTGTAAACATAAAACTGGTTACCATAACCCACAATTTTACAGAATACATTTTCATTAATAATATTAAACTTTTAACAATACAAAATGCCTGTCTGTAAAACATTCACACTGTGTACATTGACATTTAACGTATTACTACAGCTGCTCCAATTTGAGGGGGGGGGGATAGGATGGGCCTGGCTGTAACCTGATTCCCCGTGATGCCTCCCACTTTGGGACCAACTAAGCTCAAACCTAATGATTTAGAAGAGTGAATGCGTAGGTACTGGGTTGCATCTAACGACATTGTTCTTCTAACATTATAGGCACATTTGGATCTTGTTTCTCCATTCTGACTTAAGTGATTATAAATCTTGGCGCAACATAAAAGTATGCGATGAGTTTGACTATACTGTTGATATTTGGAATGAGACAGCATGCAGCAGTGTGAACAGCAATTCTGAATGAATAAACGGTGACAAAGTGATACACTCTGGAAGATGAGATCTGTCCAAAAATGATCTTGTAACTATTGAAACTGTGTTTACACTATGGGGAAGATTTTTATTGGATGAAAATGCTTTAGTTTAGTGTCTACTGGTTGTAACTCTCCTCAAGCTTAGTAATCAAGAATAGTTAGTGGTTTGAAGTAATATTCTAGAGTATTATTCTAGAATTTAGAATTTTTATTCTAAAGATTGTGTCAGTAACTATGTTTTCTAGGCAAGAATTCTACAACTCAGTGTTGTTGAGAAATGAAGGAGGAAGGTATGTGATTGATGTAGATAATAAGGTGTCTACCCGCAACTGCATAGCAAAAGTAGCTGATATCTAGAGAGATAGCTGTAAGCTCTTAGTAGTGGGTGTAGTACACTGTTCGAGTATTACTGAGTTTCATGCAGAAAGATGCAAAGAGGTGCCAGTTACCAGTGATGTGTTAGTGAAGGATAACACCAACTGCTACATCACTTTTAACTCAAGTTGTGTTTATACATGAGGGCTATTCAAAAATTAACCACTGATAGGCTGGTACGAAAAAACGAAAGTAGAAAACATACACAAGTTACACACTTATCCACATTTTTTTTTCACACACTTACCATCCACGTACTGGCACTTATTATACTGATGTACTAGCTTTTGCAGTTTGAAAAACACTGCTACCAAGGTACCAAGCCAAAGCTGATGCTACTAATGAATCAAAATCCTCACTGGTTTAAATGCACTGGATAGGCAGCCACACCTTCATATTGGTTACACAACACCCTTCCCTGGGCTTGGTCTGATGTATACTAGTCTTAATTCAAATGCCGACAAGGTACACCCATGTGTGAAGGTCCCTAAAGTGCTAGATTTTAGAGTGTATAGATTCTGTCAGGTCTGCGACAATCTATCCCCAGCAAAGGGATTGACCACCTGATAAAATTACATCAGCACGCCATATATTTTTGATGCGGCGGTAACTGGTCAGGACAGCTACTGTCCAGATTTTGTCTCGGTAACTGCCAGACGGTTTTGCTCCCAGTTTTCTATCGACCAAGAGCCTCGTCATCTGATGCTGTCCAGCAGCTCGGGGAACAGTACCCAGCAAAGAATGGGATGTTTCAATGAACATCATCACTCACCTTACAACTGGTGGGGGAGGCAATGTCAGTCTCCATGTTTTGTCAATCAATATTTGAAGAATAATAAACAAAATGGACAAAATGGGCTATGCAAACAGTAACACTTTTGTACACAACAGTGTTTAAAAAAAAAAGCAGTAGCCACTATTACAAATGCGCCAAGTTAACCACTTCTGTACACCACCAAACAGAGGTTAATTTTTGAACAGCACTCTTAATTCAAATGTTGCTTCTGCCTTTAGTAACCATGTCAATATCATTTTTTCTTTCATATTGTCTTACTGGATGCAGTTAACATAAATGCTTGTAGAATAGCACTTGAAGCTTGAAGGTTTGTAGGATTAAGCTGTATTTCCAAACTTCTTAATCTGGAGACTGAATTCATTAGAAGTCTTGTAACAGTACATTTTGTTATGATTTTCGCGGGTTATGAAGTATTCTTGGATTGTGTATGTGACCTTGGCTTGGACAAGAGTCATGCGTAATTATGTATATGGGTTTGAACATCAGTTCCATAAGAGCAAGTGTTTCGTCAGACGAAATAAAGCGACGCTTGGTAGTGACTGGATTAAACTGGTTTTGGTGCACAGTAGTAGCAGATGCTTGTGTAATACGAAGTGAGTTAGTCCCCTTGTAGCTGTGGAACAGTACACATGTTACTTAACATGTCATGGACAAAGTGGGATGCTCAATGTGGATAAGTAATAAAGTGAGAATAGTTTTGCCCATTAATAAGGGAAATACAAAAGACGGCAACGGGAAATGATAAATAAAGACTCTATAGCTGTTTCAGAGAGTGTGTGAGAGAGGAGAGAGAGTGGAAGGGGGGTTAAGAGGAGAGAGAGAGAGAGAGAGAGAGAGAGAGCGTAAAAGTACTGATTTGCAATGTAGTGGTGATTTATAATATAATGGTTTTATTAATAAATATATGAACAAATAAGTTGTGAATGTAAAGAATGTTTAAATATGTAAGTATTTTCATATTTTGTAATACACCTTCAGTAGGTGTAAGTACATTAATCATTGTTTTCATAACCTCACACAGAATATTTTGGGGTTTGTGAGCATCTCTGTTTTGTTATTAAGTTACACATGATGGTAATTTGTTACATGAAGTAGACTTTAATGTTTGATGAGGAGACACAAGTTAAATATTTAATACACTACACGTATTTAGCATTATGTAGTGTTAATGGTTAGTCAAGTAGCATTTATTAAATCATCCAAACATAGATACAAAGTAGTAGATCTTTTAGTGGCCATGTATGATTCCCCCCTCCACAATAAAATTTATTCTCATTCAGGAGTATAAAAATTAAGATCATAATATGTATCAGTTCCGGAATATATTTTGTAAGTAATAGATTTCCTGTAAAAAAAAAACAAGGCTACATTTGAAGTTATATTTTTATAAGTGTTTTCATAAATAGAAGTGTTATCATAACTAGAAATATATGAAATATTAAAACGAAATAGTTTAAGACAATTAGATTTTACTCTAAATGATGGATTTGATAATGTTTGGTAATTTGTAAAATAAAAAGTTAGTAAAATATTTTCCAATAATATGTTGTGTTACAGTTGTGCCTTTATTTTATGAAGTTTAGATTGCTAAATCTTTGGTTTATATTAAAAGTTTTTCCTGGATTTTTGGTAATACTTTCTTCAATAACAATCAAAATGTATTAAAAGATTTTTTTGTGTCATGGAATGAATAACAAAAAAAAAAAGAAAAACCGCAGAATACTGACAAAAGTAAATAAAAAACAATAATTCTATTTTAAGTTGTTCTTATTTGTCACCTGACCCTGACCTGTACTCAGGGGCTCACCTATACGGACTACTTGGTGGTTTCCTTCTTCTGGTAAGAAGTTTAGTTTGTGTTAGAGTTTGGTTTAATGGGGATAATGATACGGCCTACTACAAATATGCATAGTGCTCCTAGAATGAGCTAGATGCAAACGGACCACCATCCAAACCTTGTGACATGTTACCTACAAACCTTTAAAACAGCACTTCTTTGAACAATCTAAAATTAATGAACAGGAATTGTTTAGATTGTTTTGCCAACTTGTGATTTTTGGGGGGAGGGGGTTTTGTAACAAATCTAATACAGCTTTTGTCTTCTGTATGTCATCTGACTACCTTTTAGTGCCAAGAGAGCTTCCCCCTTTTTCCCTATCCATCCATCATATCACTAGAGTTCACTATAAGTCATAACATGCAGTAATACACAATAAGGCACAAAAATCCATCCATCTGTTCAGACTCGGCAATAACTAGTAAACTAATGCAATTGAAGCAGCAATAAAACTGAATATTAAAAACTGTCACTCTTCATAAAACTGAATTAATTTTTAGAACAGGGATGCCACAACTCATGGTAAATAACAATATAACAGACACATTGTTAACCTTCAAAAGGGGAAACTATAATCTCCTAATGCTTCTTATATTACAGTAATCCCTCGTCAACCGCGGGTTCTCCAACCGCGGAATTCATTTATACGCGGTTTTATAAATGCGCAGTAGTTTCCAACCGCGGGGCTGGAATTCGCTTATACGCGGTTTGTAGTAGCATCCGCTAGGCAGCACTTCGTGCACACATATCCCTTCAAATCGGATTGAAGTCGGTCAGTCGCGCGTTGCTCTTCTGCCGTGACGTATTGCGTGTTCTTTAGTTTTTTGTGTGCGTTGTTCTTATTATCTAGTGTTAATTTACTCTTTTATAAACTATCCTTTCGTCATAATGTGTTCCAAACGTTCGGAAAACATAATTGGTGGTGATAAGCTAGCCAAAAGGGCTAGGAATGTACTACCACTGGAGAAAAAGCTCGATGTTTTGAACAGGTTAGGGCGCGGTGAGAGTGCTGCGTCTGTGGCCAGGTTAATGGCTGTCAACGAGTCAACTATAAAATTCAAATGGGGTTTGAAGGATTTATTATCTCCATACAAGCAGCTTCAGAAGGAGTTTCAAAATAAAATGAAGCAGACTTCTCTTTATGCTATTTTAAATCATCTGGTGGCAAGTCAACTGACGTCTCTCACCCTTCCACAAGTGCCGATTCCCATGCCTCGATTTAAAATTGTTTTGATTAAAATTTTGCGTTTAAATTGTTTGTGTGTTAAAAATTGTTTTTATTTTAAAATTTTAAGTTGAAAATTGTAGTAAGCTATAAAACTGGACTTACTTAGCACTAAAAACTGGCCGCTATTTTTTCCTTGTCTTAGCGGCTTTTTCGTTATAATGTAATACAGTATGTATTTTAAAAATTTTTATAATTTAAATAACTGTCAGATATTTGAAATCATTGGACTGGTTTTATACATTCGAACAATGTAGTGTATACTGTATAATAAAGAGTTGTACAGTATTTTATATTTCTGGCTTTGTTTCAGATTCCCCTAACCTTACTTTTCCCATATAAAGTTAACTTCACCAACCGCGGATTCACTAACCGCGATGTTTTGTAGGAACCTAACCCCCGCGGTTGGTGAGGGAATACTGTATAATGTTCATTGGCTTTTGCACATGCTGCAAAGATGGAATACTGAGGATGAGAAACTGAATAATGGCAACAACAGTAACAACATTAACAGTAATAATAAATGATTATGATAATGATAACTTAATGTTTTTTTACCTGCGAAAAGTGTCAAATCGTTCAATCGATTCAAAAGTGCACTCTGATGACCGTGTCCAAGCATTCACTAATTCTCTTTTGGAACCTCCGATAACGAAAATATCTTTTTTTGCACACAGTCGAGGATATACTGAAAGTGGTATCAGGCTTCCTTTTTTTGTTAATAAGTCTTTTCGAACACTTCTTAATGCAACCTGTTTACAGTGACATAAGCATTATGTACTACAACCAATATACTCATAAACTATATTACATTAAAGAACTTACACAAGAAAGTAAAAAAAAAAAAACATTATGTAAGCTAGAAATTATAGTTATCATTCACATTATTTACCAACTTCATTATTACTAATACTATACTATTAATGTAACTAGTGACAGTACATTATCTTCTTCAATCTTGTATTATCGGTTAACATAATTTTTATTTTAAATAATGAAATTCTTAGGCATTTCAAAATCCAATTTTAGCATTTGTGATATTTTTTATTCTTTTAGAAAATAATATATTGCTTTTTTCTAATTTAACTGTTGTATTTTTTCAGATAACATTAAGGTTCACTGAAAGAGGACCGTGTGATAAAGTAACTGTGTTTCCATAGCAACCAAAAATATTTTATTTTTATATAAATGCAAAAAATAAAACACAAAATACTTGCCAAATTAACCTGAGAAATTTGTTTTCGGATAAAATTAATAGTTTGTAACGTACCCCCTTTTTGCAATTGACCAATTCAATTCTGGTCCAATTCACAAAACTTTTTATTAGGAACTTAAATTTTAAACAGCACTAACTGTTTATTTCCACTTCATTTTATGATAAATCTGTTAAAAAAAAATATAATAATGTATATTAAAATTCAAAATTTACGGAACCACAAAAATATTTTGAATTAAAGAAATTTAAAATTACAAAGTTTTGTACTCTATACCCATATTGTCTGCTTGATTTAATATAAACATTAATATTTAGAATTAATATTAGGCAATTACCTGTATTAACTTCCGTCTTGTGACTTCTTTAGTTTTTTCCTTAAAACAACGCGTTTCGAGAATAAATTCTCATCATCAGGTTTAAAAAACTATAAAAACATCAAATTCACCCAAAAGGGGTCGTCAACTATTTAAAATACACAAACACAAAAACACCACACATAACTAAACACCGACACAGTCACGGCACAGCCCGATGCGCATCGTCCCGCCGCCAACGACCAACTGTTGCACTTTGTCTTATACGACCGTTATCATTGCCCGCTGACCCATCGATATCGATGGCCGTGTTGTACAGCAGATTCGATCGGAACGAAACTTTGTCATTAAGTAGCTGGTCAGTTTGTAACTTAGAAGCCCTATATATCTCATATTCCTCCACAGCGTTCATGTATGCACCCTTTTTACAATTATGAAGCAGTTTAAAGTTTGTGTGGAAGTCTGAGTACTTATGATTATACAGCATTAAATGCTGAGCGTAACTGGATCTAGTTTTCGAGATATCACTTTTGGGCAGGTGTTCTTTAAAATGTTCGGCTGACGGCCTGCCCGTTTGTCCTATATAGAATTTGTCACAGTCATCGCATTCAAGCTTGTACGCTCCAGTTTTCTCTTCAGCCGGGATATGAGTTCTTTGTCCCAAACGTTTTTTGATGTTATTTGTGGTTTTAAAGGCCACTGCTATTTTACGTTTTTTCAGCTCATTCTTTACAATGACTGGTAGTATATTTGTGTACTCAGTTACTATAAATTTAGTATCTTCTTTAGACGGGCCGGTTAATCTGCTTTTACTATTGATTTTTACCGAGTGTTTTCTTATAAGCTTGTCTATGATTCCACTATTATACCCATTAGCGATAGCTATACTTTTGATTATATTAGTCTCTTCCACTCTGTCTTTTTGCTCAAGGGGAATAGCAAGCATTCTATGAACGAACGCGTTGAAGGCTGCCATTTTTTGGGAATATGGATGGTACGAATCAGCATGAATAGTAATATTCGTGGTGGTGGGCTTTCTATAAATTTTGAATCTAAAACGGTCATTATATTTGCTGATAGTGAGATCAAGAAAGTTCAGGCAGCTATTATTCTCCATTTCTAGGGTAAATTGGATTTTCATGTTTATGCTGTTCATATATCCTTTCAAATTTTCTATTTGTCTACTCGTTCCATTGAATATCATAAAAGTGTCGTCAACGTAGCGTACGTAAAATTTAATTTTGTCTCGCTGTTTATTAAGACTAGACATTAAAAATGTATTCTCAAAGTGGTTCAAGTATAGGTCCGCTAAAATCCCCGTGTGCTCCGTAATCTCCGTAAAAACGCGTGCCATCATAAATAACAAAATAAACAAGGTTATTAAGAAGGATACCCACATCGCTAACCTGCAAAATAAGTACAAACGTGACGCGCGTATTGCACGGAATGTTTACGAAAAACTTCGACATGATAACGCTATCGTCACGACAGCTGATAAGGGTAATACGGTAGTTATTATTAACAAAAATATATATACCAATAAGGTACAGGAGTTCATAAAAAACAATAATATTAAAAAGCTACACAAGGATCCCACTAGCGCCTATGTCAAGGAATTAAACAACGCTATAAATAAATGCCCCAATCTCCTCAGTGAAAGCACTAGACGTTATTTAAAACCCATAAATGCCAGGGCCCCAGAACTTACGGGTTTACCCAAAATACATAAAGAAGATATGCAATACGCCCGGTTGTAAATTACACGACTGCCCCTGGTTATAGGACGGCTAAAAGATTAGTAAAAATCATAAAAGAGAACATTGACATAGTAAATAACTACAGCATAAAAAACAGCTACGATCTCGTTGAAAAAATTAAAACTATTAAATCAGCACCACATTATAGGTTGGCTTCATTTGACGTAACTAATCTGTACACCAATGTGCCGGTAGATGAGACAATGACAATTCTCAGAAATAGCTTAATTAATACAAATAGGTTAGGTAGAAATGAAATTGATGAACTTATGCAACTGCTAAAAACAAAAAACGGGGATTTTAGCGGACCTATACTTGAACCACTTTGAGAATACATTTATCTAGTCTTAATAAACAGCGAGACAAAATTAAATTTTACGTACGCTACGTTGACGACACTTTTATGATATTCAATGGAACGAGTAGACAAATAGAAAATTTGAAAGGATATATGAACAGCATAAACATGAAAATCTAATTTACCCCAGAAATGGAGAATAATAGCTGCCTGAACTTTCTTGATCTCACTATCAGCAAATATAATGACCGTTTTAGATTCAAAATTTATAGAAAGCCCACCACCACGAATATTACTATTCATGCTGATTCGTACCATCCATATTCCCAAAAAATGGCAGCCTTCAACGCGTTCGTTCATAGAATGCTTGCTATTCCCCTTGAGCAAAAAGACAGAGTGGAAGAGACTAATATAATCAAAAGTATAGCTATCGCTAATGGGTATAACAGTGGAATCATAGACAAGCTTATAAGAAAACACTCGGTAAAAATCAATAGTAAAAGCAGATTAACCGGCCCGTCTAAAGAAGATACTAAATTTATAGTAACTGAGTACACAAATGTACTACCAGTCATTGTAAAGAATGAGCTGAAAAAACGTAAAATAGCAGTGGCCTTTAAAACCACAAATAACATCAAAAAACGTTTGGGACAAAGAACTCATATCCCGGCTGAAGAGAAAACTGGAGTGTACAAGCTTGATTGCGATGACTGTGACAAATTCTATATAGGACAAACGGGCAGGCCGTCAGCCGAACGTTTTAAAGAACACCTGCCCAAAAGTGATATCTCGAAAACTAGATCCAGTTACGCTCAGCATTTAATGCTGTATAATCATAAGTACTCAGACTTCCACACAAACTTTAAACTGCTTCATAATTGTAAAAAGGGTGCATACATGAACGCTGTGGAGGAATATGAGATATATAGGGCTTCTAAGTTACAAACGGACCAGCTACTTAATGACAAAGTTTCGTTCCGATCGAATCTGCTGTACAACACGGCCATCGATATCGATGGGTCAGCGGGCAATGATAACGGTCGTATAAGACAAAGTGCAACAGTTGGTCGTTGGCGGCGGGACGATGCGCATCGGGCTGTGCCGTGACTGTGTCGGTGTTTAGTTATGTGTGGTGTTCTTGTGTTTGTGTATTTTAAATAGTTGACGACCCCTTTTGGGTGAATTTGATGTTTTTATAGTTTTTTAAACCTGATGATGAGAATTTATTCTCGAAACGCGTTGTTTTAAGGAAAAAACTAAAGAAGTCACAAGACGGAAGTTAATACAGGTAATTGCCTAATATTAATTCTAAATATTAGTAACGTGACTTGGAGACAATTAAAACAAAATGAATAAACATTAAGATTAGTAAAGTATTAAGTGTCATTAACATGTTTTAATACTGAAATTTAATAAATTTAAAATGAGTACTAGAACAAATCAGTTCAGTCGCTTAAATCTCTTAAAACATATTTAAACTAACACACAGGTTAGACATATAATTAAAAAATCCAAATTATGTACAGTCCTTTGTTACTGTTCATTATTGGCAGACAGAAAAGAAAAGATACTATTAACATCCAAAAGTGCAGAATTATGAAAATGTTTAAAAGAGTCACCATGGGCTGAAAAAATTTCAGTTCAAGAGTCAAGTGAGAGAGGAATGGGAGCAATGTAATGTGCAGAAGCCAATCTTTATATTATAATTGATAGCTACAATCGTATAAGCAATACAATACTAAACAATGAAGTGAAAGTAATTTGTATTATTAATACTGAGACGACCCTGGCTTTCTGGTATGTATGGCAATTTTATTTTAGGATAATGAAGAAATATTCCGAAAAAGCTAGTAAGTATGGAAGGAAGCATAACATGAGACATGACTCTTTCAGGAAAAAACTGGCTGGAAATACTATCAAGGGATCATTAGTGAAACCCACGCAAGAATATGTTGTCGTAATAAAAATGAAAGAAGAATTTTGTCTTTTTTTTATGAGACTTTGTAAACCAATGTTCCTGACACTGAAGACTTGGTAGTTTTGTAGAACATGTACTTTTTTACAGTAACAAGCATTAACAAATGTCTCTACAGAGAAAATGCTCATATGACTATATTTAAACTCAAGCGCCTCCTTACAAACCACTGTTTTTGAAGACATAGCATCCCCTAACATGTTTAGCATTTCGTTATAAATATCCAATGGCATTAGACATTTCATTTTTTTAACAAGGAATTCGATAATAGTGTTAAAAACGCGCATCACATGTAAATTTCAGACAGCTGGTAAATAATGAATAAATTGATAGATAGGTTTTAAAATTAACAGGTGTTGACTTGAAATATGAATATAATTAATTCACTACCGACTCTGAACACAAAGTTTTTTATGGTTAAAGTCGGTAGTGAATTAATTATTTTTAGTTAAGTAACGGACATGTCATGGACAACGAAATCCAAGAATTAAATACGAATGTTAAAAACTCTAAAAATTTTAATTCTACTGCTAAACTATAGATGCTGCTTTGTGAACTTTTCAACTAACTGTCGTAGATGTAGACCTAATCTTTTAACTACAGAAATGAATTGCTACAAGCAGATTTTATCCAATTTGCATGTACACACTACTATATTTCCTTAGGTTTAATTTCAATTAGTATATAAATTTTACTTATTAGTATAACTGGAATCTAAATCTTTAATTTTTTATTTATATTAGACTAGAGACTTCATTATGTTTGTTCTGTCTTCACAAAAATTGTTTGTATTACTGTACTTCTGGATTACTTCCAGACTAATGGAATTTGGCTTGAGGGATATGACTACATTCAAATGTGATTGTAATTATTATTTCCAACTTACATAGTTTACAGGTATTACTACTATCAAAATGTGTTGTAGCATTCATGATTTTGTTATTTCTAATTTTGTAAAATAAATAAAAATTAATTAAGATTATAATTATTATTTCCAACTTACATAATTTACAGGTATTACTACTATCAAAATGTGTTGTAGCATTCATGATTTTGTTATTTCTAATTTTGTAAAATAAATAAAAATTAATTAAATAAAGCTACTGGATAGTAACTTAATACGCTACGTAAGTTTTCAAATAAATGTGATTGTAAAATGTCTCAGAGCACCTATGTTAAAATATGCTATATATGTTCTGGCTTATTAGAACAAAAATCGTATTAACGCCCACACTTAGTTGATTCTGATGAAAGAATGTTCATATTATCTCAAATTGAAGGGTTATAAAGTAATTAATGTAAAACAAATACAAGTTGGTTGCTGAAAATTGTAGCTAATCTAGGATGATATGGCAGACAATGGTCTGATGATTTCCCAGCTGCAGGTGTAACGTAATACATAAATGAATGTAGGGCACGTGAATGAGATAAACGTATGTTGTCCCATCATTGTAGCTATTCTAAGAACAACAAAAGCTATCATGGTAGTTCAGAGTTGTTTGCATTTGCACAGCTAATAAAAGATTCTAATAGCAGATACACTTGAATAGAAAATGGCAGCTGAACATGGTCCCACTGTACACTCTCAGCTGATATCAGGAAATTTTATATGCACAAATCAATTCCAGGATTGCTCTAGATGCATGTTATGGCATATACTGTACATTATACTTTAAGAAATTACACTTAACATGTTTCATTGTATTATATTTATCCTTGCTTCTGATAAATTAATACTACAAAATTTACTGTTAGGTTAGTAGTGTTATGACCACTCTCAGAAAAACATCGTTCGTAGGCCTAGTTGTGTTACTGGAATAATAGTCAGCCTGAAAATTGAACGGTGAGTTAACCTCAAATTTCTAGTGAAATTAAACAAGAGTGTAACAGAAAGATTCAATTTGTTGAAAGAAGTGTTTAAGGGTGAATGTATGTTATGTCCCCACGTTTTTCAGTGGAACAAAAGATTTAATGAAGGTTGGGATACGAGGTGGAAGACGATGAGTGTCAAAGTTGGACAACCATGTCAAAAACTGATGAAAATGTACAAAATGGCCAGCGCCTGACTATTAGGATGATTGCTGAAATGGGGAATACTGATGAAGAATCAATCAGTACTTGCAATACTTATCATCCAAGGGGTAAGAGAAGTGTGGGAAGACCACATAAGCGATGGTTGGATGACTTCTATTGAGACTGAAACAGGCTACTGGCCTAAGCCGTAAAGGATGATGACGCTGACGACAAGATGTCTAGTTTAAAAGAGCATTTTATGTAATGGTGTAATTATTTACAAATCTTGGCATGTAATTTGGTAAGTACTGCATGAAAATGTAAACACAAGTAAAGCCTGTGCTAAAATTGTTCCAAAAATGCTAACATTTTAACAGAAGCAGCTACAAAAGAATATGTGTTCTGACATATAAAAAAAACTTTATAAGCAGCCGAACTTTCTTGAAAGCTTCATAACATGTGACTAACTTTGATATTTAAATATGTTCCTAAGACAAACATCAGTCCATGCACCGGAAAACACCTAATTCTACAAGAAAGAAAAAAGAGATAATGAGCACATCAAAGTTCAAGCAATGTTCATTGTTTTTATTTGACATCAGGGGCATAATTATGGTGGAACAGGTTCCCAAGAGACAGTCAACCAGACTTATTATTTAGAAGTCTGCTTAAGTTCCATGACCAGAGAAGGAAGGAGAGGCCTTCTCTTTGGAAAAAGGTAATCGTATTAAAGCAAAAATGGTGATACTAATCAAAGAGCTTGCAGATGATCAACTGCAGAACTGCTTCCATCAGTGGAAAATTCGAATGAACGTTGTTTGGAAAGGGAAGGAGATACATTTTTAAATGTAATATTTTATAAATACACCACATTTATGAAACCAGTCCAGTTATTTAATAGCCACACCTCATATGACATTTAAAAATTTTTTAGTTCTAAAATCACCTCATAAAATGGTTCACTTTCATTCTAGAACACTCTATATTTATGATCTTATATTTAACACTAAAATTTAAAACCTGCTGAATACAAAAAATTTAAACCTGGTAGTCGTGGGACTACCGGTAGACATGGAATCATGGTCAGACTTGTGCTTTGGGAAGGAATGAAGGGTTGGTTAAATAAACAGCTACATAAGTTTCAATGTATTTTATTTATTCAGAATTTTCAGAGTCACCTAACGCTAGTTGATGGAATATGGAGCGATGGTAGCTGAAGTACGATACAAATATCTGGGCGAAGAGTTGCATGTTGCGACTGAACGTCAGGTCTATGCTCGTGTTTCCGAGTGTAGTTGATGGTAAGCTATGGAGTTGTAGGCCGTACTCGTCGTTGATGTCCTGTAGTAGGTTCTCGTGATCGGGTACATGCTTGTTGAAGTCGCCGCAGAGCATTATTGGTGTAGTCATGTCGGCGATCATCTTAGGGATCACTTTACTGATGGACTTGCCGTATCTGCCGAGCCCACGATGTATAAGATACAACACTTCGGTGTCGGGCGATCCAGGGTGTATGTAGACTCCGACTAGAACGAATTTGTACATGTTCTGGTAAGTGATCTCCATGGCTGTGATGTCGCCGGCGATGTCTCGTGTCTTGTCAGGAGGTTGGATAGTTAGAGGAGTGCTCGTGCTCTCAACGCTGCGGTAGATGGCCACACCGGAGGCCTTTCGTTTCGTTTTCTTAGAGTGGCGAGGCATGGCAGTGTTGTCTTTAGCTACCAAGACGAAATTGTTCAACTGTACCGGGCGATCCTCGGCCATCCAAGTCTCGGAAGCTACGAAGTAATCGTAGTTAGGCAGTAGCGAATCACTTTCAATGTCGAGACGCTGAGCCACGATACTCTGAACGTTTAAATTTGTAACTAAGAGCCGTGCGGCTAGCTTGGCCTCTGCGATGAACTGGTGCACGCTATCGGACACAGTGGGCAATGGATGATTCTCCAATCGCTTGTACTCGTTGCGTATGTCGCGCATGGTGGGGGAGTTACATCCGGACCCGTGATAAAACTTGACCTCGCCGGCTATTATGTACAAACCTTCTAGCGATCAGCATCTACTCATAGCCACGTACAGTAACTGTTGAGACATTTTCTTTGTGTACTCGATCGCCACGCTGTCGAACGTAACGCCTTGCGATTTGTGAATAGTTATCGCGCAGGACGGCACGCAAGGGAAATTTATTCTGCGGCACCTAACGTGACCGTCTAGGTTGATCGTTCCGCTGCGCTTCTCGATCGGGGTCCACGTGCGATGGAGGACTCCTCCGCTGGACACCACCGCGGGCACCACCTTCACTCTGGCCGCTGCGCCTACTGACTTGCCATCCGATGTGAAGTCGAACCAGAGCCTGGTTATCTTATCCGAGTCTACGATGTCCGTCTCTACGTGCTTGAGAACTCCGATGGTCCCGTTCGTGAGCTTGTCGAGAGTATCCACGTTCGCCGTGTCACATACGGCTTGCCCATCTCGAGGTTGAGCCTGTACGGCAGACCGGCGGTGTTGGTGGCCGGTAACTTGTGGAGCTTGGTGCGGACGGTGGTTAGCTGTTGCTTGCCGCTGTAACCGGTGAATTCGTCCTGGGCTATGGAGCAGATCTCATCTGACACTGCCTCGGAGTTGTAAGCGTCTACGTTTATGTTGCCGTGGTACAGACGTATGACTCCCAGTAGATTCTCCTTGCACCAGTTGCGATTTCTGAACCTCGACTCTACGACGGCGATCTGTTGCTCGGTGAGCTTGAGACCATTGCCTATGCTATTCAAGATATCGGAGAACACTACATCAGACTGCCGCATCACATCGGTGAGCGGGTAGTAGCTGAGGCCGTGCCAGAGCACCGGGCCCACGAGAGCCGAGCGGGGGGCTCTGTAGACGGGGCTGGCCATCACAGGCTCTAGCTGCCTGAAGTCGCCGCAGCACACCAAGTCGAAACCGCCGAATGGTATGTCTCATTCGTCCGTGATCTCCGCTAGCCGCGCGTTAATCAAGTTGAGGAGGTTGTGGCCGACCATGCTCACCTCGTCGATGATGATCGCCTTCACTTTACAGAACGATCTCTTGTAGTCGTACAGTCTATTGAGTTTGAGGCGGCCGTCACCATCGTTCCTTTGTTTCTGCAGAGCCAACGAGAAGGCTACGTGGACGGTGGTGCCGTCAATCTGTGAGGCCGCCTTGCCCATTGATGCACAGGCGACGTAGCCGTTGTTGGCTCCCTCGCCTTCCTTGTAGTGGCGATTGTAAGTCTCCATCAGCAGCTTGAGAACGAAAGTCTTGCCAGAGCCCGCCGGGCCGGTGAAGAATATCTGTATCGGATCGGAGCCGGGTGTGTGGAGGCGATGTATGCACTCGAGTATGAGTTCCCTCTGTCGGGCGTTGGTCGCGCGCACAGCCTCGCAGTACTGTTGACTGGTTAGGATGTCGCTGCGCTTGCTCACGGCTACCACGGGCCTCGACTCGGTGTCCCTCAGCTCGATGTCATCGTCGTTGTTCTGCATGATGCGCTCGGGGGCCAACGGATCGAACGGAGCCGACGGTTCGCGGGCGTCTTGCTCCTCCACGTACATGGCCGCTAGTCTCTCCATAACTCTGGCGATGTCTAGCCGATACTCAAACATCTTACGCTTGAGCAGTATGGATTCTTGATGTTGATCGTAGAGTTGCATATACAGCTCTCTATCCAGTAACTCGGTAGTCTCATTTCGGAAGGGCAGATACAGCAAGACCATCTCGCGCTTGTAATTCTTAACGTCCGAGTCCATGTCGTAGGAACGATATCGAATGACGATCTTTTCTTTGCGGAGCTTGTAACCGGCAACGATGGGTAGATCAGAGGTGGCCTCTCCGTTGTCGTCTTCGCTGTCACTCGCGGCCGGCGCTGCGTCTATGTCCTTGGCTGGCTTAGATTTCTTACTGCTCTTGTACCAAGCCACGAACTCTGCTAGAGTAACGGCTTCCAACTCGCGTGGTTGCTGCTCGTATTTCTCTATCACAGAGAGAGTCCATATATCCGTACTATCGGCGTCTAGGCCCTCCTCGTCCATTTGTTTCCGTTGCTTGTGAGCTCGCTGCCTCTCGGACGGCCACACGGTCGGGATGAACGTTACCTTTCGAGTGCTCTTGCTCATCGGCTGTCGCAGCAGATACCAAGCAGCCTCTTGAGAACTGAGCTCCACGTTGTTGAGTAGCTGTACGCCGAGCTTCTTCATTAGATCGCTGCTGTCGGACTCGGGGTACTTGTCTCTCAGCGCGGCCAATTCTCTCTGCAAGTTACTGATGCCTCTGTTGGATTTGTTAACGTACTCCACTACGTAGGCGGCGCAGCTGTATTCGTCGAGTATGAACTGCAGATCGGTGTTGGATCCTAAGACTCGAGCCACCCACGGATTGAAAGTATTCGTGTATATCTCGCTCATGTCACGTTTGAAGAGCATCATGGGACGTTTGATATAAGATCGGATCACATTTAAGTACTGCTCGTAACTCAAGCTGTGATCCACCAAGAACTCATCTATACTGTCATACACTTTGGTCTCTAGGTTCTTTCTCAATTCCGTAGCTCGCTTGCGCAGCGGCGGGCGCCGGCTATCGTCTGTGGGCAGAGGCACTAGCACTGCAGTCTCTCTGAGCGGCCAGTAAGGAATTCCGAATCGACACTGATTCTCTCCGCGCTTCGTACAAGTGAACGTGTGCCTATGGATCTGACCGGAGTATACGTCTGCGGGGACATCGCTACGGGACACCGTGCTGAGTCGATCGACCATCGCACAAGACACAGGCATGGCCTCGGTGACTGCCTCGTCGGGAACGTTATCCAGCCACAGAAGTATGTGAGCGTGCGGGCTGCCGCGATGTTGAAACTCTATGCGCTTGTAGTAATTGACTACCCGATGCGGATGCAGCGGGTTACGGCCGGGCCTCTTGGAGCATAGTATGTTCATGATCACATCTACCAGTCTGTTGAAGAGTATGCAGCACATCACGGGATCCTCGCTCACTAATTTATTCTTGAGCACACGAGTCATGCTACTTATGTCTTGAGTCGAATTGGGATCCCCGTACCTCTGTAGAACTCGCAGTAGAAGGCCAGTTGACTTCGTTAGCGCTCATTGTTAGGAAGAACATCGGCTTGCCTAGCTGCCATATCATAGTGAAGAGCTCGTGTTTCTTCTCAGCCCAGTAAATGATACTGTTGGGCACAGATCGGAACGTCACAAAATTGTCCTCCGCCATACTCGTTACATACTGTTGATCCTCCACTTGTGCTCTGGTGATACTTGAGATGACCGACTGCCTGAAAATCTTATACATTCCGTCGGCCACTCTCATGCGCATGATCTTCATTCCCATGTAGAGTACATGGTGCGGTGACACTCCCCGTCGATCGGATCGTCTGAGCTCGCTGGTAGTCATCATATACGGAGTGACTTTGGCTGAACTGAATGGAAAGGTCCTGGGTTGTCCGTAGTATATAGTGGGGAATGAGAGCTCCTCGGCGTGCACGTCGTACAGAAGCGACAGCGGACGCTCGCGCTCACCCGGGGCGATGTTTAGTACTTTACTCTCGTCCCACATGAGCGTGTGCTGCCTCGCGACTCCTTCCTTGCAGTCCAACAGTGGCGGATCTTCCACGTAGCTTTCGTTCTCGTCGTTGGGTGCTTTGCTTGTGGATGCCCGTGGCTGACCGAACGAGGCGATCCCGTCTACAAGTTGCAAGTTAGCGGTTACATTGTATCGCTTGTACAGCGGTGTCTCGACTAGATACTTCAACCAAGGAGTCAGTACTGACTTGCGCACAGTCCCGGAGAGATATGAGGACTTGTGAATTATCTGCCTCTTGATGTTAACGTTGATGGCATAATCGTCTTCGAGAGTGCGAGGCAGCATGTTAACCATGTTGTCTACCTTCACTGGCACATTTATGACTTGGCCCACGATCCCATACATACCGTCTATATAGCGGAGCCGACGAATCTGCATGAACGGTAACCGCGGGCATATAAGTCTCTCTTCAATGGGATTCAGAGGCGGCAAGTTTGGCGGGATCGGTGGATATTGGAAGCCGTATGATTTGCACAGCGGCGGTACGTTGCCTTGTTTGAGACTTGCAACACACGTAGAGCACACGCCTTCCATATTACTCGCACTTGAGTACTCGTCTGCTCCGAACACTGTGGCCAAGAGACTTATGTATGGTGGTACACACGGTCTTAGATCACTCTTGAACCACAAGCGATCGCAGATCCCACACACCGAGCCGAACGGATTGTTAATAAAATGCTTAGAGAATTCCTCGTCGACTCCTTTGAAGCGGCGACTTGGACCGGGCTGTTCTGCGCAGAGCATCGAGGGTCCAATGTTGTCGAAGCACAAGTTATTAATGTTCTCATCATCTGTTTTCTTGCTAGCTAGCCGTACGCTCGATCTGAGTCGCTTTGGGGGCACGCCGGATGACCCAGGTATCGGAGATGCGGGCCGCTTGGGCGCTGACGGGGTTTCGTCAATCTTCAAATGGTTGCCATTGTCTAAGTTCTCGGCCGATTTCTTTGATTTTAGTCTCAAACGATAAGCCTGTTGACGCTCTGCATAGGATTTGCCGGTTTCCGGTTTGAAATTTTTGGTTCGAGTTTTATCGCGATTTTTAGGTCGAGGCATTTCAAATTTTTGAGTTCAAATGTTGTTATTATTTTCTGTGAGTGATTCTGGTACTCGGAATTGGTGTTATTGGAGAGATTTAGTTCTGAGGATCACAACGCATTTTGTATTTTCGTGATTGGACTTGTAGTTCCCGAGATATTTAAGTTTTAGTGGAGCAATTTAGAAATTTTCGGCGCAAAAACACCCTCACGCAGACAAAGCCTAGAGGCGACTGAAGTCAGTTGTCAAAATTCTCAGTACTATTGGTGGAAGGGGGCCGAGTGACTCGATCACCTGACACCTGGTTTGCTGGGATTGGTTGAGCGGTTCGTGAGATAGTGGTATGCCGAAAGTACATTTGAAACATAACGGTCGATTTTCGCGAAACATGCAAGTAAGACATTACATACCTATGGATTCCATGTCAAAAAAGAAAAAACTCCCTTCTAATTGCAAAATAATACATATTTTGTATTATTTGTATACAAATACAAATAATCTACACGTACCTTTAAACTAACATCTTTACAATCTGCAATGGCTCTTTCTAATAAACAATGGGACAGTAATGGAACACGAACATGCTGCAGAATTTCAAAAACATATCTTTTTCTCTGGGTCAGATCATGACAGATCCATCTCAGAGCAGCCTGAAACACCTAGGTCATACAAACAAAACTATGTACTTTTGATATTATATTCACATAATTACACATTAACTTATATATTTAACAAACTGACAAATATTCAATTTCTAGTACTTTAAAACCTGACCTAGCAGGCTGAAGTAATTTTGTAAAGTAACTTTGAACTACAAAAGTTTGACCCAAATAATATTCTTAGGCTGACTGAACACCAATTTTCAGTATTACACAATTATTCACTGTGAAACATTGTGTGTGTGTGTGTGTGTGTGTGTGTGTGTGTGTGATAGAACACATACTATGTGGAGATACTGGAAAACATTACTACATTTCTTTATTCAGCTGGTTGAAATTTGAGTTTCATGAAATGGCTCGCTGTTGGGAAAAGGGTATGCATGACTTTATTTTTTTGTACAAATGCAATTTTTTGACAAACTGGTACAACTATTTCAACGTTTAGTCATGTTTGTTTATGATTAATAATATGAGCTGAATTTATAATTTCCATGATGACTGAATGTATTCTGAATAGCGCGTGGCAAAAGCTTATATTATTCCATGATCAGTTTTATTTTCAAATTGGAAAATTATATTCTTAAACTTTTAAGAAAAATTGACGTCCTTTGTTTTATTTTGTGAATATTCTGGTTACTATAAAACAGATTATGATGATTTATCCAAACATTTGTTACCTACTGTAACTGTCTTTGTAGGACTTCAGAAACTATTGTTAAAAATTCTGCTCGTTTTGTCAGACTTTGAAATTAATGATTCTGATTTGATGGTGAGCTTTAATGTGGCTAACCTTTTTCCACGCGTTCCAGCAGGTACAACTTTGAATACTGTAAGAGCATTATTAGAAGACCATGCTTGGTTGGTAGAACTATTCTATGAGTTAGTGGGATTTTCAGGATAACGATTATTTCTATACCCAAAAGAGGGTTTACCGATGGGTTCATATCTGTCCCCATATATTTGGCTAATATACGTTCTTAGTTAATTACTGATGTAAACAAACATGTTTGGCTCATTTGTAACACTATTGGACAAGGGCATTAACACCCTTCTTGCAGTAGTGTATGCGCAGAATGTCTGTATAGTCATGTGAGAATTGTCTGACCAATTAGCATCATTGTGATAAGAAGTTTTTATTATAACGTTTAGTCATCTTTGTTTATGATTAATATTATGAGCCGAATTTACAATTTCCGTGATGACTGAACATTTCCGAATAGCATGTGGCAAAAGCTGATTTTATTGCATGGTCAGTTTTATTTTAATCAGTAATGTAAAAATTATCGCACTTTACTTTCGTGTACAAAGTATAGACTTTGTAAGTACCCTGTCTGTACTGCACCTGTCACTTTCATACGCCTCTAATTCAAGCAGTAAATAGCGATTCAGAGGTGCCATGCCTGTTTGTTTACGTCTGGAATGAACTACAAACGGAAAGATTATATATGGAATTATATGAAAACTGAATATTTAATAAACACATTAACAAACCTAAGTTATGGCTGAGATATGTTATTGATACTTTAGTTTGGCCACATGGTAAGCAACTTTTGGGTATGTTTTTGCAGCAACTAAATACTGAAGAAGAAACCATTAAATTCACAAGGGAAATACAAAAAAATATATAAAAATACCATTCCTTGATGATTTCTTAGCATGAGGACATGTTAACACATCATATACAGGAACCAGCTCACACTGGACAATATATTCATAGACTTACTAACAACTCTGATCATGTAAATAAGGCAATCATCCATTCTTTACATGCTTCAGCCATTACTCTTTGTACTTCTGAAACCAATTTAGATGCTGAAATTAATAACATTTTCAATTACTTCCAGGCTAATGGTTAATTAATAAAAAATGCATTAAAAATTGGATTACTAACATCAGGAACTCTAATAAGCAAGAGGCAGTGGTGAGAGGTAGCATAATCATTCCAAGTATGTGGTGTGTCTGAAACAATTAGGAAGGTAGCACTGAGTTTGGGTTGTGTACTGCTTTTTCACTCCCACCATACATTAGAAAAATTATTAACTGTTAACAAAACATCCAGACTCTGCATTTCATTTGATACGAAGAATATTATTTATAGAATCCTGTGTGTGTGTGTGTGTGGTTGTGGGCAAATCTTGTCTACGTTTTCAGAGATCTGTGTGAATGAGTATAGGGTGAATGTTCACAGACGTCACACTTCACAATCAAGATTGGCTGAGCATATGTGGGAGGCACATCATGGAGTTTTATGGCAGGAAGCAAAAAATTATTAGTGAAGAAAAGAAATGGTTCAAACAAAGATTCAGGGAAGCTGCTTTTATTACTACAAATAATAACTGAATTAGTCAAGTTAGAAGCAAAATTCTGCACATATAGCTTCATTTCATCGTAAAGCACTTTAGATAGTTGTTGTGTGGCCTTAACAGTTTGTGTATACGCAGTGTTTGCCACTTACTTTCACTTTTACTATAGACTGTATTTTTAAATTCATACATTATAATACACACATATTTTAAAGCTACATGATGTTAATATTTAGTTCTGGCATTCATAAAGACTCTTAGCAGACTTGAATGTAATGGTAAATGGTAATGTAATGGTAATGATAAATGATTAAAAAACTAAAATGTGAAATTACAAGAGGATCTCAGGAAACAAAAACTACAAATTCTAGGAGACTCCCTCAAGGACCAGAAATTGACATCAGGGCCTTGTACCAGTTGGAAACACTGAGCTACATACACCCACTAATGCCCTTCCATCCTGATACACCAATAAATGAAATGGTGTTTCAAATATTTTAAATTTGTTGGAGTAATGGAGTTGTACAAAACTACTTGACCATTCTATGATATAGCATCCTCATTGGTAAAGCTCAAAAGTACGTAAAGCAATCATGAAGCTCAGAAAAATGGCTTCACAAATACCATGGTGAATAGGGCAATTCACATCTCAGATGACGAGAACTTGTAAAAAGAAAGGTCAATATTACAGCACGGTTATGCAAATACTCAGTTAAACGAAGCATTCAGGAAACAGCTAGTGTGAGGTTGGCTGGTATGAGATCCAATGACAGAAGACGCACAACCTGACTGAAGAAGGTGGTCGGCTTATTTGATGTATGTCCAGTTTACTGCTGAGAACACTGCAGCACTCTTGAAAACTGACATACAAATGTTGGTATTAAAAGCCACAATCATGCAGATGGTATAAAAGCCTAACATTAAAATGAGTTACATCATGTCTCCATGAAACACATAAGGAATGTTATACTATTTCTATTACCAAGTTGAAGAGGTTATGATATTTTGACAGCCAGAATACACACCTAACCTGAATAAAGAATTTATCATACTCATTCTGTACATAGAAGGACATCTAATTAATTTTTAATGATAAAAATATACTTCTTTAAAAAGTTATATAATTAAAATAAAAAGTGTAAACATAAACATGGAATATATGATGTTACTACAAATAAGAAGAAAAAAAAATTTCATTGCTAATTAAATATTTGAAATGACGGTAAAAATGTCTTAATATTTGAAATGACTGTAAAAACGTCTTAATGAATTGCACTATACACTGTTAATAATGTTATATTTTGTAGACTCACTAGATACTTAGAAGGTTAATATGAATTCAGTTATATTCAATTAAATGCCCATGCCATAACCACACCAAACTAACTTGATAACCAGAAGCGTATATAAAATTTTCCTACCTGAAATTCACTATCAACTCTCAAATGCTCACTAGATAAAAAGTATATCAGCTGGTCTTTTGGTAAATCATAGAATTCTTCTTCCAAACATATTCTAGGAAAATTTTTTTGAATGTAATCCAAAGCTGCCTTGGCAAGATCTTCACAATTGTGACCTTCTGCAAATCTTAAATACACACAGTAATTACTTTACAAAATTAAAAAAAAAAAACTTTATTATTTACAGATAGATTTACACCTCTGCTAATCTGTGTGAATTAAACAAATGTTCAAATATGACAAATTCATTAAAATTGCAAATCTAAAATTAGGATATGATTAAAGAAAGTGTTTAAGCAATTTTAGTAATAGTTAAGCCATTAATAATTAATTAATTAAAATTATTTTACTGATAATGTTAATGTACAGTTTTAATTAAGAAAAATACACAGTAAGGATTACTGGTTGTTAAACACGTCCGAGACCAAGCTAAGACTAACTGAATATGAGTTGCTGCAACAGTATGTTGTAACATTTTTAGTCAATGATTTCAATGTTCAAATAATTCTATTATTACGTATCTGCTACCACTGTTAAATTTTCCCTAACATTTGTGACTTTTAATGTTACATTCAGGAACACATCGTATCCCACTAGTAACACATAAATAAATGGTTAAAAACAATTTTAAGTACACATACAAAACACCGCTTGCAATATAATCAAAATCTAAACAACATATTAAAAAATCTCAGGGTAGGTATAGATAAAACAAAAACAGTGGACTGGCTGTCACGCAGTGGACTTCAAGCGTGTTCTTAAATTTGTTTCTCCTTTATGTTTTTAAACGTACATTTCGTCTTTATTTATTTATGTATTTATGGTTATCTATTTGCTCTTGTCATTATCAATAATCAGGAACATTACTTTTCAAATTTATAGTCTAAAATTTGAAAAGCACCACGATTATCCATATGTATTCAACATATGTACACTATCATTTGTATACATGAGGGATATCCAGAAAGTAAGTTCCGTTCATAAATATTGCCATGATATCGATACCAGCACACTTTTGTGCATGCAACACAAGTTTGCCGATTCACTGGCAAGGCAACGCCATTTGTAAACATCTGTGTGCTGAGTAAGCTTTGTTTGACTACGAGTGTCTACGAGAATCAAGACGCTCGCAGCGTGTGGAAGCAGGAGTATGAATTGTTTCTTGAATGCAAAAGGGATTACACCAACTGAAGTTCACTGTCAAGTTTGCGATATTGTTGGAGAAGAAGCAATGACTGATTCGGTGGTAGGGAGAGAAGTATCACTTTTTAACAGAGGACTATCACTACGATGAACAGAGCGGGTAGCTGTCTTTAGCGAATGACAACATGATGCGGGCCATTGAAGAGAAGATTACAGAGAATAGACGATTCACTATGACTTAGCTCTCCTTATATTTTCCAAAATTTCACACTCAGTTCTTCATGAAACTGTGTCTGAGAAACTAAACTACCAGAAATTGTGTGCAATCTGTGTTCCAAAATGCTTACGGAATAACACAAAATGAAATGGTGGGTCAGTGCACTGGCTTTCTTCGGACAGTGAGACGTATAGTTACTGGGGACGAGACATGGGTATCACATGCAACCTCTAAATCAAAACAACAATCCAAGGCATGGAGGTACACATCATCGCCCGCAATGAAAAAAAATTCAAAATCAGTGCTTTCCTCATTGAAAGTCAATACTGTAACGTTACATAACCCAGTCCCAAAAATGATAACGTAATCACCCCAGTAATCCGAGAAAATGGAGTACCTGAGTTAATGGACCATGGTTAACCTAAATAATAACCAACCAGAAAAAAGGGGACTGAATTTTTGAAAACCGACCAAGCAACCCATTGGAAAGAAAAACCACCAAAATTCCAAAAGCACGTAAGGACAACTTACTCAAGTTATTTCGAAACAATATAATTTAAAATAAAAAGACTAAAAACCACAAAATTCAAAAAGCATGTAAGGACAACTTACTTAATTTATTCAGGAACAATATGATTCAATAAAAAACCCCAAAATTCAAAAAAGTATGTAAGTACAACTTACTTAAGATATTTCGAAACCATCTGATTTAACAAAAAGCATGTAAGGACAGATGATTAAATAATATTTATAAACAACTGATTTAAAATGGAATGATAGAAAAAATAATATTTTGATGGTAACAAACAGAAGAATAAATAAATAAATAAAAACAATTGATGGTAATGTGCTCAAATAAGCAGAATAACGAATAATTTAATGACTACAATGAAGCTGGAGGAGGATGATAATTAATACAACTATAATTTAGAATTTCTCGGAATTGAAAATAATATAAGAAGAAATGATACGGAGAAAATATGTCACAAGAAGGAAAGTCAAAAGGATTTTAAAATAATGCCTATCAATAATGTTATATGCTATAAGTTAATGGAAAAGAAGAAGGAATCAAGAAGAAAAAGGAAATATATAATTAAATGCAAACAGCAACAGTATGAAGAATCCCAAAAGTGTTTAGTATTAGTCGCTAATCGACTACTTGTAATCTTTTTATTATAACGAATTGACCGTAGAAATGTTCCGGCAATAATTTTCCTGAGCAGGGATGATGTTCCCCTGGTCTCAGAAGGTGTAAGGATGGACAGCGGAGAAATGGACCCAAAAGTGGCCACCCGACTTGAACCACCGCACAGGATAGGGAAAAATGTTAGGGAAATTGAATATTTAAGGGATAATTATAAAATAGCTGAAAAAAGATTGATATTAGATTCCAGAAGTATGAATGTAGAAAATAGAAGGAAGATAGCAGACAGAAGCTTAATTGAGAAAGCGAATTTATAGAAGTAAACAGAAATATAAGTGTTAAAACAAGTTTTTTATGATTAGTGTGACCAGCCCTTATCAAGTAATATGTGGAGGACCACTACCCAGAGAAATAAATCATTGATGAATATGCCTCCAAGAGAGAGAGAGAGAGAGAGAGAGTTGAATATAAAATCCAGCTTATTACCATTAACCGAATAACAGGTGTATAAACAATTAGAAAGGAAGATATTATGAAGATATAAACAAGAATATGAAGATTAATAGAAGAATCCGAAGATTGAAGGGTTCAACAATTTATTTTGAAACAAGTAAAATGAAAATAAATCTGTTCTAGTGGGGGGGCTTTATGTAACGTTACATAACCCAGTCCCAAAAATGATAACGTAATCACCCCACTATAAAGGTCAGTCCTTATCAAGTAATATGTGGAGGACCATTACCCAGAGAAATAAATCATTGATGAATATGCCTCCAAGAGAGAGAGAGTTGAGTAGGAAAACAGCAATTACCATTTAACCGAATAACAGGTATATAACCAGTCTGAAATGAAGGAAGATATTATGAAGATATAAAACAGGAATATTATGAAGATTGAAGAAGTCAACAATTTATTTTGAAACAAGTAAAACGAAAATAAATTTGTTCTAGTGGGGGGGCTTTATGTAACGTTACATAACCCAGTCCCAAAAATGATAACGTAATCACCCCACTATAAAGGTCAGAAAGGGGTATAATATATCTAGCTCTAGATTACCTTGTATCACAAAACATTATAAACTATAATTAAGTGATATAAAGAGTACAAAGTAAGTTATAGTGTACCCAGTGAGAAAATAAGTGATTTTAAGAGGAGCATCTCACAGACTTCTGCTGTAGATGGAGAAACAATTGATTATAATAGTAGACTATATGCTACTGACCAATTATGTGTTTTGTTTGAATATTGTATAATTTGTATTGTGTAGGCCACAAAGATTTTGTACCTAGGTCTAATTTTATATTTAATAGAATAATTATGTTTGAATATAAGATAACCCAGGGTTAAATATAAAAGGGTTAAATATAAAAGGGTTAAATATAAAATAGTTAAATACAAAAGGGTTAAATATAAAATGGTTAAATATAAAAGGGTTAAATATAAAATAATAATAAAAATAAAATAATACTGTATGAGTAAAATGGCAGAAGAAAATAGTTTAGAGTAAGGATACTATAAGAAATTAATAAATAATATTGTAACGTAGTCTATGTGAGAGTGTTCGCTATTGTTCAAGCCCCGCGATGGAAGCAAATTTGTAACGAATGCTGCTGGCTCGTCCCGTCTCCTTTCAAACCTCACCTGGTATTCGTCAATCTGTAACGAATTATATAAGACGTACCTGCAAAATGTGTACATAAAAAATAATGTGTTTGGATGATTAGTGCGTTCGCCTCGCACCGGGTCGTTACAATAATTTTGATGGCTAGCGATGTTCATAGCGTATATCTGAACACCTGTATATTACGGCAGTAACCTTACCTGTTATTCTTAGGGGGTGCGATAATCCCGGGTGGCGCCAAGTCGTTTTACAAAACAACTAAAAATTCTGTTTGAACAAGTTATCAGCATTGCGGGTTGGTGCATTCAAATAGTTCCCGCTCGCACGGCCGTCACAATCGTCGCTTCTGGCTGTGTGTCTGACACCCTGCTCACTGCTATGATTTATTCGTAAACACAAGTAATTATTATATAGCACTCCCTATGAAATGATAACGCTGGTTACTCCCTGTAATAAATATTTTTTAATGGGTGATAATTGAAAACATTTACAATTACAACAAAATAATTATCAACTGGTTACATGAGATCTTGTTTTCAGGGCGGCGAATTGATTTAGAAACCATTTAACCTAGCGTCACTGTTTACGTTAGGCTTATTACAGTTTTGGTTTCAAAATCCGTGGATTCTTTTGGCTATGAGTTAGAGAACTACAATGGTTACAATAAAAATATAAATTACCTTAATCTAAGTGTACAAGAAATATAAAGTGTGCTGTTACAATCTGTTGTGTTGTGTTGTAAAAGTGTTCTGTAAGTTCGTGTTCAATTCTTAGGTTATTCTATGTTAACAAAGTTTCATTACGTTTTAATTTGCTTAAATACTCTATGAAAGAGAAATATTGTTTCTATAGTGTGGTAATTTTACCTTTCAAAATTATTTAAAGTGATTAGGGTTGGTGGAAATTAAATAATTGGATTGTACTTAACAACTCGACGTGTCTAGGCCTTTGTAGTTGGTTCGAGATAGGAGTTGGCTGCATAAAATCAGTTTTCTTGGATTTTGGGCTTCACTAAATGTGGCGTCCTTTTCGTCTTGGGTTTTGACGTTATTTTTATGGATAATTTCCGTTTATTCAGGTCTTGGGTCTTGTAATATCGGTTGTAGTGGTCATCTGCTTCTTTGATGATCGGTTTTAGCAACTTTGTACTATTATTTTCATTATTTACACTGAAAAAACTTTCTGCTGAACTCTTGCATCTATCTTGGCTTGGTGACGCTTCACTTTTTTTTTTCTACTAATTTCCAACGGTATTTTCTGTCAACAACCGCTGTTTCCATAGTAACGGTATTTTTCGAATAGGCTTATTTTGAGTTGATGTATTGTTATCGAAACTTCGAATCCTTCGTATATCTTCTGATTACTGTTATTCCTCCATCTTCCTTCCTGGTTAATAAATATTGTCACTATAGTATCTATTCTCGTTCATAGATTATTTTGATACCCCACAAGCTTGGGTATTTTCAGATTTTAAGTTTTTACAATTATGTTAATGCTTGTTAATTACATTTCTTTTTATATAATAATGCCTATTGCAATATTTTGTGTTGTAAATAATCTACAATTTATTCTTGGTGATTCCTTCACCTCAGATTTTCTAAATTCTTATTCAATTTGTTATAATTTTTGTTTGTTTGGTTCTGACAGTTATGTTTTTTTCTAGGCCTAGGTAGCCATTATAATAATTTACTTATTTCGTTCAAATCACATTTTGGTTCAGCCTATTGGGCCTTATTTTGTTATTTTTATTAGTTGTGTTGTGTTTTGAGTCTGTAGGTGTGTTGTTTATTGTTCAATATTGCTTTCTCTATTTCAATCTTTAAAACATAATATTAGGCTTATGGATGCACATTTCATTCAGCCATATCATCTTCATAACATTAACATGAACACAATTTTTGTTTATAAGTTATTAGAGTTATTGTTTTGATTAAAGAACATTATCACTCCCTTCTAACTTATCCTTATTTGCTAATTTTTGTGTTCATAACACATATTATTTGTGTTGTGATAAACAACCTCATTTGCTATGAAATTAATAACAATTCTTTATAATTTTAGGTATCTTTGTTAGTTTTTTGACTTCTTAATCTCTAAACAATTTTTATATTCCCTCCATGGTAACACCTTCAATTTATTCTATTCTGGAATCCTCCCTTTTTACTTACTACTGACTATAATTAAACTTAGCTCTATTGAACATCTTTTTTAAATAAAAAGTCATCATCACTTCTAGTGTTTACTATACCTTATACTATAATTCACTCTTAATACTATTTATTCACTGTTAATTTCCAATCTTTATCTTACCTTCACTTGTAAATTATTTATTGTTAATTATAACTTCACTAGTGTCACACTTCACTTTGGGGTTCTTACACCTACACTATTGCACTATATCACTGTTTATATCATTTGTTTTATAGTGGGTGACCCCTATACTTATTTCTCTTTCATGACTTAATCCTAATGACAATTAATACTTAATAACTAATACTTACTAACTAATAACAATTCTTATTGGTGGTTTAGGTTGCCTTTTCAATGGGTAGTAACCGTTATCTCTCCTTCCTCCGGATAACCATCGTTTTGGTTTCAATATTCTTGTTGAGTGCTTTTTTACTTGTTTTGGTGAACCATTTTTGGTTTTCACTTTTGCTTGTCTCCCTCCTTCTTCATTTTCCTTGTTCGTTTAATATATTAGATTTTTTCATCCGTTTCTTTGGGCATTTTGGGGTCATTTAAACCCATAAACTTGTTTCCTTGTGGTTTAGGTTTATTATTTTCTTATTCTCGTTGTTTATTTGTGTGGTTCCCTTCTAGTTCGTTTCTTGATGTTGGGTCAATCACTTGGGTTAGGTTAAAGTCGTCGTATTGTCGTGTCATATTCCTGATATTTTAATTAAAATCAATCAGTTTATTTGATAAGAAGTATTTTTACGATTATAAATATATTTTTTATCCCTGGTACTGGGTTGGCTATTTGTGTCGTGACATAATGCCTCTCCTTTAAAATTGATCATTTTGATAAAACACTAGTATAGTTTTTTATGAAATTATCAGTTATAGATAATCTTTTTCCTTTTCTTTCTTGGTTGTTTCTCCATTCTTTGTTTCTCTTCTTACTGAATTCATTCCATTTTATTTGGATCTGTTTTTCTTTTTATTTCCATTGGTGTGTTCTCCCTTATACACAATTTTTTCCCTAACTTTAGTAGCTGGTTTCTCCCATTACTACTCATTTTTCTGAGACCAGAGGCACGTCATCTCTGCTCAGTTTATTTGATTGCTGGACTTTTCAACAGTCAATCATAAATACCTTTTTTGTCAACTTGTGACTTAAATTAATAATAATATACTTTGGGATTGTCCACCTTGTGGTTTGTTTTTAGATCACTTTGGCTTTTTACTCATTCTTCTGTAATAGTACAGACTGACCCAGTACCAGAATTATGGGAATTATGGATATTTTCATTGTTTTATTATGTATTTTTTTTAAACATACAGAATGGTTAGGTACATTGTCCCTCTGGAAAACGGAACAACGTAAATTCGGCCAGAGTAAAACACCAAGGTCTCCGGTGGACGTGAAAACAGCAAAATATACCATGGCGGTGTTGATGACGAAGTACCACAATATGCATTATGATTGGGCTATAACACTAGTCCGTCATCGCTAAGAACAATGACGCACTGAGTACAATGTGTGCAACGAGGCGTTGTCCAGCAAGACAAAGCGGGATGACGTAAGAACTACACACACACAAGCAAGAAATTACACTTGCCTCGCTCTCATTTCAACGCCATTCTTCAAAGGAGCCACAGCGATGTATCGTTGTGTGTATAACTTTTCAACAATATTTTAAATTAACTAACAAACATGTTATCAACAGTAGTGGAGCAATAAAGGCTCATCTTGTTTACAGTATAAATATATAAAAAATGTAAATTCAGTGCACACTTCCATCCAATCAAACTCAGCGGAATTAAAGGCGAACACCGACCCTCACCATGGGCGTACCACACCAACAACGGATGGACACCACCACCTAACAAGCAGAGAAGTTCCTTTTGTCATTTTTATAGTTAATGAGCTCATTAATACCACATCGATAATAAAAAGAATGTACGGGTCTGAAATTGAATGTGTGAGAATGAATGCGTGAATGTATGGCCAGAAAAAACATAAGCCGAGGGCATTGGTTTGTGTAGTAACTAATTAACTATTAATAAATGATTTTAAGCTGCAGCAATAAAGTTTACATTGATACTAATTCAACAGATAAAGAAATATAGAGAATAAAAAGAGATAGAAAAAGTAGCCGCCATTTTGTTTTGGGTCATATCATATGACGTCACTATTTTGACCGCATGGTTGTATGTGTACTACCTTAGATTGGAATTAAATTTGATGGTTAATTTCAAGAATACCTGGTTATCATTTGTGTCGTCAACTGTGTTTCAAAATCTTCCTGTACCTGAACCCTGGTACCCCTTAGGTAGAAAACAAGTGATAAAAGCAGAAGATGAGCCCGGCAATTAATGATATTGGTGAGTACTAGTAATACCGAATTATGGTATTTGTTAGATATATCTTACATTTATATTGTAATATTATTATTGATAAGAGGGGGGAACCTCACAATTGCTGCCCTCACAGTGACTATAAGTTATTGAAACCTCACAATTGCGCCCTCACTGGGACTTGATAAATTATTATTATGGGTAAGATAACATTATTTATGTATTTAAAGTTTATTGACAAAGGTAGCATAGATACATACGAATATAGATACATTTATATTTATAAAATATTAGTAAGAAACCTCACAATTGGTCGCCCTCACAGTGGACTTTGTATAAAATTAATTTATATAAAACAGATAGATGGAGAAACACAGAAGACGATATATAATGAATGAGAGGTTATGTTGTTAAAGGTAAATAGTTAAATACGAGTTGAGTATATTGCGTAGTCAAATACAAATAGAGATAAATAACTATTTAAAATACTAAAATACAAAATGGCAGAAAATAACAATAGCATAGAAATAGAAAATTCAGAGACAGAATCTATTTTATTGGAAAGACACATTAGCTCAACGCCCAAAATAGTCGAAAATAAAATTTCATTAGAAAATTTATTTACATTGATCAATGACAAATTCGAACAACAAAACAATAAGTTCGAAGACAAAATAAATCAGATGAACAGTACACTTAACGTAAAACTAGATAGTTTTGAAAGTGAGTTAAAAAAGCAAAATACTTTACAGAATGTCAAATTGAACCAATAGAAGAGAGATTAGAAAAATTTAAAAACGAAATACAGAAACAAAATTGTAACATTGACAAGGTAGACAAATCAGATAGAAATAAAGACAAGGTAAGTAGTGGTGAGAATTATAATAGAATTACAAATATGGTGTTAGAAAATAATTGTGTGAGTATTGAGAGTGGTGATAAAAGTATAATGGGAGTAGAATTTGATAATGAAGTGATAAAAAGTGTTGATGAATTAGAGAGAAAGTATAGAGAGAATTTACAGATAAAGGGGTTGCAGGGGGTAAATTTTTCCCGTAATGTTGTAGTAGGGGGTGAAGTAAAGACTTCACGTGTGTTTAGGAAGGACGAGAGTGCCTTCAATGCGTATTTGGAAGACAAAAGGTCTACAAATAAAGTGGTCCCTGGTTTTTTTTGTGCACTTCACAGGTGGTGCAGTGATAAAGTAGTAGAGTCCCCTGCATATATGGAGAGAGAGTGTGTAGCTTGGTATGATGGTGAGAAATGTTTTGAGAGAGAGAGAAAGAGAGAAATTGAGATATATAAAGTAAAGAAAAATTATGAAGAGTTTAGGAAAAGGTTAGGTGTAGAGATGATATATAATAAAAATAATGAGTACCTACCTTGTAAGGAAGCTGATATAGCAGTAGGAGAAGATGATAATGAAAATAATGACTTAGTAACTTATCTGATTGTGACGAATTATACTGGAGGTGACAGGACAATGACCAATCATGACAGATTAAATGAGTTTGTGGAAAATAATGAAAATTTGAATGGTATATGCATTTATGATGTTAATATAAGAGATTCAATAATAAGCAATGTATATAGATATAAGATAAGACTATTGTTCGACGATATGGGGTAGTTGTGTATTGTTTATTGTGTTATGAACATTTAATTGTGTGGACAGTGTTTTTAAAAAATGGACTGACTAGGACTGATTATGGTGAATGATTTAATGATTATGTGAATTGTATATTTTGTGTATTGATGTCTATGAATTTGTGTATTTTACTGTTGTGTATTTTATGTAATTTTTATGTAAGCATGTATTGTACGATTTTAAATAACTGAAGAAAGTTTAAATGATATTATGAGAATTCAGATTCTAATGGTTAGTAGATGATTATGTATTTGGATATGAAAGGTGTTGTTAGCAGATAAGTGATGAATTTCTAATGGTATATTAATGTTGAAATGTTATAAAGAGTTTGGGGAATAGTGACAAATAAGGGCATGGGAGTTAGTTAGTTAAAGTTATTGGGAGTTAGGAAAAATAAAGTGTTGAGATGTTGATAAAATATAAAGAGGTGTTAGATATTTTAGGGACACAGTGGTTAGTAATTATATGTAGAGTTAAGTGATGTGAGTGGTAATTTTATAGTTGTTGATGGTGATATTTTGTAATAAGGGTATTGGTGTAGGAGTCCAACGAGAGATGTTGAGACAGGAAGGGATTGTTGTGTGCCGGAAAGGGTTATCTGAAAGGGTCAGAAACCGATAAGGGAATGAGTTGGTTAGAGGGAATACACACATACTAGTACAAAAAGGCGCGGTGCCAGAGGTTTTAAATGGGATTTGTGAAGGGGGTTATTAAGAGATATTGGTGTCAAAATGTATATTAATGGTTAGAAGCGGTTGTTAGTAGAGAAAAGGGGGTAGTAAGGTTAGATTGACAATGCCAAAATAAGCCAGAGAAAAATGAGTAATAGAGAGTCACCCAAACGAGTAAGGATAAAAGGATTGGAAAAGGAGAATTCATGGTAGGAAGGTGAGGTAACAAAGGAAGGTAATTGTAACAGAAAGGTAAGGATAAATTTGAAATTGTTGTATAGAATCTAATGAAGGTCAAATAATTAAAAGTTAATAGAGAATTGTTGAAGTAGTAATGTGATAAAGTTTGGTACAAATCATGTAAATTTAAATTGTGTAATGTAAGGTAAAAAATAACAATGTTAATATGTAATGTTCAATGTTTTATGATGTTTTATTATGTTGGGGGGAAATAGAGTGTGTGGCTAGGAGGTTGTTACAGGGGTAATGACGATAATAAGTGTTAAGGGATAGTAGATTTTAAAGTTGAAAATATAAGGTTAAAAAATGAAGTTAAATAAAATATTCTCGTAAGCTGCCATTTACAAAATAGAGAGATGAGTATAAGTTGAGCAACAAAATTTAAAGTAAAGGTGTCTGCCATGATAGTTGTGAGTTGAATTTATAGAAATAATTAGGTGAAGGTATTTTGGGGTATGATAAAGAATTGTTGATATATTGTGTTATATTTAGTTACATATATATGTTGTTTATTTTCTTACAAGGAAGTAGTTGAATTTGGTGGTGGTAAAAAATCAATGTATTTTAAGTCTTGTTGTGGTTAAGTGACACTTTTGAATCAAAAAACAAACCAGTGCCCAAACACAAACCAATGCGTCTAAAAGGGGACATATCAGTTGTAGATATGTAAGTGTATTATACCACTATTTTGAATTTTTGTATTGGATGTTTCAGAGTTTTGTGGTGTTGTGACCGCAGTCCTGGGCTGGCTGGAGCGTCAGAACAGGAGTGTAGAGTGCCTCATGGCCTTATGGTGTAGGGATCTCTCAGGAGAAGTCCAGTAAGGTCAGAGGGTGCGACCAGCATCATAGGACCAAGGGTAAGTGATGATAAAATTTTTTTGTGTAACGTTACAGGGGGTTGTGGTGACGTATCTAGACTGATCCTTTTAGGAGAGTGTGAATGAGTCAAGGAAATTTTTTTTTGTTTCGACACAAAAAATTTTCCTTGAGGGGGTTTGTAACAGTACAGACTGACCCAGTACCAGAATTATGGGAATTATGGATATTTTCATTGTTTTATTATGTATTTTTTTTAAACATACAGAATGGTTAGGTACATTGTCCCTCTGGAAAACGGAACAACGTAAATTCGGCCAGAGTAAAACACCAAGGTCTCCGGTGGACGTGAAAACAGCAAAATATACCATGGCGGTGTTGATGACGAAGTACCACAATATGCATTATGATTGGGCTATAACACTAGTCCGTCATCGCTAAGAACAATGACGCACTGAGTACAATGTGTGCAACGAGGCGTTGTCCAGCAAGACAAAGCGGGATGACGTAAGAACTACACACACACAAGCAAGAAATTACACTTGCCTCGCTCTCATTTCAACGCCATTCTTCAAAGGAGCCACAGCGATGTATCGTTGTGTGTATAACTTTTCAACAATATTTTAAATTAACTAACAAACATGTTATCAACAGTAGTGGAGCAATAAAGGCTCATCTTGTTTACAGTATAAATATATAAAAAATGTAAATTCAGTGCACACTTCCATCCAATCAAACTCAGCGGAATTAAAGGCGAACACCGACCCTCACCATGGGCGTACCACACCAACAACGGATGGACACCACCACCTAACAAGCAGAGAAGTTCCTTTTGTCATTTTTATAGTTAATGAGCTCATTAATACCACATCGATAATAAAAAGAATGTACGGGTCTGAAATTGAATGTGTGAGAATGAATGCGTGAATGTATGGCCAGAAAAAACATAAGCCGAGGGCATTGGTTTGTGTAGTAACTAATTAACTATTAATAAATGATTTTAAGCTGCAGCAATAAAGTTTACATTGATACTAATTCAACAGATAAAGAAATATAGAGAATAAAAAGAGATAGAAAAAGTAGCCGCCATTTTGTTTTGGGTCATATCATATGACGTCACTATTTTGACCGCATGGTTGTATGTGTACTACCTTAGATTGGAATTAAATTTGATGGTTAATTTCAAGAATACCTGGTTATCATTTGTGTCGTCAACTGTGTTTCAAAATCTTCCTGTACCTGAACCCTGGTACCCCTTAGGTAGAAAACAAGTGATAAAAGCAGAAGATGAGCCCGGCAATTAATGATATTGGTGAGTACTAGTAATACCGAATTATGGTATTTGTTAGATATATCTTACATTTATATTGTAATATTATTATTGACAAATAAGGGAACCTCACAATTGGTCGCCCTCACTGGGACTTGATAAATTATAATTATGGGTAAGATAACATTATTTATGTATGTAAAGTTTGTAGACGAATTGCGTCCAGAACAGGTAGTTAATAAGTTTATTGACCAAGGTAGTATTGATACATACAAATATAGATACATTTATATTTATAAAATATTAGTAAGAAACCTCACACTTCCTTCCGCTGTACCTTTGCTATATACTATCATTTGCTCGTACAATTGATTGTTTTTTATTTATTTATATGTTAATTTCATCATTAACTTTTCATTATTCGGTTTTCAATTGTCATGGTGATCATTTTAATTATCTTAGACATTGGTATACTTTTCTCAGTTATTCAGCAACATTTTGCTTTAGCCATAGCTTGTATATTTGATTCATACATAATCTCCCTCTTTCTTTGTACCAGTTTAGATTTTTTATATTTTATATTTGAATACCCTTGATTCATTATAATTTCAGGTATTTATCTTATCAGTTTTTTGGTCTGATTTTATTTTTGCATATTTCCATTTGTATTAAAAATCATTCTTGATAATTCTTTGTAAGTTAATTTTCTTACACTATAGGAATTTGTGTAGCGTATTCCTATTTTGGTACATTTTGTTTAATTATTTCATATACTTCACACATCAACTTTTTAATATATTGTAAGTTGATTTCACTTAGTAGGAATTTATGTAACTCATTCCTTTGTTTTGATATTTTTTATTTTAGGCCTCATAAGTCATCGAAATGTTGTTGCAAGTTGTTCTCACATAATTTTTGAATTTTGGTATCTGTATTTTATTTACAGTTACTAGTCCTTCGTGATGACATATGGCCGTACATTTTATTATATATAATTTTATTTTGGTATCAATTCAATTCTCACGGTTGTGGATTTATTATATTATCATTTCCATTCCATATTATAGCCTTCTCCTTTTTGTTCGACACTTCGTTATTATGCACCTCTTCTCCTTCAAGTGTATGATAGTCACACTTATTCTGGATGAACGTATTCCAGTTATTTAGTTTTCTTCATAGAACTTCTTTATCGACGCTTGGTTGTACACTCCTTTTACTTTTTTGGTGGTTATATTGCTTATCTCATAAGTGTTGTTTCCATTGTCCTTTGTGATGACATATGGACCCACATATAGTAATAGCAATTTTTTGGCTATTCCTTCAAGTGTACTGGGTAGTTCCCTGTTTTTGATTAGTACTTTCTCTCCCTTGTGATACTTTATTATTTTAATTTGTTTTTGTGAATATCCTGCTCTTTGTTTTTCTATTTTCTCCATAATACGGTTATAACATTGGTTTTCATCATAGGGGTCTTCTGGGTTGACTGGGAAGTTTATTAAGTCTTGTATTTCTCTGTGGGGCTTTCTTCCAAACATCATCAAGTATGGGGTGTTTTCCGTAAATTGGTGGTAACTAATGTTTAGAAATACTTCGGTAGAAGCCAAATACTTTTGCCATTCCTTTTGGTTGTTGTGACAATAAGTTCTTAGTATTCGACCAACTTCCCTTAGCACTCTTTCTGCAGGGTTACTACTAGGGTGGTATTTGGAAGTTTTATAAGTTTTTATATTCTCTTTTAGTAACTCGTTCCGCCATTTCTTTCCTTTGAACTGCGTTCCATGGTCAGTTATTATCATGCATGGTCTTCCTACTTCAGTTATATATTTAGTTTTTATTATTTCTAGTATTTTTTTAGTAGTAGCTCTGTTTATTGCATATAATTTTGTATATTTTGTATAGTGGTCTAACATGATTACAATAAACTTGTATTTGTCTCCCTCCACTACGTGGGAATGGACCACATATATCGAGGAATATTTTTTCTAACTTTGTTGTTGAGGTGATGGGTATCATGGTTCCCTCTTTTTTCTCGTTATTGGTCTTTACCATTTGACATATTACACGTTTTAATATTTTGGTTTACCTTCCTTACTATATTTTTTATAAAGACTTCCTCCTCCAATGCTTTTACAATTTTTACAGTCCCCATATGTCCGTATCGAACATGATAATCCTTAATTATCTTATTTTCTAATGTTTTTGGAACTACAAGTTTCCATGTGCTATTATGTTTTCTCGTTTTAACAAAGAGTATATCTTGGTGGATACAATAATATTTATTCACAACTTCTTCATCTTCTAACAGTCTGTTTCTTATGTTTAGTAATTTAGAATCTTGTTTCTGCTGTACCACTACCTCGTTTAGAATATCTTCCAGGTCCTTTCTATCCTTTATTATACAAAACACTTTGACGATCTTCTCCTTTTCTCCTTCAAATGTCTGATCGGTGACATTTATTCTGGATAATATCATTTTAAGTCTGTTATAGTTTAATTTTTTCTTCTATTCCATTGGGTTGCTTGGCTGGTAACTTGAAGATCCGTCCCTTTTCTTGGTTTGTGGTATCTTCACTTAGTTTACCCATGGTCCATCAGTTCCTCTGCCCTTATGGTTCGGATAACTCTGGAGTGTAGAACTGTTTTCTTACTGGTGAAATAGGTCTCCTCCGTCTTGTACCATAATTCCTCTAATACCATATGTTCTGTAGTCTTTATGTTTACCGCAAACATTTGATTATTTTGTCCATTAATCAGAGAAATTAATTGTGCATCTCTCATTAATATTATCTTTGCTTTTTTATTTGGTATTTCCATTTCTGGTGTGCTCCAGTATTTTATTGACTTTCTTGATCTGTTATACTCTGTTTTGTTGTCAGTCATTTCTATTTCTGGCATCTTCCATCCAAGTATTGATTTGTTGAATTTTTCATCCGCTGTTTGGTTCTGAATTCCTTTTATAATTTCCCTCAGAGTCCTCCTACAATCTTTGTACTTTATTAATTTGCTTTGGTAGGTAATGGGCAAATTAAACACATCAATCAGTCCGTTCTTCATCATCTCCACTTCTTCTCGTGTTTTGATGAGTTTCCTCTTATATACCTTTCTTAATTCCTCTGTTTTCTTAATTTTCTTAATTATTCGGTTCTTCTTTCTTCCTCTTCTGTGGTTGGTTTTTATGTGTTTGATTTTCTTGGTGTCATTGTTATCTGTATGTTCAGAAAACAATATATTTGTTTCTTCTACAATTTCCATCTCCTTCTGTGTTATTTTCTGATTCCCTGGTTCCATGTTCTCATCCAACGTTTCTTTGATGCTTCCAGGAGTGCTGTCTAGTGTTTCACTCAATTGGTTGAAATCACTATCTAAAGTTTCTTGAAGGTGATTTACTGGGTAATTTGTTTCTTCCCATCTCTTATTCATCCCCGTTTTTGCCGGTTTAACTTCTTCACAAAACTCTACTAGCATGAATCTTAATTCTTCTCTGTTCTTCTCACCATCTTCCTTTATTTGCTGTAGGAGTGTCTCACAATTATTTTCAATCTTGTTATTTAACACTTCAAGATCCTTTTTTATTTGTCTCTTCAACTCCTCACTCTTCTTTTCTAACGCCTCTCGGTTGTTTTCCATTTTGTTATTCAGGATCTCTAAGTCCTCCTTGAATTGCTTCTTCAATTCTTCCTTATTTTGGTCCAGTTTGTTATTCAATTCTTCCTTGTCTGACTCCAATTTTTTATTCAATTTTTCATTGTTTTGGTCCAGTTTTTCTAACTTTTTATTCAATTCTTCCTTGTCTGACTCTAATTTTTTATTCAAGAATTCTCTGTCTTGGTACATTTGTTCCATCATCCTCCTGAGCATTTCCTGCGTGCTCAGGTCTTCTTTCTGAGTGGGTTTGCTAGGTTGGTCCCCTACCATTACTTCCACTTCCTGTTCTGGTTGAATTGGATTTTCCATTTGGCCCTCCTGTGGGTTTTCTTCTGACAATTCTCCAGTCGTTTCCTCCACTTCTACTTCCTCAACTTCCTCCATTTCTTCTGGGTTTCCTTCTTGGTTTGGTGCTTCCTTCCCTTTGCTCCTCGTAACCATATCGTGCCTATTCATAGCCGCCGTTGACCTTCTTTTACGGCCTCACCGGTTGGTCGCCAATTTGTAACGTCGTCTATGTGAGAGTGTTCGCTATTGTTCAAGCCCCGCGATGGAAGCAAATTTGTAACGAATGCTGCTGGCTCGTCCCGTCTCCTTTCAAACCTCACCTGGTATTCGTCAATCTGTAACGAATTATATAAGACGTACCTGCAAAATGTGTACATAAAAAATAATGTGTTTGGATGATTAGTGCGTTCGCCTCGCACCGGGTCGTTACAATAATTTTGATGGCTAGCGATGTTCGTAGCGTATATCTGAACACCTGTATATTACGGCAGTAACCTTACCTGTTATTCTTAGGGGGTGCGATAATCCCGGGTGGCGCCAAGTCGTTTTACAAAACAACTAAAAATTGTGTTTGAACAAGTTATCAGCATTGCGGGTTGGTGCATTCAAATAGTTCCCGCTCGCACGGCCGTCACAATCGTCGCTTCTGGCTGTGTGTCTGACACCCTGCTCACTGCTATGATTTATTCGTAAACACAAGTAATTATTATATAGCACTCCCTATGAAATGATAACGCTGGTTACTCCCTGTAATAAATATTTTTTAATGGGTGATAATTGAAAACATTTACAATTACAACAAAATAATTATCAACTGGTTACATGAGATCTTGTTTTCAGGGCGGCGAATTGATTTAGAAACCATTTAACCTAGCGTCACTGTTTACGTTAGGCTTATTACAGTTTTGGTTTCAAAATCCGTGGATTCTTTTGGCTATGAGTTAGAGAACTACAATGGTTACAATAAAAATATAAATTACCTTAATCTAAGTGTACAAGAAATATAAAGTGTGCTGTTACAATCTGTTGTGTTGTGTTGTAAAAGTGTTCTGTAAGTTCGTGTTCAATTCTTAGGTTATTCTATGTTAACAAAGTTTCATTACGTTTTAATTTGCTTAAATACTCTATGAAAGAGAAATATTGTTTCTATAGTGTGGTAATTTTACCTTTCAAAATTATTTAAAGTGATTAGGGTTGGTGGAAATTAAATAATTGGATTGTACTTAACAACTCGACGTGTCTAGGCCTTTGTAGTTGGTTCGAGATAGGAGTTGGCTGCATAAAATCAGTTTTCTTGGATTTTGGGCTTCACTAAATGTGGCGTCCTTTTCGTCTTGGGTTTTGACGTTATTTTTATGGATAATTTCCGTTTATTCAGGTCTTGGGTCTTGTAATATCGGTTGTAGTGGTCATCTGCTTCTTTGATGATCGGTTTTAGCAACTTTGTACTATTATTTTCATTATTTACACTGAAAAAACTTTCTGCTGAACTCTTGCATCTATCTTGGCTTGGTGACGCTTCACTTTTTTTTTTCTACTAATTTCCAACGGTATTTTCTGTCAACAACCGCTGTTTCCATAGTAACGGTATTTTTCGAATAGGCTTATTTTGAGTTGATGTATTGTTATCGAAACTTCGAATCCTTCGTATATCTTCTGATTACTGTTATTCCTCCATCTTCCTTCCTGGTTAATAAATATTGTCACTATAGTATCTATTCTCGTTCATAGATTATTTTGATACCCCACAAGCTTGGGTATTTTCAGATTTTAAGTTTTTACAATTATGTTAATGCTTGTTAATTACATTTCTTTTTATATAATAATGCCTATTGCAATATTTTGTGTTGTAAATAATCTACAATTTATTCTTGGTGATTCCTTCACCTCAGATTTTCTAAATTCTTATTCAATTTGTTATAATTTTTGTTTGTTTGGTTCTGACAGTTATGTTTTTTTCTAGGCCTAGGTAGCCATTATAATAATTTACTTATTTCGTTCAAATCACATTTTGGTTCAGCCTATTGGGCCTTATTTTGTTATTTTTATTAGTTGTGTTGTGTTTTGAGTCTGTAGGTGTGTTGTTTATTGTTCAATATTGCTTTCTCTATTTCAATCTTTAAAACATAATATTAGGCTTATGGACTGCACATTTCATTCAGCCATATCATCTTCATAACATTAACATGAACACAATTTTTGTTTATAAGTTATTAGAGTTATTGTTTTGATTAAAGAACATTATCACTCCCTTCTAACTTATCCTTATTTGCTAATTTTTGTGTTCATAACACATATTATTTGTGTTGTGATAAACAACCTCATTTGCTATGAAATTAATAACAATTCTTTATAATTTTAGGTATCTTTGTTAGTTTTTTGACTTCGTAATCTCTAAACAATTTTTATATTCCCTCCATGGTAACACCTTCAATTTATTCTATTCTGGAATCCTCCCTTTTTACTTACTACTGACTATAATTAAACTTAGCTCTATTGAACATCTTTTTTAAATAAAAAGTCATCATCACTTCTAGTGTTTACTATACCTTATACTATAATTCACTCTTAATACTATTTATTCATCAGCTATTTATTCACTGTTAATTTCCAATCTTTATCTTACCTTCACTTGTAAATTATTTATTGTTAATTATAACTTCACTAGTGTCACACTTCACTTTGGGGTTCTTACACCTACACTATTGCACTATATCACTGCTTATATCATTTGTTTTATAGTGGGTGACCCCTATACTTATTTCTCTTTCATGACTTAATCCTAATGACAATTAATACTTAATAACTAATACTTACTAACTAATAACAATTCTTATTGGTGGTTTAGGTTGCCTTTTCAATGGGTAGTAACCGTTATCTCTCCTTCCTCCGGATAACCATCGTTTTGGTTTCAATATTCTTGTTGAGTGCTTTTTTACTTGTTTTGGTGAACCATTTTTGGTTTTCACTTTTGCTTGTCTCCCTCCTTCTTCATTTTCCTTGTTCGTTTAATATATTAGATTTTTTCATCCGTTTCTTTGGGCATTTTGGGGTCATTTAAACCCATAAACTTGTTTCCTTGTGGTTTAGGTTTATTATTTTCTTATTCTCATTGTTTATTTGTGTGGTTCCCTTCTAGTTCATTTCTTGATGTTGGGTCAATCACTTGGGTTAGGTTAAAGTCGTCGTATTGTCGTGTCATATTCCTGATATTTTAATTAAAATCAATCAGTTTATTTGATAAGAAGTATTTTTACGATTATAAATATATTTTTTATCCCTGGTACTGGGTTGGCTATTTGTGTCGTGACAATATATAAATACAATTAAAGGAAATAAAAATATTAAAGACCTATATATAAAGTTAAGAGGAAATAAAAGAAAAAACCTTATATAAATCAAATTGGATAATAAACCAAAGTTAAAAAGGATTATTTTTCTATAAATAAGAAATAAATTTATAATAATTAAAAACAGCCTATATACTCAAAATATATAGATGCACCAATAAAAAATGATATAAAAATTATTGGTTACTAACAGTAACCACCTAACAAGATATGAATTAATTGTTAAAACGATTGAAAACCGTTTGTTTGGAAAAAGTGGAATGCCATCAAAAATTTAATAAAACCTTATGAAAACTTTTCGAAACAGTGCTAAATTTAATAGAAATTAACTATAGTACGGGACACATCACTGTAAGTTTCGAGGTGACGCAATAGTAACAGCTCTTCCCCGCCCCTCGCCCAACAGCGTTGTCGCGCGTTACACTTGATATGGGCAGGCAACGGCGGGGAGGGGAGGTCTGTTGCAAACACTTCACATTCCATTGACATGTCATTCCACTTGCAACAGCATAAACATTACCCACGTACATATTACAATCAGTAGCTCTAGGATTACGCGTTTAACTCTTTATTAATCATTTTTGTTATATTATATTATTGTCGTTATTTAATAATTATATAAGGCTTATTCACGATGAATGATAATAATATTTTACAAATTGTTGAGGTTCCTCAAACTCCTATAGTGTCATCAAACAGAGGACACTCTACAGACACAAACAGTCAAACAGAGGTCCTTTTTGTTCTGGTAAAAAGGACTTAGGGAAGCAAGGAAAACACATCATTGCCAATGTTTACAACTTTTTACAGAGTCTCGCGGACGATCCAAAAAAGGTTGAAAAGTTGAATTTTAAAAGGTTCAAGAGTTGACTGCCAAAGCTTGTGGAGTAAGTCGATCGACAGTTCAAGGCGTAAAGCGAGACGCAGATAAGTGTGAAGGAAATGAACCTAAGTTTGGTATGCCGCGGAAGCATTTTAAAAAGAAGCCGACAATAACAAATTTGGACAACTTCGACAAAGATGTTGTGCGAAGATGTGTTTTTAGTTTTTATGAACGTGGAGAATACCGAACATCGGGAAAAATCCAACAGCAGTTGGCTGAACAAATAAATTTTAGGGGCTCCAAGAAATCAGTGCAGCGAATTTTGAAACAGATTGGATTTAAATATAAAAAGTGTAATGACGGCCGAAAATTTTTAATGGAAAGAGTAGATATTGCTTGTGCTCGCGCTACTTTTCTGAGAAAAATGCATGAAATTCGGAATGGCATTTTAAAAAGGCCCATATTTTATTTAGACGAGACATGGGTGAACCAAAATCACAGCAAATCAATGATTTGGCAGGACCCAGAGGAAAGGGGTGGTTTAAAAGTGCCAGTCAGAAAAGGTGGGAGATTAACTGTACTTCATGCGGGGTCAGCTGAGACAGGGTTCGTGAAGGAATGCAAATTAATTTTCCACGCACAAAAATCTTCATTAAATACAGATTACCACAACGAAATGAATTCGAAACTTTTTAAAGAGTGGTTCGTCAACTTCCTCTATTTACTGGAAGAGAGTTCTGTCATAGTAATGGATAACGCGAGCTATCATTCCGCACTTGCTGAGAAAGCTCCTAAATCAAACTGGAGAAAACTGGAAATTCAAGAATGGTTGAGAAATCATAAAATTGAATTTTCTATGCAAGATACGAGGGCTCAATTGCTAAACAAAAACGAAATAAAAAATGCGCTGAAAATATATGAAATTGATCAAATAGCCTACGAAATGGGTCATGAGGTTGTACGCCTTCCACCTTATCATGCACATTACAACCCAACTGAGTTGGTGTGGGCACAGGTGAAAGGATATGTGGCCGATCGAAATAATACTTTTAAAATAGTCGACCTTGAAAGACTGATGGACGAAGCGATAGCTAAAGTAACAGTAAGACTGGAGAAAATGCGTCCGACATTCCGAAGAGCTTCAAAAGGACGACTATCAGAAAGAATGCCCTAGAGATTTGGCTATAGAACGTATGGTGATTGCAGTGACGGAAGAAAGTTCAGAAGATAGCGAATCCAGTTCTGATTGAAAGAATTTAAAAATAATTATAATGCTTAAATTTTTGTGTATATTTTTTATTATAATGTGTATAATTTTTCTTTACCAAATTGAAAAAAAATGAAGTGTATCATTAAATAACATACAATGTAAACGACTGTTTTAAAAACAAATAAAATGTAAAGAGAATTGTCATATTAATAAAGAATAAAGAAAATTATTACTTACAAAATTGAAAACAACACAAAAATTATATAAAGAAAGAAAAAAAACAGAGGAAAGAAGAGGCTTATGGTGTGTGTGTGTGTTATCTCTATTGTACGATAATGCGCTGACGTATTCTCTTTGATCGTAGTAGCTCACCGATGTAGAAACGTGAGGTGTGTGTGTGTGTGTGTGTTATCTCTATTGTACGATAATGCGCTGACGTTGTTTGGCTTCGTAGTGTAACGCGCCCGTGAGTGTGAGTGAAGCGACATGGCAATACCGTAGGTACTATTGCATCACCTCGAAGCTTACAATGCTATGTCCTGCACTATAGTAGTATCCACCTTATGTTAGAACTCCTTCAAATATCAACTTTAACGTCCTGTATTCGATGAAAATTTGAAATAACCCAGCTACCAGATCAGGCCTAGTTAGACGGCACTTCGAGATTTTGGTGAGGTTGTATCTTATGAAAATTTAACGAAATTACAAAACAACTATAACTCCAACACTAGAAACAGCACCATCCAAGTAAACACTTCGAGAAAAGAGGTAAAATAAACTTTATTAATAATTGTTAACCAAGAAATCCTCATATCGAATCTTTGTGCAGTTCCAATAATTAGTAACTGATTTCATGTTTATAATAAAGACATAACCTGTACTCTAGCGGATAAACCCGGAACTACATACTACGAAAAACCAAAAATTAGAAATTTATATTTTCTCTTGTAAAGCGTAGTATATAATTATTCATTTCTGACCATCTCATAACACAAAGAACTTACCCTTAACCCTGGGGAAATTAATAAATGAATTCTTTATTGTTTAATGTTTAATCAAGGATAAAAAATAATTTGTTATAATACCAATGTTTACCTAATTAGATCGATCCAATGTGTTGTTGACAGAAAAATCGATTATAATATTTTTGTACTGGGAGAAGAGAAAATCAGTGTATTACATAAATAAATACTCTGAATATTTTGTTATAAATAATAAAACGTGTATTATTTCTTGTAGAGGGTAGTTGTTACAGAGTTTCAGGAAGCCAAGAAGAGGACGAACCGCCGGGAAGTATCATCGACAATTGGTGTTGGTTTAACCTAAAATTTGGAGACAGACGTCAAAATCAGCTGGTCTTATGAGCGGCGAATATAAAATAAGTAATTGTATACTCCGGGGTTAATATCCTTGGCCCTACTCTCTCTCCTAACTACGATTAAACAACTCCATTAATCTCTCCCAAATCACACACGCTCGATTTCAGTATTTTTGGTAAACATAACAATATAACCGCTTCGAACATTCGCAAATATAAACAATAAGTAATCATAAGAAACGATACTCGCCGTTGGTAAGATGAGAGACGATACAATACACAATCTTTTGGGATACAAAGGGGGTTTTGCTTATGGACTTCTTGGCTCAAGGCTCAACAATTATCTCAGATGTCTATTGCAAAACACTTGTGAAATTTCATCATGCGATTCAACAAAAGCAACGTAGGATGGTCACCCAGGGCATTGTGTTGACTCATAACAATTTCCGTCCACAAACACACTGCCCCTGTAACGCAACAACTCCTCACAACCTTCAACTGGGAACAAATTGTAACGGGACAGTTTGGGTCTACCCGGGCTAAAAATGGGAAAGGAGAAACAAAAGTATAAATAATAATTTGGGGTAACAAAATAAATAATAATTGTAAAATTTTATAAGACGTAGTAAGCCAGCGATTGAAAAGGAGTCAAAGTCAACATTCCGACGCCAGAAAAAACAGTTAAACATTACCAAACGAACTTTGACCGATGAAGTCACCAGTCTCGACACATTACATAACAGCCAAGACTGTAAATACGTCACATGGAATGCGATGGGTAGTTAGCCTCGCCATGGAAATTGGTTCGTCACATAAATAAGAACAACGAGATGTGGTCATGTGACCCCCCCCTTCCATCTCAGAATTTGTAGCAGTTCATCTCGCCCCAGTCGCATATATAGCTTATAACCGGCCGGTTGTGAAAGAATGCGGGCCCGCAAATCAAAAATGTAAAATATGAAGTAAAAAGTTGTATATTAACTAATTCGGAACAACTATTATTTAATTTAAAACAAAAACGCCTACAGAAAATAAAATGTGTGGAGTGACGAGGAATACCGGAGGAGACCGGACAGTTAGGGACTAAAATTGCCAGATAAGTAACAAAACAGGGAGAGATTTCTAAACCATTCAAAATTAAAACCCTTTTAAAAAATTAAAGGAGCTCATAGGGGAAATTAAAATATTGTTACAACACAAATAAGCCACCCCAATACCAGGGATAAAAATGATGTGTCAAATATATAAAATGTTTAAACTAATGAAAATATAATGACAATGACGCGACAAACGACGACATGACCTAACCCAAGTGATTGACCAAATAAAAGGAAACCAAAGGAGAAGGGAAAAAACAAAATTAAAGGAAATTAAAATAAAATAAAATGAAATCGAAGAAGGAGGAAAATGAAAATGAAACAAAACAAGTATAAAGGAAATAAAATGAAAACAAATGATAAGACACAAACAAATAATATAGAAGGAGAAATGGTACACTCAAATATAATAATGGAAACGAAACCAATAACTAACAAATGTAAAAGATAATTATTGTTATCGATTAAATGATAAAGGTAAATGATAATTGATAAAACCCAATAAAGTAATGTGAAAAATAAAAGTACACTAACCAAAGAATTAGAGTTTAAATGTAATAAAGAACTCTATAAAGACATGAACTTATTAATAGTACAACTAACATTTGTAAAGAGAGAGATAGTGAGAAAGTAAACATAACTAAGTGACAAAGAGAATGTAATGTTAGGGAAAACCTACTAATAACACTTAAAATAAAGTTTAAGAAGTGCAAAAGTGAAAGTGTAAACCACAAAATAATGAGAAACCCTATTGATAGGTGTAAACACTTAATAATCTGTAATAAACACTAAAAGATTAATTTCTTGGATTTCGTTGTCCATGACATGTCCGTTACTTAACTAAATATCACTATTGTATTGACGACTCGGAACACTAAGTTTTTATAAGTAAAATCGTAAAGTTTTACCTTACAGCCTAAACTAGCTTTCACCTTTAAAAGGCTTCTTCAGAGGCTGCCGTAGGTAGCGCTGTCCGTCTTGATGTTGGCGACACACACACAGCATCGATCTTTCGAAAATCTATCCCGTCGCCAACAACAAGACGGACAGCGCTACCTACGGCAGCCTCTGAAGAAGCCTTTTAAAGGTGAAAGCCGGTTTAGGCTGTAAGGTAAAACTTTACGATTTTACTTATAAAAAACTTAGTGTTCCGAGTCGTCAATACAATAGTGATATTTAAAAGATTAATGGTGAACCATATTAGTAAATAAGAATTTTGTTAATGATAGTAATAGGAATAAACACTCAATAATCTGTGATGAACACTAAATGATTAATAGTGAATAATGTTATTTAATAAGAATCTTGTTAATGATAGCATTAAGTTTAATTGTAAGTAAGGGATACAATAGTATTCAAAGGGGGAATCCCATGGAAGGTTAAAAGTTAGGGTTCCCATGGCTAGAAGATAGAGTTTGTATAAGGAAAATATTATAAAGAAAATAAGAGCACAATAAAATAAACACCCAATGTTCTAAGGGATAATCAATTAAGTAAATTTAAATAGTGTAATGATGTTTATCACTCAAAAGATAAGTAAGAATGAAACGAATTGTAAGCAAACATTGCATAATAACTGTTCAAAAATTGTTTTATTTAATCTATGAATAGGATATGGCTGAAGGAATTATGCAGACCATAGGCCTAGATGTTATGTTTTATGTAATAGAGAATAGTAAGTAATAGCATAGTTATAAACAATGGCAAAATAAGTCAATAGAAAGAATACAGATCTAATAACACTGGAAAATCAGTTAGGAAATAATTAACAAACCATAATATAGAAAGTAATGGTAACATACAATTATTATAAAAACAGATCCAAAACTCATCAATAAGTAAACAAATCATTTATAATAACAAAACAAAACCTGTATGAGGGTAAATTAAGATGTAATTTGTATAAAATAAGTAAATATAATCAGTTACTACTTGAGCCTATGAAATGCCTAACTGTAAAAAACAAATAACTACAAATTGTAAAAAACTAACAAAAATATTAGCAAATCCAAGGCAAGCAACGGGTCAAGGAAAATTTGTGAATCAGATTAAAAGATAAATGTTAGAATAAGGACTTAAAATAAAAAAGAAATGTAATTAACAAATATTAAAATAATTGTCCAAAAATAATACATTACAAAACCCAACCTTATAGGATGTCAAAATGATATTTGAAAGAAAATACAAACAGTAGTGATAATATTTAATACGTAGAGAGGAAAACGGAAGAATAAAAGCAATCAGAAGATATACAGTGATTTTGAGTAAAAATTCAAATATGATAACAATGGACTTATGTCAAGCTAAACCAATCAAAAGCTATTAGTAACCATGACAACAAACATTGGTTACGAATTTTTCATTAAATCTTATTATTCAATAAGTGACGCTCTTCCAGAATAGACGCCAGGCCGTGAATGACCAAACTTTTAATATAAAATGTATAAAAAGTAATCAAAATTCAAAAAGATGAAATCGTAAGAAGCAGACGAGGGACGAGAACATTTAACTGATGCCAAGGACCACTTTAAATAAATTTTAAATGAATAAATTTCTACAACTAACATGAAAAAGATGCCAGAAGTACTTAAGCCCCAGATAATTGAAAATTGACGACCATTGAAGCCCCATTCCATTACACCTGACTGACAGTACACCATCAGTCGACTGATTTGATAAGTATTATTAAAATACCCGAATTTCTGAAATAAATTCACTTTAATTTTTTCTCACAGTAATCTGAACTCTCACTATAAACTGAATATTATTTCTTTCAAAGATTAATTAAAAAAATAAAACACTGAAATTTTGTTAACTATTAAAATAACCTGTACGAAAATTACGAACTTTTGAAACACACTTTACCACACTACATGAACAAATTATAATTACACATTATATTATTTAAGTACAAATAATGTAAGGTAGTGTACTTTATTGTAATCATTATTAATATCTTTTTTGTAATCACAAGAACCCAGATTTATTGAACGACAAATTGTAAAAAGTAAACGTTGTTTTTTAGACGCCATTTCGAATTAACTAACCTCATTCAAAATCGATTTTCGCCTACCTTGAGATATTTGTCTTATATTAATTGTCGGTGCAAATTTGTTGAATAACCAAATATATTTTTGTGTCAAACTGAGTAATTACCAATCACTAATAAATAAACTAGTACAGAGTGTAACCACTGTTTTTTATTCCATAGTAAGGTATATTATAAATTGTGTATTATTTAGCAAGAGCGAAAATGATGGTAAGCGCTCACGTCGCAAACTCGGCAAACTAACTGCTCGATTAAGAAGGTCAAACGAAGGCGGGAGTAAAATTTGAATACTCCAGACCGTCATAGCGAAGCGCGCTCAACTATACTATTTGTGAATTTAATTGTTTTAATTAAACAATTTGGCGCCACCTGGGATTTATGAACACCTAACTAAGAAACAGGTAAGGTTTCCACTCGTGTTGTACTGGTAAGTGAAGGATCGCTATGGACATCGTTAGCGCAACATATAAGTAACGACCACTTGTGTGAGGCGAACACACAACTTATACATTTTTACAGAGTACGTAAAGATTTTGTCGTTACAGATTGGCTTCCATCGCGGGGCTTAAACAAGACGGACGTCATTTCTTCGTTACAGATTGGCGACCAACTAGTGAGGCTAGAATTGAAGACTAGCGGCGGTTGCAAAAGAGAATAAAAAGACAAAAAAAATGATAGAAAAAGATATGCTACAACAACAAACGAAAATGCCCAAACAACAGAGACAATGGAGCTACGCAGAATGGATGACAGGGTTATTTAAAAAATTCAGCAAGGAGATGGAGTACATCAAGAAAAAGACCACGGATCACGAATGAGCACAGATGAGTCGTGCGAATGCAGTGGGAACGCCAAACGACGAAATGACATTGAGAGATATTGTAGCATGACAGATTATCCACTTAATAATGAATGAAATATGATCATAAATAAATATCAATTAAAATAACTATCAAAGAAAAATCCAAATGAAAACAAATAAGTATCACAATAAAATACAATCATAACTTGAAGAAGTAAAAATACAGAAAAAGAAACTATGAAACAAATATGTGTAATGAAAAATAAGTTAAAAAACTAAAATAAAGTAAGGAAATACCCAGGTAGGATAGGAGTAAGTAAGGAAGATACCCAGAACGAACCAACGTACATGACAAAACAATATTGTAGTGAAGAAACCAAGAATGAGAATCATGAAGTAAGACAAAACCCAGAACAAACCGAAATACCAAATAAACAGGAAGGATTTTGAAGATACAAGACAGTAGGAAGAAGGCTACCAGAATTACCCAAAAGAGACCCAGTAAGGAGAAAACAAAAACCCTAAAAGAAATTACATGTCACAAATGAAAGTATAACACCCCAAAACAGAAACTCATGTAAAATAAATGTAAACAAAAGAGTTTAGAGGTATAAGTAAAAGTGCACCCATAAAAGTTATTTTATAATGAATAAAAACAAATCTTAAGAGTCCTCCTTCATAAATAAATTTCTTGATATAATATAAAACTATAAAACTGATTAGTGATAATATCAAGAAATAACAGGGGCAAGTGCAAGTTATTATATTATAGTAAATAAACTTCAAGAAGGTGTAGTAAATGCTTAAACTTAATAAATGTGTACCTTTAAACAACTTTAAGGTTTTAATTTAACTTAATAAATACTATTTGATGGAATAGTATTATGAAAAGCAAAAACTAAGATTTCTAAGAAAGTGCCACTCTTTATCTAAACACATTCACTGAAATGAGAAGGATAAATAGAGAGCAGGTAGTTAATAAGTGAGGTGACAAGGGATACATCCCTAATATAAAATAAAGACAGATAAGACTGCACAAAAGTAATTTTAAGGAAGTTTAAAAAATGAAATAACCGATGTGTTATGTTTCTACTAAATAAGTAAATGACTCTATACCTAAATGTTGGAAGTAGAGTACAATGTTTTATTATTCTAAAAGGTTTATTATGTTTAATAATGGTAATCAAGAATGAAATGTCTGAGTGTGGATACCATTCTTTTATTATAAAGTGTTTATTATGTGTTACTAGAAATAATCAAGACTAGAATGTCTGAGCTTAAATACCACTTTTTTAATGTCAAATAATTATTATGTATTAATAGTATGAATTCAATACTAAATGTTTTTGTAGTAAAGTAAGGAATTGTTAATTAATATTGTATTAGAATAGAAGGTCAGAAGGGGTATAAGCAAACTGTATTATTCAAAAACTTTGTATGTAAAAACAGATAAAATCTAGGCCAAAGGGTAAATCTCAACTACATTATAATTGATGAATCAAGTCCAGTAAACTAGTTAAACTGATGAAATTTAGGTAAAGTAAATCAGTCACAGAGTAAAATAATGTAAATTATACTTTAGAAGGATAGGGTAAAAAGATAGAAAGAATTAGAAGAAAAAATGCAAATGTACTAACTGAAAATTCAGAGTGGGGAGTCAGAAATTAATGAATAATAATTAAAAAGATAACCATTTAATAAAATTACAAGAAATTAAGGGAAGATAAACATTTTATGTCAATCTGAGATTTAGTAAAATCATAAATATAACATATAAAATGGCAAACATTTGGGGAAGGACAGGAAGTAAATTTTAAAGCCTACTTTTTCAAAATGAAAGAAATATAGCATTTTAGATAAAAAACTTAGTAAAACTATCTTATTTGGTATAAAATCAAGCAGAATGAACTAAAGAAAGAGATTATGTATTTAGTATTTCATAAAATTAAATAATAGCAAAAATATATTCAGTAATAATATGTAAATTTTCTGCATGTAGCGGAAGCCAAACAGATTTAAAACAATGTATTGCTAATATTAAATTGGCTAAGACGTTTTCAGGAGATGCAGGAAATGAGAACAGTTAATTATTGGACCTTGTCGAGCACACTTGAATGAGATTTTTGCTTATATTAACCTATATAGCAGACAAATATGGCGATCGGTCTGTAAGCCTAGTCTACAGCGAAAAATCGTAATTTTATAAAATTTGAACTTAAACCTTAAACTCAGTGAGAACAATTAATACCACAATTAAACTAAAGTAATACGGAACAGTAAAGGAGTGAAATAATAAATTAAACCTATAAATAAAATAACTCTTAATAACGAGACGAATAGTGCGAATTTCGACCTAATTGACCGAAGTGAATTTAAACATTAGCACACACATTTTATCGAAGTGAACCACAAAACACTTAACCAGGACCAATCCACTAACACCAGAAGGAATAATCGCAACTGCGGAGACGAGGAAACTTGAAGGGACAACATTTATTGGAAGAAATTTTCGTCGAGCCGACTTCATTGAAATAGGAGCAGTACGGAAGCCGCCATCTTGACTCCCACAATTCAAAGCGAGCTTTGCCTATACGATCGTCAAGACTTCAATGGTTCGAAATTTAATCTTTAATAAACATTATATACTAAATAATAACGTTGTAAATTTTAATTATTAAGCTTTTTACATGTAAGTGTTATACTTTCCTGACCTTACCCTTCTCTGACTATATAAAATAACCGTTCAAAGAACCTAATAATTAATATAAAATACAGATGTAAAAATTAATCGACGGCCATGAGAACGAGTCGATACTACTGTTGAATAATCGATTAACACTCGATACATTATACAAATAGTTAATAAATCTAATATTTCTGCAAATTGGTTTCTATTTTGTAAACTTACCTTTACTTGACATAAATAATTATTAATAATAATAATTATATGATAATTAATTATTATGGAATTTGCATAATTTATCACACATCCGGTATAACACGTGCTCAGTTTTGTTGAGTGCATTAGGCTTTTGGGTCCAAAGTTGCGTTAAGCAGAAAAGACAAAGGTGCTCGGGGCATTGAAATAACCATCTACACAACATGAGGATAATAAATTCTCTTTTATTCAGTTATTTGCTCTATAGGTTATTACAATGAGAGTCAGCAATGATGGTTAAAATTCAAAATGGCGGCAACGTCATTTCCGCTTTTGCCATGCGTTTAATGCTATATGCATGTGTTTTTACTTTATTTAAAATAATTCTTTTCAAGCTATACTGCAGTTATTTTCAAATTCCTTTTTTATCTTTATGGCTTTAATGCTTACTCTATAATTATTCACAAACCAACGCCTCAAAGATAAAGTATTTAAGGTTGGCCAACGATAACTTTCACTCGCTCACTTTCACTCCCACTCGTACTGTAATTTTGAACACTTGTTAATTATTCTGAACTGAGCTCATTCTCTTAGATTTTAAAATTTAGAAAAAAGAATTTATAAGGGCTTTCCTGAATATGATGCGGCGTAGATTCCTCAGCAGATTCCCATGGTGGTTGGCAGGTGTTCGGCCGAACCTTTACTGTTTGTTTTTAGTCCTCTGAATTTACTTAATTCTCATTTTGGTTATCCACTGACTCTACGTACTGTTAATAATTACATTTTGAAAACAACTACTTCATTTTTGTAAGTAATTACTGCATTTTATGGCAAAATCTGCCCACTGCACTAGTCGAGGGTGTATGCTCAGTGAACTGTTTTTGATGAACTGGGCGGAATCAGATGCAATTGTTATGCAAAATGGTTGTGTCTGACGTCATTATGCATTGTTCTATAGCCAACGCCCGGGTTAATACGTAATTGTTTCATGCCGTCATTGTTGATTTATGACGATCTGGCTTTGTGGACCAATGAAAAGATCGTATTATTAGCTTGTTTCTCTTATACCGCCATTACACATATTAATTTCTGCTCGTACCATGATGTCCTTGGCTTGTCTCCCCTCTTGTTGATCTGCGTAGTTATTGGGACTTGTGCAAAACTAACTTAGCCCTTGTTAACATTCATGATCAGAATAAAATTTACAATAAAATATTCCTGAATCCCATAATTCTGGTAACAGGTATTTCTGTACTGTCACAATTTATTTATAAATTTAATAAATAGAATTAAAAATAAAATAAATTTGAGATCACGGACTATCCGAAAGGCGGCTTTTACCAAGGTGGAAGGAGAATACCTAGTTAAGAAGAAGAACCGTCTATCGATTAGTGCTGGCGATAACACAATTAACTCAGAAGTTAATTCAAAAAACGCAAAGTGATACAATTAACAGAAACAGAAATAAAAGAGTTAAATTTTTACACGAATAAAATACAAAATTTATTTACTAAATACCAAACAACAAAACCAACAAAAACAATATTTTACAAAACCACCAAAATTTTTTATTTTGGTAAACCACATATTATTTTGTAAACAACATTTTTTAGTTTGTTACAATATTGTAACATCACAAGATGTCACCTAACCTAAGTGTATGTTATCAGATTTTATAAAAACAAAACAACCATGTAAATAGGTATATAATAGTAGAAATAACCAAGAAAGAAGAAACCAAGAAAGAAGAATGAAGCAGAAGTGCCACATGAAACAGTAACCCAAGGGCTGTTTGACACTACAACTAGACTGAGACTAAAACGAACTGATGGACAGAATAAATTTACATTCAGCTGTCAATTCAGTAAATAGTTGATGTAAACCGAATGTCATAGGTAAACAAAAAATGAACTAATGAGCAGTTAAATACTGTGAAAGCAGAATTAGCATTTTGCTGATAATAGATGTGACAATGACCAGTAAATTATGAATGCCAAAACTAATGTTAACAATGGCTACATAGTGAGAACTAAGATGTATTTCAGCATCAAATATACTTGTTAGAAAAGAGAACTATTTATAAGAGAGAATCTTATACAAATAAGATGTCTCCACGATTTACCGAATTGAGAACCAATAGGCATTATTAAGGCCAAATTTCAATGTAGGCGATATGTCTTAGCAAGCTTAGACCAAACATTAGTCAGTAAAATGGCTATTGAGGATTAGCACAAGTGTAAACTAAAATGCACAGAACTATGGTTATGCCTTGACATAACAAAAAATGTTATTAAAACAATAGGTTTAATCATAATTTTCATTGTTAAGTAGTAGTTTAAAACGAATTAGCATAAAACGAAATGTCATAGTCAGTAGGATCATTTATTACCATGTATAGAGTTTAGGTGTACAAGTAATGTTCAGCAAAAAATGTCAGTACAGCATTAATGGTGTTCGCACATAAACATTTGATTAATAAAATGTTATGTGAATACAAGCAATATTAACCAAAAGTGTAAAATCGGCGACTCATAAATAGCAGACGACAGTAGAAGTAATGTACCCGAACGTTGGTTTTATAACAATGTCGGTCAAAGTGAAAGTAATTCAAGAACGAGTGATATCAAATTAAAGGAAAAAAAACAATCTTTAATTTGATAGTAATATTAACCCAATCGCAACTGTATTTAGTGCGGGAGAGGTGTTAGCATCATTCTAAAAATGTACATCGGGAAACTGTTTAAGAATAATAACAAAAACGGCAACGAGCTGTCACCGCAACATTCGACGGTTAGAAAAAGCCGTTATCAACTGCCAAAAAGTGACACGTCACACCGACACACCTACCAAAGCCAATCAGAAAATTAGTTAGTAATTAACATTTTTACCTAAGGCCGATCAAAGAAGGGGGTATATAAAGACGAAACAGCGAATTTTGAGACAGACCTTTACTGACTAGCGTGTAGCACAGACGTGTGCCCGTCATCTCTACATTTTTTAATAACACTTAGCGTCATTTACATAGTACATTGGAACCAATAGTTCAACAACAAGAAACGACTACTTCGAGTTCATCCACAACAAACAACAGTGATTAAGTGCAGTTTCATTTTAATTTTGTGCGGGAATAACGAACAGAAAATAATTTATGGTTATTATTCACGATCCATTTTAATCAGAAGAGGATCGCATTATTCTGTTCTTGTGCGAGTTTAGTGCCGAAACACAGTAATCATTATAATCCGATTACTGAAGTGATTAATAAGTTTTAATTAAATAATTAAAACTCAGAAGGTAACAGTGTAATCTTGATCTGAGCGCCATAACCTGTACTTTTTTCAACAATAACCTGTACTGACGCAAAACACAAAAACATTTTTTAAGATTACACCACGTCTCGATTTATTATACAAATTTGTTATTAGTAATTAAGCTATATGTTAGTTGTAAGGGTTCTCACTTGATAAATATTGTCACTAAAAAAGCAAGCGTTGATGAAACGCGCGATCTTTCAACAGATCGTTTTTGACATGATAATGTCTTTTGGCTGGCCATCATTTGAAAATTTCTGTAACGCTGTAAACTGTAACGCATCACGCTGCATGACGTCATTCTTGCGTGACGTCATTGGGATTGTTGTAAATAAACGTTTGTTTTGATACGTCGCAATATATATAATGTGTTAAAAATAATATCACTGCAAACAATTAAACCAGATTTATAAAGCGTCCTGAAAGTTTAAAATCAAGTGTTAGCACAATTTACCAGCCGGGAATCGTTAACTAAAACCGCGACCGCTAACATGCTAACGTCGTCGCAGATTAAAGACCTAACAAGCAAACAACACTGCATAGCTGTAGATAGGTTATTGGGGTTATTGTCTCTAGTTAATGGTTGTCTTCGTATGTGATTCAGCTAACGATCTATTCATTAAAATATTTGTCATCGTAAATGCAAATCTACTGTTCTTTATATTTAATTACTCACCGCAGAAATGTGAAGTATAACACAGATACATAATGTCATTGGGATTGTTGTAAATAAAGGTTTGTTTTATGGTTACTGACTGACTGATTGTTTCCTTTCTGCAAATGTTGCGTTTAGCTGGCGGCCGAAAGACATTATCATGCTCTTTAGCTTTTGCCACTAGGCAGACGGTACTTGAATTTTTTTTTTAATTACTTTGCGAAAGTAACCTAAAACTTTGTTGATCAATTTTATGTCAAAAGGATTATTGGATATTGTGTAGGCATAATTGTTTTTCTTCGTGTCTCAAAGAATTCACTACTGAGATTATGATAATTTTAATATTAAAAATAAATAGCATCTGGACTTAACCAGATTTATAATTCATGTTCTGAGCAAGCCGTATAAGGCATATAATAACTGACTTTTAATTGTACCACTTGGTACTACTGAGATTATCATAATTTTAATATTAAAAATAAATAGTATCTGGACTTAACCAGATTTATAATTCATGTTCTGAGCAAGCCGTGTAAGGCATATAATAACTGACTGTTAATTGTACAACTTTGTATGTTTGCATTATATTTGTTTTTTTTGAATTCTCTATAAGGGTGTAAATAAACCCATTATTAACAGCATCACCTGAGTTTGATTTATTTCTCTAGGATAATTGAATATTTTCTTTTAATAAGCTTAAACAACCTTCTGTTATGTTTAACATATTGGAATAGCATTGCCAAAAGGTGGTACTCAACTATTTTAAATTTTCTAATCATCCAGTAATTTTTATGTGTGGGTTTTACACGGGATTTTCCCTGAATAAATCCGTGTGGCGCCCACTAATTAATAAACAAGGTAACCTAACCTTGCAACCAAAGGGAGTTGGTGATTGTAAGCTGAGTTGACAGTTTAGTGAACTTCTAGTAAACACAATCAGGTACGTAAAAGCAAATATTTGTTTATGATATTGTCCAGACTTTACGAGACGTGACATACTCAGACTACCTGCAATCTGGAGAAGAAGTTTTTACTACCAGTTTCAACCAGACGAGAACTATTATCAAGCAACCAACTGCTATACTTCATGTTTTAACTTAAGTTAACCTAGCATTTTAATTATAATCCACATCACTATTTTATTTATTTAATACAAGGGGATTTTTTTTTAACAAGTATAATTAAACCATTGTAAACACACTGTGAGTAACTTTGAATGTTTCAGTTTAAATTACTTTACTACATTAGTAACCTTCAATTAGAAACAACTATTCTAAACATTGAGTTATCTCAACAGAATACTTCACACATAGTTGAACTTTACTTTAACGAGACTTTTGATATTTTAACCACGAATATAAGTTTAAACAATAACCACACATTTATTTTGTTTCAAGTTAACTTAAACGTAACTTAAATTTTATTATAATAAACCTTAATAATAATAATAAACAATAAAACCCCTAATCTTATTTGGTTATAAATTGGCGCACCAACTAGTGTGGCTTTAAAAAAAAAAAAAAATATTAAATAAATATATTTTTTATATTTTATATTAGCCCGGTAGACACGAAAAATTAACATGCCGCACACCCACCAATACGATACAAGATATAAGGATAGTAGGGTAGGAGAGATGCAACGGGATGTAGATACATACGAAGCGCAACCCACAGATGAGATGGAAGTTATTACAATCAATAATATCGAAACTAGTACCGACGAAACACCTCACATAGAACCAGAGATAGAAGTAACTGTCGACAACCAACCCAGACGGCCTGAAGAACTACCACAACCAAACAAGCCGACTGAAGAGATGAGATGGGATCACATGATGAGAATGATGATGGAACAATTCGGACAGGTTAATTACAATTTTACAAAAATTAATGAAAATTCCAAAAGGGACATAGAATCAATAAACAAAAATATGGAAGCATTGAAGGAAGATAATCGAACTTTAAGGGAAGATGGTAAGAAATTCCGGGAAGAAAATCAAAGGAATGTCGAGGTGTTAAATAGAAATATAGAGTCGATAAGGGAGGACCATCGGGACTTAAATAGAAATCTGGAATCGCTTAGTAAAAATGTGGAATCGCTGAAAGAGAACCTAAATAAAAGGATTGACAATACTCATAAGTCTATGGACGCGCTGAACAGTAAAATCGACGATAACTGTCAAGCCATTAGAAAAGAATTGAACACCACCTTAATGAAAATTAGCAAAAAAATGGATGACATGAATAACCGGAAGTGGGGAGAAGAACGGAAGATATCCGAAGACAAAAACAGGGAACAAATGAGTCCAGAGCCGGAGAATAATGAAGAAGGAAAGGACGATGACAACTCAGAGATAGGAGAAGTATCAAATGATGAATCCATGGAAGAATTAAGTATGCAATTCAAAGACACTGATAAACAAACTGAGGATAAAGAAGACTCGAAAGCATTGGTGCCTGAGGATACACACCATAGGAATGAAGAGAACATTCAGCATAAAGAAACTATCATTAAAAATGTAAGGAACAAGATAATTAAGAAGACAGGAGAGAAAGAGACAAAGATAAAAAGAATAATACGCTCTAAGAAGACAAGGATTACAAAGGAAATATTAGAAATGACTAGGAGTGGATTAATTAACTTCGTGGACAACCCAATTATTCGTCATAGAGCCAGAATCAACGGGGAGAAGTATAAGCAAGACTTCATAAAAATATTAAAAATAAATCACCATAAAACCGTGGGTAAAAAATTAAATAAGAATCCGATTAAATTAAATATACCACCAAATAAAATACACCAAACAAAATCAATCGATTCCTTAATGCATAACCGATCATTAAACCATTTAATTAATGACCCAGATGATGGAACGATTAAAACAACGTTACATGCCATTGACTATGTTATGACGGAGAAGGTCATAAACAATGAGGTATTTAAGGCGAATATTCCTAGAAGAAAGAAGCTTCACAGGGAGAAGGAAAATGATCAAGAACGACTGGACCAGCTTATTGAAAGGTACGCCCAAAGAATAAGGGAAATGCGGAAAAAGAGGGACCAAGCGATGGAAGAATCCAACCAGGAAATGAACAAAGGTCAACCCGGATTAGAAGAAGGGCCAGACATCAATAATAGCCCAGGCCCAGAGTACAATGAACACAGGAATACCAAAGATGATGAGAGGAAGAAGGCAAGGAAACGGGGAGCCAACGACTATCTAGTAGCCGCCAAGTGGAAGAACGCATGATAGGAATAGAGTGGAAGAGCACAAATAACCCCACGAATATCGATTAGTAAAAAATGATTAATATTAAGGACGGATAATATGTATTAGTAAGCAACATTTCTCACCCGAACGTTTAGGGTATAAAAGATAAAAAAAAAAAAAAAAAAAAAAAAAACCATTACTATAAACAAACTCATTTGTTGTTAAGCTACAAAATGTTGAAGGTAACCAATTAACTATAACTAGTCAATTTGCCTTATCAAGTTACAAAAGTGTGTAGATTTAAGATGTAAGCCCAAACCATTTGTTACTGGTGAAAATTTACCAGACCTATCACGCCAAGGGATAGAAAATTATATAATGTCAATCAAATGATTTAATAAGAAAAGACGTCTATTATGTCACAAAGAGCCAGTAGTGGCTTGTAAATACAACTACTGTACTATACCTAGAGAAAAAATATGTATCCAGATGGATATTCTATGTAAATTAATGTTTATAAAATGATTATTGTATACCTCTCATAAAACACAAATGTTAAATTAAATCGTCCAGAATAAAGGTTCACCCAACTAACCTTTGAAGGAGTAGAGAGGCAGTATAACAAAGTGTGTAAAATAAAAGAAGGACATTATTATGGAATGTAAGGAAAGAAAAAAAAAATAATATTTGTGAAACAAACCATGTAAACCCCAAGAATGTCTATGAAATTAGATATTAGTATGTTATTATATTGTCAAATGAAATTGTAGTTACAGCATAGTATATAGTATATAAAATCATCCAGAATAAGTGAAAACCACCATCACTTGAAGGAGTAGAGAAGAAAAATAACAAAGAGTGTTAATTGTAAAGATAACTATTGTTATAATGGAATGAAAGGAAAGAAAAATGTTTGTCAATTATCAAATATTATACATCATCAGAATATGTCAGAGAACATCAAACAAAAAAAAAAAAAAAAAAAAAAACCATTTAGTATACAAACAATGTAAGCCCTGATAATTCAGGATGAATATAACTCGTTAAGAAGGATTTATTGGACTATTGTGAAAACAAAAATATTGTAGACTCTAGATAGAACAAACCAAACGCATAAGTACTGTAAACATCAAAACAAGTGTATAATCTTAAGAATATTTAAATGAACCAAAACAAATTGTTAACTAGTACATAAGTAACTATATAGCTGATAAAAGCATAGCTGAAAAACATCAAGTCTAAAAGAAGTAATTACCTGTAAGAAAGAAAGTATGTTAGCAAGTATAAAGATGGAAATTTGATCTAAATGAAAACCTCTGATACCTTGAATATTATAGTGAATATATTATATTATTGAATATGAATGATGTGATATTTTTTTTGAGTTGTGATAGTGCAACTATTGCCAGGTGCAATGTTTATTTTTTTCTCAGACAGAGAAGAGTAATGCCTCTGAATCTGAGAATGTGTAGTGAGGAACGGCAGAGGATGTTAGCCATAGTGAGCCACCCTGATTCCGAAACCTCTACAACAGTTAGGGAATTATATTGTTTTATTGTATCAAGGAATATTATGAAAGAATCTGTGAGGTATGAATTATAATAACCATTAAGATAATCACGAATGCAAAGATATGTGATGAGAAAGTAGAATGTGAATAAGACAGGGAATAGTTAACTTGAGAAACAAGATCAATTGTAGTTAAATGACTTAGAGAGTAAGCAACTTGAAAATACTAGTAAATTAAGAATTGTACCATTGGATAAAGAAAAAAAAAAAAACCAACCTAGAGTAATACACCAATAGTATGTTTAAAAAATCAAAGAGTACAAGAGAACATTTTTTTTATTGAAGTATACTAAGAAACTGACATGAATTGATAATTTTACAAAAAATAAATTTTTTCAAATGATCAATTTTAAAGAGGGTGTATATGTAACACAAGATGTCACCTAACCTAAGTGTATGTTATCAGATTTTATAAAAACAAAACAACCATGTAAATAGGTATATAATAGTAAAAATAACCAAGAAAGAAGAAACCAAGAAAGAAGAATGAAGCAGAAGTGCCACATGAAACAGTAACCCAAGGGCTGTTTGACACTACAACTAGACTGAGACTAAAACGAACTGATGGACAGAATAAATTTACATTCAGCTGTCAATTCAGTAAATAGTTGATGTAAACCGAATGTCATAGGTAAACAAAAAATGAACTAATGAGCAGTTAAATACTGTGAAAGCAGAATTAGCATTTTGCTGATAATAGATGTGACAATGACCAGTAAATTATGAATGCCAAAACTAATGTTAACAATGGCTACATAGTGAGAACTAAGATGTATTTCAGCATCAAATATACTTGTTAGAAAAGAGAACTATTTATAAGAGAGAATCTTATACAAATAAGATGTCTCCACGATTTACCGAATTGAGAACCAATAGGCATTATTAAGGCCAAATTTCAATGTAGGCGATATGTCTTAGCAAGCTTAGACCAAACATTAGTCAGTAAAATGGCTATTGAGGATTAGCACAAGTGTACACTAAAATGCACAGAACTATGGTTATGCCTTGACATAACAAAAAATGTTATTAAAACAATAGGTTTAATCATAATTTTCATTGTTAAGTAGTAGTTTAAAACGAATTAGCATAAAACGAAATGTCATAGTCAGTAGGATCATTTATTACCATGTATAGAGTTTAGGTGTACAAGTAATGTTCAGCAAAAAATGTCAGTACAGCATTAATGGTGTTCGCACATAAACATTTGATTAATAAAATGTTATGTGAATACAAGCAATATTAACCAAAAGTGTAAAATCGGCGACTCATAAATAGCAGACGACAGTAGAAGTAATGTACCCGAACGTTGGTTTTATAACAATGTCGGTCAAAGTGAAAGTAATTCGAGAACGAGTGATATCAAATTAAAGGAAAAAAAACAATCTTTAATTTGATAGTAATATTAACCCAATCGCAACTGTATTTAGTGCGGGAGAGGTGTTAGCATCATTCTAAAAATGTACATCGGGAAACTGTTTAAGAATAATAACAAAAACGGCAACGAGCTGTCACCGCAACATTCGACGGTTAGAAAAAGCCGTTATCAACTGCCAAAAAGTGACACGTCACACCGACACACCTACCAAAGCCAATCAGAAAATTAGTTAGTAATTAACATTTTTACCTAAGGCCGATCAAAGAAGGGGGTATATAAAGACGAAACAGCGAATTTTGAGACAGACCTTTACTGACTAGCGTGTAGCACAGACGTGTGCCCGTCATCTCTACATTTTTTAATAACACTTAGCGTCATTTACATAGTACATTGGAACCAATAGTTCAACAACAAGAAACGACTACTTCGAGTTCATCCACAACAAACAACAGTGATTAAGTGCAGTTTCATTTTAATTTTGTGCGGGAATAACGAACAGAAAATAATTTATGGTTATTATTCACGATCCATTTTAATCAGAAGAGGATCGCATTATTCTGTTCTTGTGCGAGTTTAGTGCCGAAACACAGTAATCATTATAATCCGATTACTGAAGTGATTAATAAGTTTTAATTAAATAATTAAAACTCAGAAGGTAACAGTGTAATCTTGATCTGAGCGCCATAACCTGTACTTTTTTCAACAATAACCTGTACTGACGCAAAACACAAAAACATTTTTTAAGATTACACCACGTCTCGATTTATTATACAAATTTGTTATTAGTAATTAAGCTATATGTTAGTTGTAAGGGTTCTCACTTGATAAATATTGTCACTAAAAAAGCAAGCGTTGATGAAACGCGCGATCTTTCAACAGATCTTTTTTTTTAATTACTTTGCGAAAGTAACCTAAAACTTTGTTGATCAATTTTATGTCAAAAGGATTATTGGATATTGTGTAGGCATAATTGTTTTTCTTCGTGTCTCAAAGAATTCACTACTGAGATTATGATAATTTTAATATTAAAAATAAATAGCATCTGGACTTAACCAGATTTATAATTCATGTTCTGAGCAAGCCGTATAAGGCATATAATAACTGACTTTTAATTGGACCACTTGGTACTACTGAGATTATCATAATTTTAATATTAAAAATAAATAGTATCTGGACTTAACCAGATTTATAATTCATGTTCTGAGCAAGCCGTGTAAGGCATATAATAACTGACTGTTAATTGTACAACTTTGTATGTTTGCATTATATTTGTTTTTTTTTTAATTCTCTATAAGGGTGTAAATACACCCATTATTAACAGCATCACCTGATTTTGATTTATTTCTCTAGGATAACTGAATATTTTCTTTTAATAAGCTTAAACAACCTTCTGTTGTGTTTAACATATTGGAATAGCATTGCCAAAAGGTGGTACTCAACTATTTTAAATTTTCTAATCATCCAGTAATTTTTATGTGTGGGTTTTACACGGGATTTTCCCTGAATAAATCCGTGTGGCGCCCACTAATTAATAAACAAGGTAACCTAACCTTGCAACCAAAGGGAGTTGGTGATTGTAAGCTGAGTTGACAGTTTAGTGAACTTCTAGTAAACACAATCAGGTACGTAAAAGCAGATATTTGTTTATGATATTGTCCAGACTTTACGAGACGTGACATACTCAGACTACCTGCAATCTGGAGAAGAAGTTTTTACTACCAGTTTCAACCAGACGAGAACTATTATCAAGCAACCAACTGCTATACTTCATGTTTTAACTTAAGTTAACCTAGCATTTTAATTATAATCCACATCACTATTTTATTTATTTAATACAAGGGGATTTTTTTTTAACAAGTATAATTAAACCATTGTAAACACACTGTGAGTAACTTTGAATGTTTCATTTTAAATTACTTTACTACATTAGTAACCTTCAATTAGAAACAACTATTCTAAACATTGAGTTATCTCAACAGAATACTTCACACATAGTTGAACTTTACTTTAACGAGACTTTTGATATTTTAACCACGAATATAAGTTTAAACAATAACCACACATTTATTTTATTTCAAGTTAACTTAAACGTAACTTAAATTTTATTATAATAAACCTTAATAATAATAATAAACAATAAAACCCCTAATCTTATTTGGTTATAATATTTATGATGAAATGTGGGAGTTAGACGCCAGGTGCAATAAAGAAGAGGCTATCGGGACAGCCCATGAAAAAGGAGAAAACAATGTGGAAAGAATGACTGAAGAAGATTGGGAAAGATGGGACAATAATGAAACACAAATGAAAAATGAAAGAACGGGAGTATACGCACAGGTGACAAGAGGAATTTACACAGGAGGAGTATGAACAATGGAGACAATTAATAAGACAACCAGAAAAACCGATACAAACAGAAAACGCAGAATTAAGGGAATGGATAAGGGTTATGTTTGAACTACCCAGAGAAGATATTTGTAATTGGAGGAAGAAACATAATCAAATACAAGAGTTCAAAGAAATACCAAATAATAAAAAAATGAACAACCAAAAACTCAAATAAAAAAAGAAATAGTCAAAGACGTCGAAGTAAAGCAACAGAAGAAAATACCAGAACAAAAGAAGGATGAAAGCTTCGAGGAATGGAGGGACAAGTTTTTTAAACAATTCGGTAAGGTAATCGAAGAATATGATAAGAAAATGAGTGATAAGGAGCGACAACAAATTGGACAGTGGATACAACGTTTCAAGAAATTAAACGAAACACCAGACACCACTTCTGAAGGTAGTAATGAGACAGAAATTAAAGAAGACCAAAGTGTATTGTTTTCTGAAAATAAAAATAACAAAAACAAAGAGAATATCCAAAACATGGAAATGAAGAAAGTGAGACAGATGCATCAAAGAAAACTAATCAATACCAAAGAAGAATTGGAGATGATGAAGAATGGACTAATTAATGTGTTTACTTTACCAATTACTGACCAGAATAAAATAATGAATTTTATGGAGTGTAGAACTCTAAAAGAAATTCTAGAAGGGGTGAACTACCAACCAGCGAGAAGAAACTGGAGAAAAGCAATACCTGAATGGAAGATACCCAAAATAGAAGGGATTCACAACAAACCAGCGGATGAAAACTTCAGCAAATCGATAAGTAAATGGAAAATACCCAAAATTAAAAGGACTCACAACAAAATAGTGTGTCACAAATTAAGAAGGTCTCTAAAACACTCGAGTACACCAGAATGGGAAATGCAGAATAAACAATCAATGATAACATTAATGAGGGAGGTACAATTAACTTCTTTGATTAATGAACCACATAATAAAATGATGGAAGTAGTCATCGATACTAAGGAACACATGGTATTAGAAGAATTGTGGTACAAGATAGAAGATACCTATTCCACAAGGACAGAAACAGTTCTACACACCAAGGTTATCCGAACCACAAGTGCAGAGGAAGTGATGGACCATGGGTAAACTCACTGAAAATAAACATGCCGAGAAATGGGACTGATTTTCGAGTTATGACCAAGCAAACCAATGGAAAGGAAGGAGCATTACATTCAATAAACCAATTAATAATAATCAAAAGAAAAAACAAATAATATTTAAAGAAAAAAAAAACTTAAAAATAATTGACAAGAAATGACTAAACGACCAAGACAAAGTAAATGAGAAGAGCTATCAAACCATAATCAATAAAAATAAATTGCCCAGAATAAATGTAGAAAACCAGACATTTGAAGGAGAAAATCGCCAAGGGGTATTACATATTAAAGGATAGGAAGGACCTGGAAGAAATCGTAAATGAGATAGTACTACAGCAGAAGCAAGATGTTAAATTAGCAAACATACGAAGGAGACTGTTGGAATCTGAAGAAATTATTAATAACTTTTATTGCCTACACAAAGATATACTGTTCATAAAAACAAAAAAGAATCAGGGAACATGGAAACTAGTAGTTCCAAATTCTCTAGAAAACAAGATAATTAAAGAATACCATATCAGATACGGACACATGGGAACATTAAAAATGGTTAAAGCATTAGAGGAAGAACTATTCATTAAAAGTATAACTAGAAAAGTAAATAAAAACATTAAAACATGCACAATATGTCAGATGGTCAAAACAAATAACGAGAGAAAAGATGGAATGATGATACCCATCACTTCAAATACCAAACTGGAAAAAGTGTTTCTCGACGTATGTGGACCATTCCCACGTAGCGGATGGAGACATAGATTCAAGTTCATAGTGATTATATTGGACCATTATACCAAGTACACTAAGTTATATGCTATAAACAGAGCAACAACAAAGAAAATATTAGAAATCATAAAAAACAAATACATCACAGAAATTGGAAAGCCATACATGATTATAACAGACCATGGAACACAATTTAAAGGGAGAAAGTGGAGAGATGAATTATTAAAATTAAACATAAAAACCTATAAAACATCCGTATACCACCCTAGCAGTAATCCCGCAGAGAGAGTGTTAAGAGAGGTGGGACGTATTTTAAGACGTACTGCCATGATAATCAAAAAGAATGGCAGAAATATTTAACTTCAACTGAAGAATTTTTGAATATAAGTTACCACCATTTTATTGAGAACACCCCATATTTAATGATGTTTGGAAGAAAACCATCTCGAGAGATACAGGAGTTAATAGACTTTCCAACCAACCTAGAAGACCCGTATGATGAAAATAAATGTTACAACCAAATCATGGAGAAAATCGAGAAACAAAAAGCTAAATATTCTCAAAACCAACCCGAAATAATTAAATATAACGAAGGAGAAAAAGTATTAATCAAAAATCGTGAACTACCCCAGTACACTTGAAGGTATAGCCAAGAAACTGTTATTATTATACATAGGACCCGATGTCATAACAAGGGACAATGGCAACAATACATACGAAATAAGCAATATAACAACAAAAAAGATAAAAGGAGTGTATAATCAAGCTTCTATAAAAAAGTTTTACGAGGAAAAATAAACCATAATAAACAAACAAAGAATTACCAAATTCAAAAGATGTAAGATCAGCTTACAATAATAGTTAGATGACATATGAGGTATAATATAAAATATAAAATGAAGGAATATGTTACAAAAATTCCTATAAAGTAAGAACAACAAACTTATAAAAATTATTTAGAATAATATTTGAGACAAAACAAAATAAACAAAATAAAATCAAGCAAGAACTGCTAAGACAAATACCTAAAATTATAAAGAATATAGAGTATACAGAGAAAAAAAAAAACTGAACTGGTATAAGAAAAAAAAATGTGTATCAAGCAAATATACAGCAAATGGCTAAAGCAAAATAATGGTAATCAACCAAGAAAAAGAAAAAAGATGTCTAAGATAAATAAAATGATAACAAGAAGAAGGGAAAACAAACTAATGAAAAGTTAGAAATAATGAAGTTAACAACTAAATAAATAAATATCGGTATGGAGAACCATACATGACTTCCATATTCTAAGATTTATATTTAAAATCATTTTTGAAATGAAATATTACCATAGAAACTACTTCTTTCTACTTACTGCTTCAGCCTTAACCACAGTACTGTGGTCACTAACGTATACCACCTCACGTTATCGCACTCGATTTTCACTGATGATGGAAGTCGATGGCATTGCCGAAATGTCTGGTTTTGTAGAAAACATTGGATTATGGCCAAATATCCCGGGAAGGAATTTTAACAAAAACTACTTCTTTGTTGCCGATAACGTTGTACACATATATATCAGTGGCGAAGTTACATGGAGGCAATTGAGGCAATGCCTACCCTAACAAATTCTGTAGAATAAAAATTATAAATACGTATGAACTACATAACGTAAAGATTATACATTGTTACTGTGACTGTCAAATTTATTAAACCGAAACGTGCTTTATTGAGCGACCGCTAGATGGTGACAGGTGAGATTCGGCATAGTTCGTTTAAAGCGAATGAGGCAACCTGAACTTGCCTCAGCGTTTTTTGTATACATCGTATGTAAGCAATGTAGTGGTGTGATAGGGAAGTGTAGGGAGGGGGGATTGTCCCGCGCTGTACACATAGAGCGTTGAGGCATGCCTCACTTCTGTGGTCCAAACAGTTAAGTTAAAGCGCCTGTGTTGTTTCTAAGTGTTTATTTTATGCGGTTATTAAAAGTGTCACTGTTATTCCGCTGAACTAACAGATGATCAAGATTGTTATTTGAATTATTTGTAACATTAAACATATATATAGAAACTAACCAAGTTTAAAAATTTGAAGTTTAATCAGTTGTATTATCGTGTATGACTAATACAAGGATTGTTCAATAGACACACGTATAGAGCTGTAAAGCAATTTTTATTCAACGATTTTAAAAGAAGTCTCCAATAACATTAAGACATGAGTTCCACTGTTGCGCTAACCTGTAGATTCCCTGCTAGTAAAATTCTTACGGCTGTTTGTGGAACCATTCGGTTACAGCAAACTCTACCTCAGCGTCCGATTTGACCCACTGTCCTTTTAGTGATTCCTTAAAAAAAATTTAAGATAAGATTTTTGCCTACCCATTCATTAACTACTAGCTTCGCCAGTAAGCAAATTGATGTCCATTTTTTCGGCTTGCACGCGTTATGTTGGTGTGGGTTTCGGCACTTTCCATTTAAAAAGCGTGCAAACGTAAGAAAATAAACATGAGTGAGGCCAGAAATAACGTGAATTGTGTGTTTGTGTCTTACCTGCCTTTTTATTGCCGTATTAAATGAAAAATATTATATTACATTAAAATTAAAAAATTTTAATTTTATTGCCTGGCAACAAAATTATTTTATTTTTAACAATTACCATTGTTTCAAAAAGTTTAAATAAATTTGCAAGTACTTTACTCTTGTTAAAACGTAAAAGGTTGCTGGTAAACTACCCCTTCCCCTTAACCGATCTTCACCAAAATCGAACGTCCTTGAGACCTCTACAATTCAGGGATGTATGCAAAAAATTATTTGATTCTGTTCGAATTTGCGGCTGTTATCGTTTGCCATAGAAAATACGCTTGATAAAAAAACGGTGCAGGTAAACTACCCCTTCCCCTTAACCGATCTTCACCATAAACAATAGGTCTTGAGTACTCTACAAATCAGGGCTGTATGCAAAACATTATTTGATTCTGTTTGAATTTGCGGCTGTTATCGTTTGCCATAGAAAATACCCTTGTTAAAAAAACGTTGCAAGTAAACTACCCCTTTCCCTCAACCGATCTTCACCAAAAACAATAGGTCTTGAGAACTCTACAATTTAGGACTGTATACGAAACATTATTTAAGTCTGTTTGAATTTGCGGCTGTTATCGTTTGCCAAAAAAAAAAATTTCCCTTGATAAAAAAAACCGTGCAGGTAAACTACCCCTTCCCCTCAACCGATCTTCACCAAAAACAATAGGTCGCGAGTACTCTACAAATCAGGGCTGTATGCAAAAAATTATTTGATTCTGTTTGAATTTGCGGCAGTTATCGTTTGCCATAGAAAATACGCTTGATAAAAAACGTTGCAGGTAAACTACCCCTTCCCCTCAACTGATCTTCACCACAAACAATAGGTCTTGAGTACTCTACAAATCAGGGCTGTATGCAGAAAATTATTTGATTCTGTTTGAATTTGCGGCTGTTATCGTTTGCCATATAAAATACCCTTGTTAAAAAAACGTTGTAGGTAAACTACCCCTTTCCCTTAACCGATCTTCACCAAAAACAATAGGTCTTGAGAACTCTACAATTTAGGGCTGTATGCAAATAATCTTTTGATTCTGTTTGAATTTGCGGCTGTTATCGTTTGCCATAGGAAATACCCTTGTTAAAACATAAAACGTTACAAGTAAACTACCCCTTTCCCTTAACCGATCTTCACCAAAAACAAAAGGTTTTGAGAACTCTACAATTCAGGGCTGTATACGAAACATTATTTGATTCTGTTTGAATTTGCGGCTGTTATCGTTTGCCAAAAAAAAAAAATTTCCCTTGATAAAAAAAAACCGTTGCAGGTAAACTACCCCTTTCCCTCAACCGATCTTCACCAAAAACAATAGGTCGCGAGTCCTCTACAAATCAGGGCTGTATGCAAAAAATTATTTGATTCTGTTTGAATTTGCGGCAGTTATCGTTTGCCATAGAAAAAAAATCTACAGACACACACACACACACACAGACACTTTTCGGAAAACGACTTTTTTTCATGTAGAATCAGAATCTGCAATAATCTCGAACACGATTTTTTTTGCCATCACCATACTTCCATTCCTTAGGAAATATGGAAGTAAAAACAATCAACTGCATGAGTAGATAACAGTATATAGCAAAGGTACAGCGGAAGGAAGAATGAGTAAAAGGTGAAAATGATCTAAAAAACCATAAAGTGGACAATCCCAAAAAATATTATTATTAATGAAAGTCACAAGATGACAAAAAAGGTATTTAAGATTGACTGAGAATAGGTACAGCAACCAAATTAACTGAGCAGAGATGATGTTCCTCTGGTCTCAGAAAAATGGGTAGTAATGGATGAAACCAGCTACTAAAAAGTTAGGGAAAAAATTATATAAAAGGGAGAACGCACTAATGGAAATAAATAAAAAACAGATCTAAATAAAAAGGAATGGAACAAGTAAGAAGAGAAACAAGAAAGAAGAAGTAAACAAGAAGAAAAAGGAAAAATTATATATATAACTGATAATTTTATAAAAAACTATGCTAGTGTTTTACCAAAATGATCAATTTTGAAGGAGAGGCATTATGTTACAACACACATAAGCCACCCCAATACCAGGGATAAAAATGATGTGTCAAATATATAAAATGTTTAAACTAATGAAAATATAATGACAATGACGCGACAAACGACGACATGACCTAACCCAAGTGATTGACCAAATAAAAGGAAACCAAAGGAGAAGGGGAAAACCAAAATTAAAGGAAATTAAAATAAAATAAAATGAAATCGAAGAAGGAGGAAAATGAAAATGAAACAAAACAAGTATAAAGGAAATAAAATGAAAACAAATGATAAGACACAAACAAATAATATAGAAGGAGAAATGGTACACTCAAATATAATAATGGAAACGAAACCAATAACTAACAAATATAAAAGATAATTATTGTTATCGATTAAATGATAAAGGTAAATGATAATTGATAAAACCCAATAAAGTAATGTGAAAAATAAAAGTACACTAACCACAGAATTAGAGTTTAAATGTAATAAAGAACTCTATAAAGACATGAACTTATTAATAGTACAACTAACATTTGTAAAGAGAGAGATAGTGAGAAAGTAACCATAACTAAGTGACAAAGAGAATGTAATGTTAGGGATTACCTACTAATAACACTTAAAATAAAGTTTAAGAAGTGCAAAAGTGAAAGTGTAAAACCACAAAATAATGAGAAACCCTATTGATAGGTGTAAACACTTAATAATCTGTAATAAACACTAAAAGATTAATGGTGAACCATATTAGTAAATAAGAATTTTGTTAATGATAGTAATAGGAATAAACACTTAATAATCTGTGATGAACACTAAATGATTAATAGTGAACAATATTTTTAATAAGAATCTTGTTAATGATAGCATTGGGAATTTATAGCATTTATAGCATGGGGAATCCCATGGAAGGTTAAAAGTTAGGGTTACCATGGCTAGAAGACAGAGTTTGTATAAGAAAAATATAATAAAGAAAATAAGAGCAAAATAAAATAAACACCCCATGTTCTAAGGGATAATCAATTAAGTAAATTTAAATAGTGTAATGATGTTTATCACTCAAAAGATAAGTAAGAATGAAACGAATTGTAAGCAAACATTGCATAATAACTGTTCAAAAATTGTTTAATTTAATCTATGAATAGGATATGGCTGAAGGAATTATACAGACCATAGGCCTAGATGTTATGTTTTATGTAATAGAGAATAGTAAGTAATAGCATAGTTATAAACAATGGCAAAATAAGTCAATAGAAAGAATACAGATCTAATAACGTGGAAAATCAGTTAGGAAATAATTAACAAACCATAATGTAGAAACTAATGGTAACATACAATTATTATAAAAACAGATCCAAAACTCATCAATAAGTAAACAAATCATTTATAATAACAAAACAAAACCTGTATGAGGGTAAATTAAGATGTAATTTGTATAAAATAAGTAAATATAATCAGTTACTACTTAGGCCTATGAAATGCCTAACTGTAAAAAACAAATAACTACAAATTGTAAAAAACTAACAAAAATATTAGCAAATCCAAGGCAAGCAACGGGTCAAGGATAATTTGTGAATCAGATTAAAAGATAAATGTTAGAATAAGGACTTAAAATAAAAAAAGAAATGTAATTAACAAATATTAAAATAATTGTCCAAAAATAATACATTACAAAACCCAACCTTATGGGATGTCAAAATGATCTTTGAAAGAAAATACAAACAGTAGTGATAATACTTAATACGTAGAGAGGAAGACGGAAGAATAAAAGCAATCAGAAGATATACAGTGATTTTGAATAAAAATTCAAATATGATAACAATGGACTTATGTCAAGCTAAGCCAATCAAAAGCTATTAGTAACCATGACAACGAACGTTGGTTACGAATTTTCTGTTAAATCTTATTATTCAATAAGTGGCGCTCTTCCAGAATAGAAGCCAGGCCGTGAATGACCAAAATTTTAATCTAAAATGTATAAAAAGTAATCAAAATTCAAAAAGACGAAATCGTAAGAAGCAGACGAGGGACGAGAACATTTAACTGAAAGTAATCATTGTGTTTTTACCATTAAAAGTATAATATAGAAAATAAGAGGGAGAAGGGATATTTTATTTATGATGGGATTGTAAAAGAATCTAAGTTTTTTGCTGTTGTTTATTTAAATGCAATTGAACTGTTTTGAGGAAATAAAAGAATAAGATATGTATGAAGGTATCCAATATGTTTGATTTCAAATAACCAGTTCTGATCTTCCGGTTCGCTGATACAAAACCTGGACCCAGTAAGTATAATTTTAAGTTGGTAGTAGACAACATGGCGGCTACAAGAGCCTAAAGATGCATAATAAACAAATTAAGTTTATTTATTAATTTATAAAAGTAAGTACTAGTACAAAATTTATTATCCGCCTTACAATCCAAACCTCTATCTCACACAAAGTGAATATTACCTTTACAACCATTGAAAATCCTTCCTTTGTGGGCAGTTCCATAATGACAACAATATCAAATAAGCTGTTAATGCGTGGTTCAAATCACAGACAGTAAAATTTCTACAATGGAGATGTACAACATCTTGTGATCCGCTATGAAAAATGCTTCAACAATGACGGGAATAGTACAGGAGTTTAAGGTGTGTAATTCAAGTAGTAATAAAAATGTTTTGCAAGTATATTCTTGGTTTATTTTAATAACCTATCAGTATTTACTTTCTGGATATCCCTCGTACATAAAAAACAAACCAAACAATTAATGAAGCCCAAACAACAACTAAAATTTACTCAATTTCTTTCTATTCTATTACTCAGAATTCTTTAACTTTTACATTCACATTGGGAAAAAGAAAAAAAAAAGATGCCATGTCTTAAAACCAAACACGATTTCTCGATGCTAAGAAAAAACAACTGAAGTACACATTCGGATGAGCAAAGCATCAGTAAATCTATATGGTGGACAGGCATCTGTCTGGTTGAATATCAATCTTACGTCTATCCATAAAAAAAGTTCTGCAAAGAAGTTTCAGAACCCCAAGCTAACCAAAATTAGCTTCATAAATACGGAAGTCTTAACACGTCATCACACATATACACATTACTTTTCCACTGATACTCACATGAAAAATTAGAAACAACCCTCCATCCCAAAGAAGCAATATAAATTTAAATTTTATTATGAAAATGTTTTCTATTTTACATACCTATAAATTCCTATGGCATTAGTATTGTGTAACTCTTGTTTCAAAAACTCTGTGCAACCTAATACTACTTCATTCAGCTCCAACATGTCAGCAGCAACCATTAAATCCTGAACATTTTCCTGTGATATAGTCACTTCACCTGTTTAAAACAGAACTTCAATCATAACTCTATAATGTTAATAATAAACATTAATTTTTTCACAACAAAATTACTAACATTGTGGAAAACTGTACTGGCCTACATGAAAATATTTGTTATTATTCAGTGCATACAAATTTTCATAGTTCAGTGAATAAAAAAATACTCACTTCTCATTTTTCCACAGGTAGGTCTTGTACTTAGTCTACAATGGATTAAGTGTTCCTTAATATTTGTATACGTACTATTATAAGGGCTTAGATAAAAGACATCGTTTTCAGCTTACAAATAAAGAGAAAAATATTAATTAAATAGCATAATAGATATCTAGAAAATGACTTCATTTTATAACTTTACGTTACACTGTGACTTCATTTTGAAGATAATAAGTATACTGGATTAGTACTAATAAATAGGCTGATGATCTGGAATTAAATCAACAATACAGTGACTACACAAAAATGAGTAAACTTTGTGAATTATGTCAAAAGTGGTACAAATAATCAAAATTACCTTCAGACATGTTTTGTTCCTATAGTCAATGAAAGCATGGTGCAGTATAGATAATAGATCTGGTTACCATGAAAACCCAGGACTTCCCCAGTAGCTGCACATGATGCTTTCCACAAGGTTGTCTTCCAAATGACTGTATACATTTTTTCAACACTTGTTTATCGCAACTCCTCTCCTCATCCATGTTCTGTAGTAGCAAAATCTTTCAGTAGTTAATTATCTACACCCAGCTCCTAAATGAGCCACATCCTTGCACTATTTTTGGCTTTACACAGATAAGATTCTTTTTGCACTGACTCTACAGTTAATCAATTTTTTTGTTCGAAAACCTTCAAACACCTTTAGTTGAAATGTTTAAGTCACTTTAAACTAATCAAAATTTACTGGGTGTAAACACTAATATTATGCTGACCAGTAAAATGAGTCCAATACAAGAATCCATAATTACAATAATATGTCAAACTATAATGTTATAGCCTTTTATAGCCTGAATTAACCGTATTATCTGATAAAAGTTATAAGCTTTTCAGTTGTGGCCTAAAAATGATATCTCTGTTAATGTTTGATGCTTCGATGGCTCGAGCAGTTGTCTTCATCAGATTAGGGATGGACAAGCAGGATGGTACAGAAGTCCCAAAGACAGGTAACAAAGATTGTCAAACGCCAGAGGTGAACTTCCTTATATAACTTTTGTAAAAGCTGACATGCATCTGATTAGCACACTACAAATGCCAAATGAGCATAGTACGGTGAGATCTGGTTGGCTAGCTTTCAGTAATGTGTACAAGGTCAGCATGTAGAGTGCTGCTCTCCTACAGGTCCACTTGTGTACTATGCAGGACTTGTCATCAGGTTGAATTAAATGCCACATTTGGCCCTTGTTGTTTGTTGAAGCAACGATCATAATCCTTAAGAATCTCCAATGACTCAAAGAACACACAAGGGAAATAACTCCCAGTGGTAGCCAGCACTTCAGCTTCATCAAACAAGATGGGATGGTCATATGTCATGGTATATGTTGTGGTCGTATGGTCACCACAACAGACTTTTCCAACTACTCCAAATGGTAGTGTTGACTGTGTCCATCAAGATGAGTGCAGGTAATGTGCTTGGTGGTGCTGATATAAATCTGCCCTCACAGGCAGGGCACCTTATACATTCTGCAAGAGGAGAGCAGATCCTTAGCGTCTTTTACTGGTCTCAGATACTGCTGGATCTTCTTCCCTGGCTTAAATCTTTTTCCCTCCAGCTGCTTGCTGATCTGGTACATATCACCACTGGTGTAAGGCAAGAAAGTCAATCCTGCAACTGCTCATTCTCTGCATCTGACTGGGGCCAGTTCTTCTTGGCTGTAATGCTCCCTCCATCTCCAAGGTGGTGTAACCACTGGTCTACAGCATGGTGCTGAGGGGTTCCAGTTCTTCAACAAGATATTGAGGCTGGCAAATATACACCATGTAGTCAACCACATCTTCACCACTGTCCACTTCTGCCTTAGATGATGGTTCGAATTCCAAAGGAGATCCTGTTGATCAGTGTTGGCTCATGGTATATGGCATGATAAAGAGTTTCATTGTCCCTTTTAAGAACCAACGTGACAAAAAAGGCCATTTGTTATCCACCTTCTTCTCCTGGGGTTTTCAGGTAAACACTGTTAAAATGGTCAAGAAAATGGATCAGTTCCTCTTTCCCATAGCCCCAGATCACTACAGCTTCATCCACACAGTGAAACCAACACTCCAACTTTAGTGGCACAGATTGTGTCGCTGTCTCCATGTTAGTGACTACAGGGCTCTGAGAACTGCTGGTTGCACCACCATAAGTCTGTTCAAAGGACTCAGCCACTGGAAGTGGTAGTAAGAATATTTTGGAACAAAGGTGTGATGTCTACAGGGAACAACTTGCTCCTGTAGTCAAGGATTGATCCTGTGTTACCATGGAAACTGTGCTAAATAAAAGTATATAGACTTTATTAAAGATTGTCAAAGATAGAGAAGCACAGTTTGTGCCAGTAGGGAAAAGGGTGGGGGTACACGACAAAACTGGAAGGGATACTGAACTTATAAAGCGCGCATTAACAGCACAGAGGTTCACTGGACAGCTGTGTGCATCGCATTGCAAAATTAACTACACTTTTACTTTATTATGAAAACTGAATTTAAAAAAATTCAGTTACTTATCTATTACTTACTGATATTAGGGAAGCGGGTCGAGCTAATCATCTGTACAATCTGAAAAGTCAGATTCGTTGTCAGTTGGTGTCACTGTTGTCAAGTTATATAATAAATTCTTCGGTTTCACTGTCTATTAATCTCTCCGTCTCTGAATATTTTTGTTCACATCTGACACTATGATCGCAACACTTTTCCAGTCGTCACTTGTTAATTCCGAAAAAAACCTGTTCAACCATTTCATGAACTACATTCAATTGATTAGATACGTTATGAGCTGCAATATTATTTTTTACCCTTGTCCAAATAAGTTCTATGGGATTATGTTCCGGATGATAAGGGGGTAATCTGAGAACACTGTGACCACATTGTTCCAAAATAGAATCTATGTAGAATTGTTCGTAATTTGGTTTGGTAAGTTTTATTATATGGTAGAGTTTAGGTTTATACATACTTTCACTACATAGAATATTTCTGTTTCACAACCAATCTAACATTTCTGACTTTCTAGAAGTGAAATTCGGCACTTTGTATAACTTTTTATTGTGGTACACTATTACTTTTTATTTTCTATCACTAAAACTTACCGGGGTGGTAGGTTTGGAATTAGCTTCATTTTCAGCCATTTTTTTGTAATTGTCTTCATTCATTTCTTCATGATAAACACCATGAAGAACAGTGGCCTGACTTAAAAACTAAAAGTGTTTGGAATACCTCCTGTCTCACTGCCTGCATGTATCATTATCAAACTTTGTCCTTTTTATAACTTTTTCTATAACCACTTAGGGATCCATCAGACCAAGCCATACTTTTTAGGTGGGTAGAATGTATATATGATTCGTCTGAAAATATAATTGGTCGGTGAATTTTTCTGAATTCCTAATTTTTTTTTAAATATGTGACACGTTTAAAACGGATGTCATCTTTTTCTAAAAAAATTTGCCTGTTGTCGACTGTTTTCTTCCATCTAAATCCCATACGTTTTATAACTTTTCTAAGTGATTTATATGAAAAATCAAGTTAAAGTTCCACATGTTCTGTTTTTAAAACAGATAATAATGTTCTTAAACGTGATGGCAATGTTTTATGAGTGAAATTATATAATATATTATGGAAAGCACTTGTCTGAAAACCATCTCAATTCACTTTTTTATTAACACGATTCCAAGTTTTTTTAGGCATCGTAAAACATACATCTGGTCCCAGTTTATTTGATTCTGTTACAAATTTTAAGAGAGAATGAACAGATATTCCGCACATATCAGCTACTTTATTAAGATTTCTGACAGTGTCATTGTGGTATTCTTTTGAAACAGAATTATGCACATTCATAATTATGCACTTGCTCTGACTTTTAAACAGAACTCCTTTTCCTAAATGGTGAGCAGCTCTCAGTTGAGACATTGTATATTTATAAAATATAACACAACGGTAAGCGAAAAGCAACTGCTGACAGATTAAGGACGATTATTTCTAAGGACGATGTTACCCACTCCACTGCAATATTTCTCCCCACTCCCACAACTACTCCACTCTTCTGTTTCACTGCGCATACGCTTCTCTAACATTGACGATCTGAACATGTATGTACAAGTGTGTAAAAGAAAGGGTTATGAAAAAAAGCATGACTCACTCAATCAAAAATGGTATTAAGACATGGATCAATCCATTCTATTCAATCATTCCATCATTACATTCTACTTGAAATTTTCTTTACTTTTCTGTTAATTACTTCTTAAAGCAAATATATATAATAACCTCTGAAACACATTTAATGATAATGGTCATTCATCATTCACTATGCATCATTGTCGCTCATGACAACCATTCCTTACTCCACTCTTATTCACTCAATTTGGCTCCTTGCAACTTCTTTTTGTTCCAAAAAATGAGAACTGTGCTCAAGTAGAAACTATCTGACATGGTAGAGAAGATTCAAAAAGTATCACAGAACATACTGAAGATGCTGACAGAAAATAATTTCCAGCAGTGTTGCTGAGCATAAAAATCACACTGGGACAGATTCAGAGGAGAGTGGCAATTACTTTAAAGGATATTTTATCAATTATTCTTTTTTTTAAGTGTATGATTTTTCATAAATAATTATCAGAAACCTTTAAGTAGCACCCTTGAATTTTATGAGCAAATTTGTGGACAGGAGTTGCTTTTAAATCATCTAAATATGCACAAAAAATGTAAATAAAAGAGGAATATTTCATTAGTCATTAAAATAAATAACAATAAGAGTAATAATAAAAAATAAAGATTAATAATAAAAACAAAAAATGTGGTTAATCAGAAAATTTAATTTTTATTTAGCAAGAAAAAGGTACTGAAACATTAGCAAATAATGTTGTGGAATTTGAATGAACTTTGTTTTATTTACAGAAAAACAATACCACAAGACTGAGAGGTCTATTGTTCAAATGAAAAAAGGGTCCCAGATGATGGCATACAGAATTAGTGAGTACTTAGCTCTTACTGTGTTACGGGACGTTAAGTCCACAAGTGCCATCAAGTTGGTGTTGCTGAAAAACATATTCAACAAATTCACTAGAACAAACAACCTGCAATTTTGCATATATGGTATGAAAATTTTGAAAGATGGACCTAACCCACTATTAATGACATAACTCAAATTGTCCTTGAGCAACAAAAAATTATTACCTGTGTAAATAAAATCAACAAGGGAATTTAAGATGTATGGTGCTACTGAATGAAGCTCAATAGTTTCTTTCTGTTCCTCCAGTAAACCATTTGTGAACATTGCCTGGAAGTATGGACTACTTGCTGACAGCACTGCACGATGAGCCTACAAAACATATTGCAACATTTCACATTATATTCAATCGCAAAAACAAAAGCATATTATAATAAAAATATTTTCAATATCTCTTTATTCTTCAATGTTCTCTATGCACAGTTTACTGATTGTCATTATATATACTGAACACATCTCAACAAATGTGTTTCAGTGTTTCAGTATAACTGAGAAGTGTATGATTACATGGGTAATGTGTTTAACAAAGATCTCCAACTTGCTCTGAAACCTGACAGATTTCAAGTTTTGTTTGCAAACTTCACTACAAAAGAGACATCCTTTTTACATGATGTCAAACCATATGGCAGCAACTATAAGCTTCCCCTCATCAGAGATCACAAGTGGGTTGTTCACTACATATACAAACAATACCGATATGTCTACGCATACAATAGTTCTGATCAAACAATGCTAACAACACTAGTCAGTATTACTATGAATCTTAAACTGGTTTAACACATTTGGAAAACACTATCATTTATTTTAAATAACATGAATTTTTAATATACGAGAATAACATTTACTGGTACTTTACAATACTGAATATGTTTCTATAAAATCATTAATGCCTGTGGTTAGATTATACCTATGTTTGCAAAACACACACACGCAAAGTTTATATATTACAGTCACATATATGTTGCTTTCATATAAGCAGTTACTATGAGTAGACTTCATCCTAACCACAGCTGTCGCCATTTCATCTGGTGCATGAATAGTGGGGATAACATGGCAATATGTACTCAGTCCTCACCTTCTCCCTTCGTCAATAATTTGGTTCAAAACATGGTTTTATCTCAGGCTGTTTATAAGACAAATAAACAAATGCTAAGCAGTACACTGACATCATCACTACTCACAGCTGATGACTAATAGTGAATGTGATGCAAAGACGTGTATAAAGAATTCAGAAATTCTATTAGTCCTTGATTTATTAATAACAAAATTTGAGTCAATTATGTCCATATTATAAATGAAATTACCTGTTTCACCTAATGTTTTGTTTCTCATAATTATAGTAATCCGGTTCTTCAATAATATCCATACTGCATGGTTCACGCAGTCAATTAGAAATAACTTCAGTTTCTAAAATTTAATTATTTAGATATTTTTATTACCTAACTCATTAAATAAAGTAAGTATTGGCAGATGAAATTTCTGGCCTCTTGGGCCATTATCTATCCCTTAACCCTGAAACCGTACACCTACTGTTTAGGATCATTAACCGTACACTGGAGCACTGTATACCCCAAATAAAAATACACATTTTAAAAAGTTGTGATTTATTTTTTACTAAAAAAACATGTTGAATTACAAGAGCAGATTGTTTTTACTACATAATATATATTTGTAAAAAGAAAACTGCATTTTTATGTGTTTCGGTAAGCTGTAATCATGACAATTACATTGTCATAAAGTTTCTGTACACACTTCTTTTATGAAAAGTACTACTGGTTATACTGGTTCTGATGACTAGCAGTATTTGGTTTTTCCTTGTAGAGAAACATTATCTTGTACTACAATGTTATGTGAGGCTTGATCTTTATTAACATTCTAAACATCTGTATGGATAATACACATATCATTGAAGGTACCAAATTGAATACTGTTGTTATCATTCATAATCCTTCATCTTTTTCTGCTAACCATTGTATCTTTTATTGCCTCCTCTTCACTTTCTGATTCAGGGGCACACTCATCAATGGTTGCATCAGGCAAAAAAATATCTTCTTCTACACGGTCTATTTCACCTTCATTACCTGTCAACGATATTGAGAATATCAGAGTACGACCTTTCTAATTCTAATAAAATTTTCTCTCTTTGGTAAGCACATGATTCATTTTACACACAGAGAACATAATATACAAAGTTATTTATAAAAAAAAAAAACACACAAAGAAGTAAAATTGCTCATTCACTAAAAAAATAACACTAACCATACACTGGGGTACTGTATGCCCCGCGGTCGTTGTTTTGCATACAGCATGACGTTGCACATGTGAGTAAACACACCAACTGAAGCACAATCAAGGCCAAGGAAAAGTCACAGATATTGCAGGCAATAAAAGTGCCAAGACAAAATTACCGCAAATTGAAAATTACATGGGGCACTCAGTGCCTCAGTGTACAGTTCCAGGGTTAAGATCCCAGATGTTTTTAATCCATATGCAGAAGCTAATCTTCAATAGCCAATCCCTATTGATAAAAAGCAAATTTTTTTAAATGAATGCAGATGACGCGTGTTTTTTAATACTACCTTTACAATGACTGATGTCTGAAAAACAGAGTTTGTCCATTTTTCTTATAAACTACATATAAAGGGCATGGAAAACAACATGTGCCCTTTTTACTTCATACTCACTTTAACATTAATTTTCTGCATAACATTCCATTTTGAACACCCTCATAATTACTTTTTACATGCCTGACATATTTTTAACAATATTTATATCTATCAACATAGATATGTCTATCAATGTTTATTACATTTACATGTTCTTCAAAAGAAAATTGATCGAAAGAATCCATGATCAAATTAGAAACATGATTCATTTTTAAAAAAAGCAAACACAAATACAAAATCCAACCAATACTTGATAATTAACGTAGTCATAAAGAAAACAAAGTATTACTACACAAAAAATTACTAAATATCACTTAATGTTATTTGTATAACTTAACAGAACTCGTATATGTGACTGTGCAACAGTTATAAACAGTGTATCGTGTCAGCATTGTAGATGAATGCACTGTGTTCATCACAGATATAAAAGAGAGTACGCGAGTTGGTCCTGCTTCCTTGCTGCAAACATCCTGGTGCCTACTGTGGGTGATAATGTGGCTGCTGCAGTTTGTATACAATATTCATACCTGAACAGGAACCTTGAATTAGTAGCCAATGATCCCAACAGTCCCCTGATATTGCAATATTAATATAAATAGTAATAATGTCCGCTTGTTACATATATTTGTAAATTAACATTTTGTAATCAGATTCTTAATTTTTCTTAAAAAATTTAGGTGTTGCACAACACTGCGACCAACCACCACTGCTTCACAGTCGGTCTTATAAAAAATGGCTAGTGTTGTTAAATGTATGACGGATAAAGTACGAGCAAGTATTTTTAGTCATGACTGAAATAAAACTGGTGAGCATGTTAGTACAGCAACTAATGTGTCAAAGCAATCAATAACAAAAAATATCGGTATGGAGAACCATACATGACTTCCATATTCTAAGATTTATATTTAAAATCATTTTCGAAATGAAATATTACCATAGAAACTACTTCTTTCTACTTACTGCTTCAGCCTTAACCACAGTACTGTGGTCACTAATGTATACCACCTCACGTTATCGCACTCGATTTTCAATGTTGATGGAAGTCGATGGCATTGCCGAAACATCTGGTTTTGTAGAAAACATTGGACTACGGCCAAATATCCTGGGAAGGAATTTTAACAAAAACTACTTCTTTGTTGCCGATAACGTTGTACACATATATATAAAATATATGCATAAAATTAATGGCTTGTATAAGTTAATGATTGATCTCCATTAAGTAGTGCTCAAGTTTCCAAAGTTTTAATATTATGATGTCCGTAATTAAAACATCAGAGCAGGTTTAGTGTGAATGAGGGTACACTGTGGACAAAAATTTTCAACATTTCCTATTGAGCGTTGCTTAGAGTAAAGCTGCGAATCTACAGTGTATGTTTCACAGAACAAACACGCGAAAAAGAAGGAGCGCTCCGAAGTCACTCATGGACCCTCAGCATCTTGCAGAGGGTTCATTACCTAAAGACGAAAAGTCGTTCCTCTGTAAACACGTGCAGTTACATTGCCCAGCGATCCACAGGAAGCAAATTGATGTCCATTTTTTCGGCTTGCACGCGTTATGTTGGTGTGGGTTTCGGCACTTTCCATTTAAAAAGCATGCAAATGTAAGAAAATAAACATGAGTGAGGCCAGAAATAACGTGAATTGTGTGTGTGTGTGTGTGTGTCTTACCTGCCTTTTTATTGCTGTAGGCATAATAATAAAATGGAAACGTAAACATTACATAACTGAGATATGCTTACCTGCCACGAACGATATATTATTTTATACATGGAGGAGTTCAGTGACATACACACGTACAGAAGAATTATATATATATATATATATATATATATATAAAGATATTAACTCATACATAATTTACATTAAAATGAAAAAATTATAATTTTATTGCCTGGCAACAAAATTATTTTATTTTTAACAATTACCATTGTTTCAAAACGTTTAAATGAATTTTCAAGTACTTTACTGTTGTTAAAACGTAAAAGGTTGCAGGTAAACTACCCCTTCCCCTTAACCGATCTTCACCAAAATCGAAAGTCCTTGAGACCTCTACAATTCAGGGACGTATGCAAAAAATTATTTGATTCTGTTTGAATTTGCGGCTGTTATCGTTTGCCATAGAAAATACGCTTGATAAAAAAAGTTGCAGGTAAACTACCCCTTCCCCTTAACCGATCTTCACCAAAAACAATAGGTCTTGAGTACTCTACAAATCAGGGCTGTATGCAAAAAATTATTTGATTCTGTTTGAATTTGCGGCTGTTATCGTTTGCCATAGAAAATACCCTTGTTAAAAAAATGTTGCAGGTAAACTACCCCTTTCCCTTAACCGATCTTCACCAAAAACAATAGGTCTTGAGAACTCTACAATTTAGGGCTGTATGCAAATAATCTTTTGATTCTGTTTGAATTTGCGGCTGTTATCGTTTGCCATAGGAAATACCCTTGTTAAAACATAAAACGTTACAGGTAAACTACCCCTTTCCCTTAACCGATCTTCACCAAAAACAATAGGTCTTGAGAACTCTACAATTCAGGGCTGTTTGCGAAACATTATTTAATTCTGTTTGAATTTGCAGCTGTTATCGTTTGCAAAAAAAAAAAATTTACCTTGATAAAAAAAAACCGTTGCAGGTAAACTACCCCTTTCCCTCAACCAATCTTCACCAAAAACAATACGTCGTGAGTACTCTACAAATCAGGGCTGTATGCAAAAAATTATTTGATTCTGTTTGAATTTGCGGCAGTTATCGTTTGCCATAGAAAAAAAATCTACACACAGACACTTTTCGGAAAACGACTTTTTTTCATGTTTTGAGTGTAGTACAATCAGAATCTGCAATAATCTCGAACACGATTTTTTTTTGCCATCACCATACTTCCATTTCCTTAAGGAATATGGAAGTAATACAGAAAGAAGCAGAGTATGTGAAGGTACACTGAGTTTTTTTTTTACACCAAGAAACAACATGCATATCTGGTAACTCTTTCAGGTATGGCAACTTTGCTGCATGTGTTATTTGTGGAATGGTTATTAATGTTTACACTGAAGAAAAATGTTTTTCATTACCCAAGCTGAACATGATGACATGGTTGCACAACATAAGATTTATATGGCCCACAATTAAACCAAATAGGTCAGTTCCTGTAGAACAACCTGGCCTATGATGTCAAAACATTATTTATTTAAGAATTATTTCTGATTTGAGAAAAGTAGGAAGATCTATGTTGTATATTGATGAACATATACCAACAGCTCATATTCACAAAGCAAAAGGTGGTATATAGAGAAAACTGATACAGCAGTTTGAAAACAAGTCATGAAAAGATCAAGGGCAATATTATTCTATATAGTGGCAGAAAAATGGGTTTTTTATCAAACAGCTCGACAATGTGGTAATCCATAATTATACTTGAAGACTTCATCACAATATAAACTTCATGAATTTTTCAAAATAGTTGCATGATAAATTAATTCCTAATTTGCCACATCAAGGAAAACAGAGTACCAAAATTAAATGCTAGAAGGGAAATTATAATAAATTGGCTGAGATCTCTATATACCGTTTTCTTACCTCAGAAAGCACTTAAATTACAGCTGTACAAATTAGTTAAGTAAAATACAGCATTTATGAGGAATTTTGTGTTAACCAAACTTTATAAAAAACATGGGCACAATGTTTTACAAATTACTGCCTACCATCCAGAATTTAAATCCAACTGAACTCGGCAATTAAGATAACATCAGCAAATCAGTTTCTTCAATACATCAATAATATAACCCTTGAAATGTAAGTAGACACTGCAAAAAAATTATTTTTATTTGGATACTATTATATGACAGAATCAAGGGCAACAAACTGGCTAACAAAAATGCTACCATCATTCACCAAAAATTGCTTATCATATCATTCTCATAGTCTCATACCATGATTTAAAAATTTCTGCTTATAAAACTTCTCAAATGTTAGAAGAAGAATGGCCAAGGCAGCACCCATTAAGATGTTCCTAATGAGAAAAAAAGAAACAGCCCAGTTACAGTACAGTAAAATGAAAAAACATCTCTATAATAAGACGGTAGATTGGTCTTTAAAAGCTTTTTTTGACACTATACAAATTATTTTATGCATTGAAGGTTTATTTGTAAGGGAGACTGGGGTATTTGCGAACACTGAAGTAATGCCAAACAGCCAGTTTTTTTCTAAGGGACATATAGATGTCCGCCTGACTGATTCTGCTATCTGTGTTAGAGAAAGAAGAAACTGAATAGTTGAGTTGGTGGCCAGTGTGTCTCGCAATACAGAAGATATCTGATGTAAACTGTTTTTTGCAGCTTCATTTGTAAGACCATCACTGGATTTATCTTAATGTAAGTAAAACTCTATTTATTTCTTTTTTTTTATTATGTGGATAGAATTAGTATTCAGTTTACCAGCTTAAAGATCCTGTTTCATGTAAAGTTCTTATTTGTACTAACAGTTGTGGCTGTGTTAAAAGAATAGCATCTGATAGGGTAATCACGAACAGCATTTTCACCATCACCCCTTTACAGTTTCAAAGTGCACTATGATATCTAATATTTTTATTCAAATAAAATTGAATTTTATTGAACAAAATTTTGAATTTGACTTTTCATTAGCCATTCTCTCACTTTACTCTTAGTAGTAAATTATTACTGTATTAATGTAGGATGTAGTTAGTAAGTTAATTACGGTAGTAATCCCTTAGTATCATTAAAGACATTTAATGTATATATAAATAAGTGTGTGGATGCATGCATGTGTGCTAATTTATTATTTTTTAAATATTTTATATTTTTGAATCAGATGAGGAATCCTAAGAAGACTGCAAAAGCAGAGCGGACAGAAAAGTATCTCGAGAGAGCTAAGGAGGCAAGGGTATCTGGCAAGTCAGTAAGGGAAGTCGATAATTTATTTAAAATTCCTAATGTTACAACTCTATACGATATACTTACATCTGACAATACTGAAGGGCCAGACATGGGAAAGAAACCAGTATTTTCCAGAGAACAAGAACAAGAAATGGCCAGTCACGTAATTCTTTTAGCTAAATGTTTTTATGGGGGTCAGTCATAGCCAGTTATTCCTCATTGCATTTGACTATGCCACTAAAAACGGGGTATAAAATACCTTTTGCAAAGAAAAAGGTCAAGGTGGGGAAGATTGGTTGAGAGAATTTTTAAAAAGAAACCCTTCAGAAAGTGTCAAAAAAACCGGAACTTACTAGTTTAAGTTGGATAATGAGCTTTAACAAATACGAGGTTGACTTGATTTTTTTTTTCAAATATTGATCAATTGACGGAAAAGCACTGATTTTCACTGGAAAGTGTGTTTAATGTCGATCAATGTGGCATAACTTGTGTACCAAAACTGAGCACAATTGTGGCTCCTAGATATCAAAAACAGGTATGTGCCTCTGCAAGAGGGGAATGGGGGAAAACAGTAACAGTAATGCTGTGTAATGAGTGCTGCTGGCATTACATATCATCAATGATAAGATTCCCAAGGTGTCGGATCCAAGTAGAATGCCGATATGGTGGGCCAGATAGCACAATTTATGCATGTTCTAAATCGGGCTGGATTACAGAAGAACAATTATGCACACCGTTGAAGAACTTCAAATCTGTTGTAAAATCCTTCAATAAGAGTGAGGAAACTGAAATTGTCAGGGATGGAAAAGCAGCATTCTGAGCATTTGACTTCCACTCCTATGAAGGAAAGGTTAAAAGACAAAGAATGAAAGAGAAAATTAAGAGAAAATAAAATGAAAATATTGCCAGTTGTCATGAAGAAAGTGTGAAAGTGATGAAGACAGAGATGAAAATACGCATAGAAGTAAAATAGCCAGAAAACCTAGGCCTGTTTGCAGGAAAGTATCAACTTTGGATCTTCTACTGAAAGCGTAGATTCATAAAATATTAAAAGTATGGATGAAAAAATGTTTCCAGTGATACTGATGATGACACTATTATTGTATATTTGGATAGAAACACAAGAGATCCTGAAGACTGGTAGAAGAGAACAAAATTTTAATTAAACATTTTGTATTATGGCACTAGTTTGGTACACTAATTATAAATATTTTGTAACTTTATAATTTGCACTTTGTAACATTGTAAGATTTCTCATATTTTAATTAGAGCACACTGCTCTGTTTTTGTTCTTTCATTTAATGGCTATGCTAGATATTTTAAAAATATCCAATGAATTGCAACGTAAAACCTATTTTACTGGCTAACAACTGTCTGAATTTCAAGTAGCTTTTATACGAGGGTTATTCGGAAAGTAAGGTCCGAATCGCCGTAGCTAATCGAATGATGCGCGAACATTGAAACGCGCATGCGCACCGACTCTCGGCATGCCTTGCGCGTCAAACGACGCCATTTGCATTGGTATTGTTGCAGTGTCAGGGTTCCCAGCCAGACTAACTAAGTCAAACTAATTTCCCTGACCAAAATATTGTATTTCCCTGACAAAAATTTGGCATTTGTGCAATTTTTAACAGCCTCCTCCATCCCTATTAGCTGTCCAACACATACCTGTACACAATATTTATTACTCAAATAGGAAATACAACATTTTGAACAGTAAAGTACATACAATTTAATAATGATCTGCCAGATAATAATAAATGTTAATACATTTTATTTACACATGAATAATGAAAGTATTATTATTAAAATTACTAATGAACACACAATATTGGTAATAATATAAAAAAAAACAAAATGCGGCACAACAACAAAATTACACACAATTTTTTCTGGTTTCAAGTAGGCGTATTTTATCTTCAATTCTGGCTTCACATTCTTGTGACTGCATTCTTTTAACTTTTTTTTCGTCTTCCAACTTTCTTATTTCATCACTTATTCTTCGTTTCTCAGCTTTTTTTCTGTCCTCTTCTTTGAACTTCAGGCGTGTCTTCTCCAAGTAATCCTGGTATTTCTTATGAGCACATCTCACCGATAACAACATTCTATGATTAATTGGTACGCATCTGACACCTCCATAGTACAAAATGGAATCATACACTTGTCTTTGTGCAATAATTGACTCCTCATGCATGTTTTCTACCAACATTGATTTATTTATAGAAAAGCCACTCTCCACTGCAGCATTTCCATGAGACAGTATAAGACAAAGCTTTATTACTTGCCAAAGTTCACTATACTGTTTGTTTTCTGCTAAAATGTCAGCAAAGAAAATGTCTAAACCCATACTATCATCAGATATTGAGATATATTCTTTGAATTTAGTTTCCAAAGCTTCCTTTGATTCACAACACAGAGAAATGTATTGTGCTTTAGCCCTATCGCCCAAATTTTCAGTTATTCTGTTAGTTTCATGCAACGCTTCCAAGTCATATTCCATTCGGGTCTGACCAAGACTTGGTTGCTGATATATTATATGTACGTTCAAACTCGTAAGACCCTTCACTAATCTATACTTTAAAGGACTCTTATCCAACAGTTTTGTCACAACTGCCACTAATATTTTCTGACATTTGTGTTTAAAACCAAGAATTTCTCTCTCTGACAATTTTAGTTCTTTAAGTACCTTTTTCGTACTAAATCCAACATCAACTTTACCTACCTCAATTAAGTTTGTTGGGTCCTGTAGATCAAGCAAAATCACACTCCTAATATCAATGGCATTTGCCATTTTACTACGCTTGAGAAAGCGATTCATCAAACTTCTTAATAGTTCATTCAGATGGGAGTACAAAAATGGAGCAAGCGGTTTGTTACTTTGAAATCGCCTGAGAAAAGGCTCACATTCCAAAGAAATGGTTTTGAAAAATGCTAGTTTGCATTTTATTAAAGGGTCTTGGATTTGTTCTTTAATATTTTTACAGGACTTACTTTCTGGCAACTTAGCATTTGCAACATATGCCTTGATATGGTGAAATACTTCTAAGGCTCGTTCCAGACAATGAACATTTTCAAGCTATCGTACTGTACAATACTTCAGTGGGAACACTGTACTACCAGTCACTGCAGTGAACTGGGCCCGGCAAGCTGGTAAGTCTTTGAATAAATAATACATGTTACGCAGGAATGAGTTAAGCTCCCAATTTACAGTCATTAAACCTGTTTTAACAGCTCCATTGATGACATGCAAACCACCCACTCCCAGGTTCAATAACTTTTTCCCATCAGGATTTTCTGTCTCCATTTCCACTTCAAGCTTCCTGAGAAAGCTCAAGTTCACATTAGGCCCATCCATTGAGACCTGCAACAAGTTTTTTCTTTGAAGAGGTTGCAGTCCATGATTAAATTTCTGCAGCCGATCTTGGGCAGTAGCACGACCCAGAAAAACACTGTTCCAATATCTAGAAACCACTTTATGAGTGTTGATATCAAAAAATCTGACAATGAGATCCATTTGTCCTTGTTGTGTTACCTCATTGAGTGACTCATCAAAAGAAACTACATAATGCTCACAAGTTTTCAAATTGTTTGTTAATAACTCACTGAAATGTGGTGCAATACCATGATTAATCACGTAGGAACACTTACTTTCACCAAAGGTGAATTTCGATGCAAATGCACTATCTGGGAACATAAGTATAAATGTATCACGTATATCTGCACATGAACTCCTCTTGTATTTACTAGCAACAACTTTTAACGCCCATAAAATTTCTGCTTTGGCTACTTCATCTTTATTAAAATAAGAAGTAGCACAGTGTACCGACTTTCCACTTTCTATCCCTGCCTCAGTCTTTACTGTTTCTGTTGAACTAACACACGGTTTGATAGCGGCATTATCAAGAGATCCATGTCCAATGTCTACACTTCTTGTTTCTGTTGAACTAGTAGCTACACTTCTCAATTCTGTTGAACTAGCGCTAGGTTTGACAAAAAATGATGACAATGATGGCTGTCTTGATTTAATATTCTGAAGCTGAGTGTGTTTTGGTCCAGTTCTATGTGATGTCACCGGACAAAAGGCTTGCCGCATGACAAATGGCGCCAATCGTACACTCTAGTGTTTTTGGCGGCCCTAAAAAGGACCTGGTGGCGAGAAAGCTGATGTTGGTCGTGCCGCGCTAAGATGTTCGGCGGCTGTGCCCGCTGTTCGTGGCGTACTGCATTCCTCCTCTTCTTTCGGCACCGGTTGTAGAGTCGGCTGCCGGCCCAGCGAAATCCATCGCTGGCGCGGAACGGGAGTGTGAAGATGCAAGAACGGCGGCGGTTCTATTCTTCGGCTGTTCCTTCCGGCTGACTCCGCCTCGATGTCGTCCGAGAGAGGAGAGGAGATGAAGTGCGTCCGATGTCGTGGCGATGAAGATTGCTTAAAATTTTCTGCCGGCCCGGGTTTTATTATCTAACCGGGATCGCTGATTGGCTCGCCCCGAATACGCAGTTGGTCACGTCTCGGCGGCTGCTGATGCCGGATTGGTTCGCTCCGAGCACGTAGTTGGTCACGTCTCGGCCGCTGGTAACGGAGAGCAGATGTTCGCATGTCGCTGCCGTCACAGTGAATGAATTGCCTGACGCCCCATATTGCTGAGTTTAAACTTCTTTCTGCACACATTACAGTAGGCTTCAAATTTATTGTCCGGTACATCACTGAGCCAATCTACAAACTCTGGATTAAGGGTTGAATCCAGCCACTGATAGTTGAAAGTTGTTTTTCTTGCCATCTTATCTAATGCATAGGCCTAATCTGAAACAAAAGAAAAGCATGTTAATTGTATACAAAAACTATATCAAAGCACAAATACATTTATCTCAGCAATGTAAAGATACCTTGTTGGGATAAAAATATACTTGTACAGCTTGGTAGGGCCAGAGCCGCCACACACTGTTCAGCATTTCAACAAACTCATCTTGTTTTAATGCTGCCATAGCCCGAAACACGTACAATTTTAATTTTTTTAAATAAAATTCAACTTACCTCATTAATTGATCACTTTTCCTCACTTCAAAGGATTCACAGGTTACAGTTTGTCATCAGTATGAATTACCTGACACATAACAAATTTGAGTCAACTTCCCTGACTTTCCCTGACACACGCCAATTTTTAAAAAACTTCCCTGACAATTTTGTAATTCCCTGACAATTTTGTAATTTCCTGACAATCCCTGACTTTCCAGGTCGCTGGGAACCCTGAGTGTGCTGTTTACAGTGTCAGTTCAAAATGTTTAAAACAATTGATCAGCCCGCTGACTGTGAAATACGTTCAGTGATTCGGTTTTTGACAGCAAGGAACGTTTCACCAGCAGAAATTCATCGACAGATAAGTGAAGTGTACGGCCCCAATGCGATGAGTGACAGCAAAGTGCGTAAGTGGGTGCGAGCTTTCAAGGACGGACGGGAAAATGTCCATGATGAACCGCGATCAGGCCGACCATCAGTGATCACAGAAGATTTGGTCAATGCTGTGGACGAAAAAATTCGTGAAGACCAGCGATTCACAATTTCAACTTTAGCATTGGAATTTCCGAATGTGGGTAGAACAACTTTGCACAAAATTGTCTCTGAAAATTTGCAATTTCGCAAATTGTGCTCACGTTGGGTTCCCAGGCTGCTTACTGAGGAACACCAAATGAAAAGAATGGCTTGTGCTCTTGATTTTTTGGACCGATATCATAAGGAAGGTGATCAACTTTTAGAGAACATTGTCACAGGGGACGAGACGTGGGTTTCTCACATGACCCCAGAGTCTAAACGTCAGTCAATGGAATGGCGTCACACGACATCACCAGTCAAAGTCAAGGCCAAGCAGACAATCTCAACACGCAAGGTTATGGCAACCGTGTTTTGGGATAGACATGGAGTCTTGTTAGTCGAGTTTATGCACCAAGGGACAACAATAAATGCAGCCGCTTACTGCGCTACCCTGACTAAACTTCGACGTGCAATACAGAATAAGCGACGTGGCCTTCTGACGTCTGGAGTTTTGTTGCTGCATGACAATGCCAGACAAAACCCAGACATGCCAATGCCCCATTCTGCCATTCAAACCAAAATCTGATCAGATCTTTTGGATGGGAACAGATTGACCACCCACCGTACAGTCCAGACTTGGCGCCGAGCGATTTTCACTTGTTCCGCTACCTAAAGGAGTTTCTCGGCGGCAAGCGCTTCGCCACAGATGACGAGGTGAAAGAAGCAGTTAAAGACTGGTTATCCTCACAGGCGACAGACTTCTATGACTTCGGCATACAAAAGCTTGTAGAACGTTATGACAAATTTTATCTAAAAATGAAACTTTTACTTGTGAACTTACTGTTTTTTCTTCTCGTCGAACGCGTTTCGGCGTCATATTCGCCTTCTTCAGCTTAGAGACAGACTGCCAGTATTTAGTAACGGTTGTTGTAATACTGTAATGTAATGTAAATTCCCCTTCCTCCATGCACCACCCCCACTACACCTTCCATACAACAACCGTTACTAAATACTGGCAGTCTGTCTCTAAGCTGAAGAAGGCGAATACGACGCCGAAACGCGTTCGACGAGAAGAAAAACCAGTAAGTTCACAAGCAAAAGTTTCAATTTTAGATAAAGTGTAGTGCTGTGAAAGAAGATGATGAACAATCAAGACAGTTATGACAAATGTTTAAACAAAAATGGAAACTATGTAGAAAAATAGAGAAAGATATAAGGAATTAAATAAAAAAGTGTTTTGAAAAAATCTGTGATTGTTTATTTTTTATAAGAAATCGGACCTTACTTTCTGAATAACCCTCGTAGTTACGCATATTGGAGGCTGAATTTGTTTTCTTCACTAGTACAAAGATGTTATTTTAATTTTTGCTAGAATTTGTTCTTTTTATTTTGTTAAAATTATTTTCTAATGTAAGATAGTTTTTTCATTTGTAAAGTTAGAAAAGATTCCTTTCTTCAATTTTTATATCACTGAATTTTAAGGTAGTAATTACTTTTCAGAAGTGTTATTTTGTTGTCTATGTAACAGAGACTTGTACTGTGTATTTTGTTTACCGTCATTTCTTACTAAAATTTGGTACGGTAATATGTTTTACTGTCAAATCTGTACAGGCCTTACATACTGTATTTTAAGATACTAAATGTTTTCTTGTCTTAATAATAATGATAATGGACTTAGTATTAACATATACTGTACATAAGGAGTAATGACGAACATCATGCATGGGTATTGGCAAACATGCAAACTTTTTTAAATTTAAGTTTTGGTCTTAAATTTTGTTTATAAGATTCCTTGTAGATCAAATAAGAACTGAAAAACTCTGAGGATTATGGAGAACCCATCCTTTCCTTTACAGGTACCAACGTTTTTGAGAAATTCGGTCCCAGACCTTAAGTGTTCAGCATTACCCCACTCTCCCTTAAATCTTCTGTTGATTGACAAAGTACTGGTTGTTCAAATCAAGACCAACACAATAATGTAACTTTCTTGCTGTTAATACAATACAAGAAGAAAATGTTTTGAAGCTTTAACTAAAGGTGAAATATGGTTTTATATTTAGAGAAGATATATCTAAGTTTGAATAATTAATGTTTCAGCCATTAATGACCATTGTAGTTCAGGAAGGCACAATTATTTAAGTCCATGTCAATACTCAAAAAACTGACACAATTGGTTCAGTAAGAGAAAACCTGACACAATTGGTTCAGCAAGAGAAAACCTGACTAAATAATATAAGATAGAAACCTTTAAGAAGTAAGCCTCATATAGATAAAAGATCCACATTGGGTAAATACAGTGGAGTCGCGATTATCCGAGCCTAAACCAAGAATTAATTAAATCTCTATTACTGTAACTGTATTTCTTACATCGGCACCAGACGCTACGTGACATATTTTAATTGACACCAGACTGTACACAGCGACCTTGACTGCGTGACTCACGCTTCCTACTGTCCCCTGCTAAAGCTCCCTGACCTGAGTCAGTTTGCTGTCAATTGTCGCGCTGTTAAAATATAATTGACTGTGAAGTACGAGTAGCTGTGCTTTGTATTAAGGTTTCTCGTCATTTGGTTTTACAGTTTCATTTGGCAATGAGCAAAAAAAGAAAACGTGTGGTTTTATCACTACAAGATAAGCTCAATGCTATCGAACGATTAGATCACGGTGAAACCATTAAAAAAGTGGCAAGTGATTTAGACATTGGTGAAGTGACTGTCGGAGACTGGAGAAGAAAAAGGATGTAAATTGAAGAGTGGGTGTCTCAACGTGCACAAATGACTGGGAACAAAGAAATAAAAACTGTCTCAAAGAAGAGAAAAACAATGCAAAATAGTGAATATGAACAGATATCGAAGGCGTTGTTTTTGTGGTTTCAACAGATGAGAGAGAAGGCAAGTTCCTTGTCTGGTCCAGTGTTACAATCCAAGGCATTGCAATTCTTCAATCGCTTCAAAGATGGAGAAGAGGAATTTACAGCAAGCATCGGTTGGCTTGATCGATGGAAAAAGCGGTATGGCGTGAGGCAGTTAAATATTACAGGTGAAATATTGTCAGCTAACAGCGGTGCTGTAGATTCCTTTGTTGACAAGCTAGAAATCATTAAAAAAACCATCTTGGCCCACAGAAAATTTATAACTGTGATGAAACGGGCTTGAATTTTAAAATGTTGCCCACCAAGACTCTTGCAGCGCAGCAAGAACAGTCAGCTCCTGGCTACAAATGAAGCAAAGAAAGAGTGACAGTTTTGGCATGTGCAAATAAATCTGGTGACCACAAACTTAAACTCTTGCTAATAGGCAAATCAAAAAAACCAAGAGCGTTCCAAAATGTGAATGTTGATAATCTTCCTGTTAAGTACACTAACCAAAAAAGCGCATGGATGAATTCCTCAATTTTCAAGTCATGGTTTCATGAACAATTTGTGCCGAGTTTAAAAGATTTTGTGATGAAAATAATCTGCCCCGTAAGGCACTCTTAATTTTGGACAACGCTCCCACTCATCCTGACGAGTGTGAATTGGTCAGTGGAGATGACATCTGGGCCCTCTTTTTACCTCCCAATGTAACGTCACTTATTCAGCCCCTAGATCAAGGGGTTTTAGAAAACTTGAAAAGAAACTATCGAAAGAGACTACTGAGGCATTTGCTTGATGATTTAGAAGATGGTAAAACAGATGTTGAAAGTCTGAAACAAATTAACCTAAAAGATGTGATTTATTGGCTGGCAGAATCATGGGACGATGTGAAAGAATCTACTGTTCCGAAAAGCTGAAAAAACATTTTGGCAAAAAGTGATAACACAAATGACGATGAAGAGAATGAAGATGATGTAGAACTAGTGGAACTTTTAAATAAGCTACCAGTTACTGAGGCAGTGACGAATCAAGACGTTAACAACTGGGTGAATGACGATGAACAATGTGAACTATCCGAAGAGGCATTGTAAATTTGATTACTCAAAATAAAAACAGCAACAATGAAGAAGACAACACCCCTACTGTGGACAATAAGATAAGCCACGCTGACGGCTTAAGTGCAATTGAGAGGGCTTTGTTGTACGCCGAGCAACAAGAAGACATGTCACCAGCTGACATTCTGGTCCTGCGGCATTTGCGCAATATGGCGGCATAGAAGAGAGGCAGCGCTATCAAGCAAAAAACTGTTAGACTTTTTTAAGAAATTATGAGTTTTAATTGTTTTAAGATATTAATGTGATGAGAGCTGTACTGTTACTGTTTTTAATCGCTTAGTGTAATTAATAAAGGATTACATGAGTCATACTATCGGCTCAGTTTCTTATTTTTCCTTTTTTCCAACTATTAAATTTTTTTGTGGCAAAGTAGTAGCTAAGTATCACTTACAATATGAAGCAATTGTACGTGTATTACAGCAAATAGGTGCAATAGAAGAAAAGAGCTTATACTAATGCAATTTTTCTTTGAACCTTCCATTTTTTGATTATCCGAGGAGGTCTCTGTCCACAATACCTCAGATAATCACGACTCCACTGTATGAGGAAACATCGTTGACCATAAAATTGTATTCAGAAGACAAGATGTATTTTACTTCCATGTTCCTTAAGGAAATGGAAGTATGGTGATGGCAAAATAAATCGTGTTCGAGATTATTGCAGATTCTGATTGTACTACACTCAAAACATGAAACAAAGTCATTTTTCGAAAAGTGTGTGTGTGTGTGTGTGTGTGTGTGTGTGTGTCTGTCTGTAGATTTTTTTCTATGGCAAATGATAACAGCCGAAAAGTCAAACAAAATCAAATGATTATTTGCATACAGCGCTAAATTGTAGAGATCTCAATTCCTATTGTTTTTGGTGAAGTTCGGTTAAGGGAAAGGGGTAGTTTACCTGCAACGATTTTTTATCAAGGGTAATTTTACTTCCATGTTCCTTAAGGAAATGGAAGTATGGTGATGGCAAAAAAATCGTGTTCGAGATTATTGCAGAATATGATTGTACTACACTCAAAACATGAAAAAAAGTCATTTTTCGAAAAGTGTCTGTGTGTGTGTAGATTTTTTTCTGTGGCAAACGATAACAGCCGCAAATTCAAACAGAATCAAATAATTTTTTGCATACAGCCCTGATTTGTAGAGTACTCGCGACCTATTGTTTTTGGTGAAGATCAGTTGAGGGAAAGGGGTAGTTTAATGCAACGGTTTTTTTTTTATCAAGGGTAATTTTGTTTGTTTGGCAAACGATAACAGCCGCAAATTCAAACAGAATCAAATAATGTTTCGCATACAGCCCTGAATTGTAGAGTTCTCAAGATCTGTTGATTTTGGTAAAGATCGGTTAAGGGAAAGGGGTAGTTTACCTGCAACATTTTATGTTTTAACAAGGGTATTTTCTATGCCAAACGATAACAGCCGCAAATTCAAACATAATCAAATAATGTTTTGCATACTGCCCTGAATTGTAGACTTCTCAAGACCTTATGTTTTTGGTGAAGATCGGTTAAGGGAAAGGGGTAGTTTACCTGCAACGTTTTATGTTTCAAAGGGTATTTTCTATGGCAAACGATAAAAGCCGCAAATTCAAACAGAATCAAATAAGTTTTTGCATACAGCCCTGATTTCTTGAGTACTAAAGCCCTATTGTTTTTGGTGAAGATCGTTTAAGGGAAATGGGTAGTTTACCTGCCACGTTTTTTGTTTTATCAAGGGTATTTTGTATGGCAAACGATAACAGCCGCAAATTCAAACAAAATCATATAATATTTTGCATACAGCCCAGAATTGTAGAGTTCTCAAGACCTGTCGTTTTTGGTGAAGATCGGTTAAGGGAAAGGGGTAGTTTACCTGCAACGGTTTTTTATCAAGGGTAATTTTTACTTCCATATTCCTTAAGGAATGGAAGTATGGTGATGGCAAAAAAAATCGTGTTCGAGATTATTGCAGATTCTGATTCTACTACACTCAAAACATGAAAAATAGTCGTTTTCCGAAAAGTGTCTGTGTGTGTGTCTGTAGATTTTTTTTCTATGGCAAACGATAACTGCCGCAAATTCAAACAGAATCAAATAATTTTCTGCATACAGCCCTGATTTGTAGAGTACTCACGACCTATTGTTTTTGGTGAAGATCGGTTGAGGGAAAGGGGTAGTTTACCTGCAACGGTTTTATTTTATCAAGGGAATTTTTTTTTTTTTGGCAAACGATAACAGCCGCAAATTCAAACAGAATAAAATAATGTTTCGCATACAGCCCAGAATTGTAGAGATCTCAAGACCTATTGATTTTTTCATCATCGGTGAAAATCTAGTGCGAAAACGTGACGTGGTATACGTTAGTGACCACAGTACTGTGGTTAATGCTGAAGCAATAAGTAGAAAGACGTAGTTTCTATGGAAACATTATATTTCGAATATGATTTTAAATATAAATCTTAGAACATGGAAGTCATGTATGGTTCTCCATACCGATATTTTACTTCCATGTTCCTTCAGGAAATGGAAGTATGGTGATGGCAAAAAAAATCGTGTTCGAGATTATTGCAGATTCTGATTGTACTACACTACAAACATGAAAAAAAGTAAATTTTCGAAAAGTGTCTGTGTGTCTATCTGTAGATTTTTTTTCTATGGCAAACAATAACAGCCGCAAATTCACACAGAATCAAATGATTATTTGCATACAGCCCTCAATTGTAGAGATCTCAAGACCTACGGTTTTTGGTGAAGATCGGTTAAGGGAAAGGGGTAGTTTACCTGCAACATTTTATGTTTTAACAAGGGTATTTTCTATGGCAAACGATAACAGCCGCAAATTCAAACAGAATCAAATAATTTTTTGCATGCAGCCCTGATTTGTAGAGTACTAAAGATCTATTGTTTTTGGTGAAGATCGGTTAAGGGAAAGGGGTAGCTTACCTGCAACGGTTTTTTATCAAGGGTAATTTTACTTCCATATTCCTTAAGGAATGGAAGTATGGTGATGGCAAAAAAAATCGTGTTCGAGATTATTGCAGATTCTGATTCTACTACACTCAAAACATGAAAAAAAGTCGTTTTCCGAAAAGTGTCTGTGTGTGTGTGTCTGTCTGTAGATTTTTTTTCTATGGCAAACGGTAACTGCCGCAAATTCAAACAGAATCAAATAATTTTTTGCATACAGCCCTGATTTGCAGAGTACTCGCGACCTATTGTTTTTGATGAAGATCGGTTGAGGGGAAGGGGTAGTTTACCTGCAACGGTTTTTGTTTAGCAAGGGTAATTTTGTTTGTTTGGCAAACGATAACAGCCGCAAATTCAAACAGAATCAAATAATGTTTCGCATACAGCCCTGAATTGTAGAGTTCTCAAGATCTGTTGATTGTGGTGAAGATCGGTTAAGGGAAAGGGGTAGTTTACCTGTAACGTTTTATGTTTTAACAAGGGTATTTCCTATGGCAAACGATAACAGCCGCAAATTCAAACAGAATCAAAAGATTATTTGCATACAGCCCTAAATTGTAGAGTTCTCAAGACCTATTGTTTTTGGTGAAGATCGGTTGAGGGAAAGGGGTAGTTTACCTGCAACGTTTTTCTAACAAGGGTATTTTCTATGGCAAACGATAACAGCCGCAAATTCAAACAGAATCAAATAATGTTTTGCATACAGGCCTGATTTGTAGTGTACTCAAGACCTATTGTTTTTGGTGAAGATCGGTTAAGGGGAAGGGGTAGTTTACCGGCAACGTTTTTTTATCAAGCGTATGGCAACCGATAACCGTCGCAAATTCAAACAGAATCAAATAATTTTTTGCATACGTCCCTGAATTGTAGAGGTCTCAATGACTTTCGATTTTGGTGAAGATCGGTTAAGGGGAAGGGGTAGTTTACCTGCAACCTTTTACGTTTTAACAAGAGTAAAGTACTTGAAAATTTATTTAAACTTTTTGAAACAAACGATAACAGCCGCAAATTCAAACAGAATCAAAAGATTATTTGCATACAGCCCTTAATTGTAGAGTTCTCAAGACCTATTGTTTTTTGTGAAGATCGGTTGAGGGAAAGGGGTAGTTTACCAGCAACGTTTTTTTAACAAGGGTATTTTCTATGGCAAACGATAACAGCCGGAAATTCAAACAGAATCAAATAATGTTTTGCATACAGCCCTGATTTGTAGTGTACTCAAGACCTATAGTTTTTGGTGAAGATCGGTTAAGGGGAAGGGGTAGTTTACCAGCAAACGATTTTTTTATCAAGCGTATTTTCTATGGCAAACGATAACAGCCGCAAATTCAAACAGAATCAAATAATTTTTTGCATACGTCCCTGAATTGTAGAGGTCCCAATGACTTTCGATTTTGGTGAAGATCGGTTAAGGGGAAGGGGTAGTTTACCTGCAACCTTTTACGTTTTAACAAGAGTAAAGTACTTGAAAATTTATTTTAACCTTTTTGAAACAATGGTAATTGTTAAAATTAAAATAATTTTGTTGCCAGGCAATAAAATTATAATTTTTTCATTTTAATGTAATATAATATTTTTCATTTAATACAGCAATAAAAAGGCAGGTAAGACACAGCCTGTCTGTTTGGCTGAAAATGATTTTAAATATAAATCTTAGAATATGGAAGTATGGTGATGGCAAAAAAAATCGTGTTCGAGATTATTGCAGAATATGATTGTACTACACTCAAAACATGAAAAAAAGTCATTTTTCGAAAAGTGTCTGTGTGTGTGTAGATTTTTTTCTGTGGCAAACGATAACAGCCGCAAATTCAAACAGAATCAAATAATTTTTTGCATACAGCCCTGATTTGTAGAGTACTCGCGACCTATTGTTTTTGGTGAAGATCGGTTGAGGGAAAGGGGTAGTTTAATGCAACGGTTTTTTTTTTATCAAGGGTAATTTTGTTTGTTTGGCAAACGATAACAGCCGCAAATTCAAACAGAATCAAATAATGTTTCGCATACAGCCCTGAATTGTAGAGTTCTCAAGATCTGTTGATTTTGGTAAAGATCGGTTAAGGGAAAGGGGTAGTTTACCTGCAACATTTTATGTTTTAACAAGGGTATTTTCTATGCCAAACGATAACAGCCGCAAATTCAAACATAATCAAATAATGTTTTGCATACTGCCCTGAATTGTAGACTTCTCAAGACCTTATGTTTTTGGTGAAGATCGGTTAAGGGAAAGGGGTAGTTTACCTGCAACGTTTTATGTTTCAAAGGGTATTTTCTATGGCAAACGATAAAAGCCGCAAATTCAAACAGAATCAAATAAGTTTTTGCATACAGCCCTGATTTCTTGAGTACTAAAGCCCTATTGTTTTTGGTGAAGATCGTTTAAGGGAAATGGGTAGTTTACCTGCCACGTTTTTTGTTTTATCAAGGGTATTTTGTATGGCAAACGATAACAGCCGCAAATTCAAACAAAATCATATAATATTTTGCATACAGCCCAGAATTGTAGAGTTCTCAAGACCTGTCGTTTTTGGTGAAGATCGGTTAAGGGAAAGGGGTAGTTTACCTGCAACGGTTTTTTATCAAGGGTAATTTTTACTTCCATATTCCTTAAGGAATGGAAGTATGGTGATGGCAAAAAAAATCGTGTTCGAGATTATTGCAGATTCTGATTCTACTACACTCAAAACATGAAAAATAGTCGTTTTCCGAAAAGTGTCTGTGTGTGTGTCTGTAGATTTTTTTTCTATGGCAAACGATAACTGCCGCAAATTCAAACAGAATCAAATAATGTTTCGCATACAGCCCAGAATTGTAGAGATCTCAAGACCTATTGATTTTTTCATCATCGGTGAAAATCTAGTGCGAAAACGTGACGTGGTATACGTTAGTGACCACAGTACTGTGGTTAATGCTGAAGCAATAAGTAGAAAGACGTAGTTTCTATGGAAACATTATATTTCGAATATGATTTTAAATATAAATCTTAGAACATGGAAGTCATGTATGGTTCTCCATACCGATATTTTACTTCCATGTTCCTTCAGGAAATGGAAGTATGGTGATGGCAAAAAAAATCGTGTTCGAGATTATTGCAGATTCTGATTGTACTACACTACAAACATGAAAAAAAGTAAATTTTCGAAAAGTGTCTGTGTGTCTATCTGTAGATTTTTTTTCTATGGCAAACAATAACAGCCGCAAATTCACACAGAATCAAATGATTATTTGCATACAGCCCTCAATTGTAGAGATCTCAAGACCTACGGTTTTTGGTGAAGATCGGTTAAGGGAAAGGGGTAGTTTACCTGCAACATTTTATGTTTTAACAAGGGTATTTTCTATGGCAAACGATAACAGCCGCAAATTCAAACAGAATCAAATAATTTTTTGTATGCAGCCCTGATTTGTAGAGTACTAAAGATCTATTGTTTTTGGTGAAGATCGGTTAAGGGAAAGGGGTAGCTTACCTGCAACGGTTTTTTATCAAGGGTAATTTTACTTCCATATTCCTTAAGGAATGGAAGTATGGTGATGGCAAAAAAAATCGTGTTCGAGATTATTGCAGATTCTGATTCTACTACACTCAAAACATGAAAAAAAGTCGTTTTCCGAAAAGTGTGTGTGTGTGTGTGTCTGTAGATTTTTTTTCTATGGCAAACGGTAACTGCCGCAAATTCAAACAGAATCAAATAATTTTTTGCATACAGCCCTGATTTGCAGAGTACTCGCGACCTATTGTTTTTGATGAAGATCGGTTGAGGGGAAGGGGTAGTTTACCTGCAACGGTTTTTGTTTAGCAAGGGTAATTTTGTTTGTTTGGCAAACGATAACAGCCGCAAATTCAAACAGAATCAAATAATGTTTCGCATACAGCCCTGAATTGTAGAGTTCTCAAGATCTGTTGATTGTGGTGAAGATCGGTTAAGGGAAAGGGGTAGTTTACCTGTAACGTTTTATGTTTTAACAAGGGTATTTCCTATGGCAAACGATAACAGCCGCAAATTCAAACAGAATCAAAAGATTATTTGCATACAGCCCTAAATTGTAGAGTTCTCAAGACCTATTGTTTTTGGTGAAGATCGGTTGAGGGAAAGGGGTAGTTTACCTGCAACGTTTTTCTAACAAGGGTATTTTCTATGGCAAACGATAACAGCCGCAAATTCAAACAGAATCAAATAATGTTTTGCATACAGGCCTGATTTGTAGTGTACTCAAGACCTATTGTTTTTGGTGAAGATCGGTTAAGGGGAAGGGGTAGTTTACCGGCAACGTTTTTTTATCAAGCGTATGGCAACCGATAACCGTCGCAAATTCAAACAGAATCAAATAATTTTTTGCATACGTCCCTGAATTGTAGAGGTCTCAATGACTTTCGATTTTGGTGAAGATCGGTTAAGGGGAAGGGGTAGTTTACCTGCAACCTTTTACGTTTTAACAAGAGTAAAGTACTTGAAAATTTATTTAAACTTTTTGAAACAAACGATAACAGCCGCAAATTCAAACAGAATCAAAAGATTATTTGCATACAGCCCTTAATTGTAGAGTTCTCAAGACCTATTGTTTTTTGTGAAGATCGGTTGAGGGAAAGGGGTAGTTTACCAGCAACGTTTTTTTAACAAGGGTATTTTCTATGGCAAACGATAACAGCCGGAAATTCAAACAGAATCAAATAATGTTTTGCATACAGCCCTGATTTGTAGTGTACTCAAGACCTATAGTTTTTGGTGAAGATCGGTTAAGGGGAAGGGGTAGTTTACCAGCAAACGATTTTTTTATCAAGCGTATTTTCTATGGCAAACGATAACAGCCGCAAATTCAAACAGAATCAAATAATTTTTTTGCATACGTCCCTGAATTGTAGAGGTCCCAATGACTTTTGATTTTGGTGAAGATCGGTTAAGGGGAAGGGGTAGTTTACCTGCAACCTTTTGCGTTTTAACAAGAGTAAAGTACTTGAAAATTTATTTAAACTTTTTGAAACAATGGTAATTGTTAAAAATAAAATAATTTTGTTGCCAGGCAATAAAATTATAATTTTTTCATTTTAATGTAATATAATATTTTTCATTTAATACAGCAATAAAAAGGCAGGTAAGACACAGCCTGTCTGTTTGGCTGAAAATGATTTTAAATATAAATCTTAGAATATGGAAGTATGGTGATGGCAAAAAAAATCGTGTTCGAGATTATTGCAGATTATGATTGTACTACACTCAAAACATGAAAAAAGTCATTTTTCAAAAAGTGTGTGTGTGTGTGTAGATTTGTTTCTATGGCAAACGATAACAGCCGCAAATTCAAACAAAATCAAATAATTTTTTGCATACAGCCCTGATTTGTAGAGTACTCATGACCTATTGTTTTTGGTGAAGATCGGTTGAGGGAAAGGGGTAGTTTACCGGCAACGGTTTTTTTATCAAGGGTAATTTTGTTTACTTCCATGTTCCTCAAGGAAATGGAAGTATGGTGATGGCAAAAAAAATCGTATTCGAGATTATTGCAGATTCTGATTGTACTACACTCAAAACATGAAAAAAAGTAATTTTTCGAAAAGTGTCTGTGTGTGAGTCTGTCTGTCTGTCTGTGTGTCTGTAGATTTTTTTTCTATGGCAAACGATAACAGCCGCAAATTCAAACAGAATCAAATAATTTTTTGCATACAGCCCTGATTTGTAGAGTACTCACGACCTATTGTTTTTGGTGAAGATCGGTTGAGGGAAAGGGGTAGTTTACCGGCAACGGTTTTTTTTTGTCAAGGGGAATTTTTACTTCCATATTCCTTAAGGAAATGGAAGTATACGTGTTGGCAAAAAAAATCGTGTTCGAGAATATTGCAGATTCTGATTGTACTACACTTAAAACATGAAAAAAAGTCGTTCTCCGAAAAGCGTCTGTGTGTCTATCTGTCAGTAGATTTTTTTCTATGGCAAACGATAACAGCCGCAAAATTCAAACAGAATCAAATAATTTTTTGCATACGTCCCTGAATTGTAGAGGTCTCAATGACTTTCGATTTTGGTGAAGATCGGTTAAGGGGAAGGGGTAGTTTACCTGCAACCTTTTACGTTTTAACAAGAGTAAAGTACTTGAAAATTTATTTAAACTTTTTGAAACAAACGATAACAGCCGCAAATTCAAACAGAATCAAAAGATTATTTGCATACAGCCCTTAATTGTAGAGTTCTCAAGACCTATTGTTTTTTGTGAAGATCGGTTGAGGGAAAGGGGTAGTTTACCAGCAACGTTTTTTTAACAAGGGTATTTTCTATGGCAAACGATAACAGCCGCAAATTCAAACAGAATCAAATAATGTTTTGCATACAGCCCTGATTTGTAGTGTACTCAAGACCTATAGTTTTTGGTGAAGATCGGTTAAGGGGAAGGGGTAGTTTACCAGCAAACGATTTTTTTATCAAGCGTATTTTCTATGGCAAACGATAACAGCCGCAAATTCAAACAGAATCAAATAATTTTTTGCATACGTCCCTGAATTGTAGAGGTCCCAATGACTTTCGATTTTGGTGAAGATCGGTTAAGGGGAAGGGGTAGTTTACCTGCAACCTTTTACGTTTTAACAAGAGTAAAGTACTTGAAAATTTATTTAAACTTTTTGAAACAATGGTAATTGTTAAAAATAAAATAATTTTGTTGCCAGGCAATAAAATTATAATTTTTTCATTTTAATGTAATATAATATTTTTCATTTAATACAGCAATAAAAAGGCAGGTAAGACACAGCCTGTCTGTTTGGCTGAAAATGATTTTAAATATAAATCTTAGAATATGGAAGTCATGTATGGTTCTCCATACCGATATTACTTCCATGTTCCTAAAGGAAATGGAAGTATGGTGATGGCAAAAAAAATCGTGTTCGAGATTATTGCAGATTATGATTGTACTACACTCAAAACATGAAAAAAAGTCATTTTTCAAAAAGTGTGTGTGTGTGTGTGTGTGTGTGTGTGTGTAGATTTGTTTCTATGGCAAACGATAACAGCCGCAAATTCAAACAAAATCAAATAATTTTTTGCATACAGCCCTGATTTGTAGAGTACTCATGACCTATTGTTTTTGGTGAAGATCGGTTGAGGGAAAGGGGTAGTTTACCGGCAACGGTTTTTTTATCAAGGGTAATTTTGTTTACTTCCATGTTCCTCAAGGAAATGGAAGTATGGTGATGGCAAAAAAAATTGTATTCGAGATTATTGCAGATTCTGATTGTACTACACTCAAAACATGAAAAAAAGTAATTTTTCGAAAAGTGTCTGTGTGAGTCTGTCTGTCTGTCTGTGTGTCTGTAGATTTTTTTTCTATGGCAAACGATAACAGCCGCAAATTCAAACAGAATCAAATAATTTTTTGCATACAGCCCTGATTTGTAGAGTACTCACGACCTATTGTTTTTGGTGAAGATCGGTTGAGGGAAAGGGGTAGTTTACCGGCAACGGTTTTTTTTTGTCAAGGGTAATTTTTACTTCCATATTCCTTAAGGAAATGGAAGTATACGTGTTGGCAAAAAAAATCGTGTTCGAGAATATTGCAGATTCTGATTGTACTACACTTAAAACATGAAAAAAAGTCGTTCTCCGAAAAGCGTCTGTGTGTCTATCTGTCTACCTGTCAGTAGATTTTTTTCTATGGCAAACGATAACAGCCGCAAAATTCAAACAGAATCAAATAATTTTTTGCATACAGCCCTGATTTGTAGAGTACTCACGACCTGTTGTTTTTGGTGAAGATCGGTTGAGGGAAACGGGTAGTTTACCAGCAACGTTTTTTTTATCAAGGGAAATTTTTTTTTTGGCAAAAGATAACAGCCGCAAATTCAAAGAGAATCAAATAATGTTTCGCATACCGCCCTGAATTGTAGAGTTCTCAAGACCTATTGTTTTTGGTGAAGATCGGTTAAGGGAAAGGGGTAGTTTACGAGCAACGTTTTTTTAACAAGGGTATTTTCTATGGCAAACGATAACAGCCGCAAATTCAAACAAAACCAAATAATTTTTTGCATACAGTCCTGATGTGTAGAGTACTCAAGACTTATTGTTTTTGGTGAAGATCGGTTAAGGGGAAGGGGTAGTTTACCAGCAACCTTTTACGTTTTAACAACAGTAAAGTACTTGAAAATTCATTTAAACTTTTTGAAACAATGGTAATTGTTAAAAATAACATAATTTTGTTGCCAGGCAATAAAATTATAATTCTTTCATTTTAATGTAAATTATGCATGAGTTATACATGTATAAAATAATATATCATTCGTGGCAGGCAAGCATATCTCAGTTATGTAATGTTTACGTTTCCATTTTATTATTATGACTACCGCAATAAAAAGGCAGGGAACACACACACACACACACACACACACACACACACACACACACACACACACACACACACACACACACACAAATTCGCGTTATTTCTGGCCTCACTCATGTTTATTTTCTTACATTTGCACGCTTTTTAAATGTAAAGTGCTGAAACCCACACCAACATAACGCGTGCAAGCCGAAAAAATGGACATCAATTTGCTTCCTGTGGATCGCTGGGCAGTGTAACTGCACGTGTTTACAGAGGAACGATTCATAGACAGACTTTTCGTCTTTAGGGAATGAACCCTCTGCAAGATGCTGAGGGTCCATGAGTGACATCGGAGCGCTCCTTCTTTTTCGCGTGTTTGTTCTGTGAAACATACACTGTAGATTCGCAGCTTTACTCTAAGCAACGCTCAATAGGAAATTTTGAAAATTTTTGTCCACGGTGTACCCTCATTCACACTAAACCTGCTGTGATGTTTTAATTTCGGACATCATAATATTAAAACTTTGGAAACTTGAGCACTACTTAATGGAGATCAATCATTAACTTATACAAGCCATTAATTTTATGCATATTTTATATATATATGTGTACAACGTTATCGGCAACAAAGAAGTAGTTTTTGTTAAAATTCCTTCCCGGGATATTTGGCCGTAGTCCAAAGTTTTCTACAAAACCAGACATTTCAGCAATGCCATCGACTTCGATCATCAGTGACATTCCAGTGCGATAACGTGAGGTGGTATACGTTAGTGACCACAGTACTGTGGTTAAGGCTGAAGCAGTAAGTAGAAATAAGTAGTTTCTATGGTAATATTTCATTTCGAAAATGATTTTAAATATAAATCTTAGAATATGGAAGTCATGTATGGTTCTCCATACCGATATTTTTATATGGTAAACGATAATAGCCACAAATTCAAACAGAATCAAATAATGTTTTGCATTGAGCCCTGAATTGTAGAGTTCTCAAGACCTGTTGGTTTTGGTGAAGTTCGGTTAAGGGAATAGGGTAGTTTACCGGCAACATTTTATGTTTTAACAAGGGTAATTTTTTTTTATGATGAACGATAACTGCTGTACATTAAAACAGAATCAGCTACTCTTCTGCATACCTTTTTGAATTATACAGAACTCAAGGTCTGTTGATTTTGTTGAAGATTGGTTAAGGAAAAAGGGTAGTTTACCTGTAACGTTTTATGTTTTAACAAGGGTATTTTCTATGGCAAACGATAACAGCCGCAAATTCAAACAGAATCAAATGATTATTTGCATACAGCCCTAAATTGTAAATTTCTCAAGGCCTATTGTTTTTGGTGAAGATCGGTTAAGGGAAAGAGGTAGTTTACCTGCAACATTTTATGTTTTAACAAGAGTATTTTCTATGGCAAACGATATCAGCCGCAAACTCAAACATAATCAAATAAATTTTTGCATGCAGCCCTGATTTGTAGAGTACTACTGACCTATTGTTTTTGGTGAAGATCGGTTAAGGGAAAGGGGTAGTTTACCTGCAACGGTTTTTTATCAAGGGCAATTTTTTTCTATGGCAAACAATAACAACCGCAAATTCAAACAGAATCAAATGATGTTTTGCATACAGCCCTGTATTGTAGAGTTCTCAATACCTATTGGTGTTGGTGAAGATCGGTTAAGGGAAATGGGAAGTTTACCTGCAACATTTTATGTTTTAACAAGGGTATTTTTTATAAGACGAACGATAACTGCCGTAAATTCAAACAGAATCAACTACGTTTTGACATACCTTTTTGAACTACAGAGAACTCAAGGTCTGTTGATTTTGTTGAAGATCGGTTAAAGGAAAGAGGTAGTTTATCAGCAACGTTTTATGTTTTAAAAAGGGTAATTTTTTTATGACGAACGATAACTGGCGAAAATTCAAAGAGAATCAAATAATTTTTTGCACACTTTCCTGAGTTGTAGAGAACTCAAGGTCTGTTGATTTTGGTGAAGATCGGTTAAGGGAAAGGGGTAGTTTACCTGCAACATTTTAAGTTGTAACAAGAGAAATGTTTCCATGACGAATGATAACTGCCGCACATTCAAACAGAATCAAATATTTTTTTGCATGCATCCCTGAATTGTAGAGGACTGAAGGTCTATTGATCTTGGAGAAGATCGGTTAAGAGAAAGGGGTAGTTTACCTGAAACATTTTATGATTTAACAAGAGTAAGTACTTAATTTTTATAAATAAAGTATCCTGTTAAGAAGCTCATAATAATTCACTGTAGAAATGTAGATGAAATATCTATAAATGAAGAGGTTAGGTGAACGGGGTGGGGGTAATTTTTTATTATTAAAAATTATAGTTGAAGGTGGAGGGGAGAATTATTTATGCGTACTACGTTATCGGCAACAAAGAAGTAGTTTTTTGTTAAAATTGCTTCCCGGGCTGTTTAGCCATAGTCCAATGTTTTCTGTAAAACCAGACTTTTCTGCAGTGCCATCGACTGCTATCATCAGCGAAAATCGAGTGCGAAAACATGAGGTGGTATACGTTAGTGACCACAGTACTGTGGTTAATGCTGAAGCAATAAGTACAAAGACGTAGTTTCTATGGAAATATTTCATTTCGAATATGATTTTAAATATAAATCTTAGAACATGGAAGTCATGTATGGTTCTCCATACCGATATTTACTTTTTCTATGGTAAACGATAATAGCAGCAAATTCAAACAGAATCAAATTATTTTTTGCATACAGCCTTTATTTGTAGAGTACTCAAGACCTACTGTTTTTGGTGAAGATCGGTTAAGGGAAAGGGGTAGGTTACCTGCAACGTTTTATGAACAAGGGTATTTTCTATGCCAAACGATAACAGCCGCAAATTCAAACAGAAACATATAATGTTTTGCAAATAGCCCTTATTTGTAGAGTACTCAGGACCTATTGTTTTTGGTGAAGATCGATTAAGGGAAAGGGGTAGTTTACCTGCAACGTTTTATGTTTTAACAAGGGTATTTTCTATAGCAAACGATAACAGCCGCAAATTCAAACAGAAACATATAATGTTTTGCATACAGCCCTTATTTGTAGAGTACTGAAGACCTATTGTTTTTGGTAAAGATTGTTTAAGGGAAAGGGGTAGTTTACCTGCAACGTTTTGTTTTAACAAGGGTATTTTCTATGGCAAACGATAACAGCCGCAAATTCAAACAGAATCAAATAATGTTTTGCATGCAGCCCTGAATTGTAGAGTTCTCATGACCTATTGTTTTTGGTGAAGATCGGTTAAGGGAAAGGGGTAGTTTACCAGCAACATTTTATGTTTTAACAATGGTAATTTTTTCTATGACGAACGATAACTGCCGCACATTCACACAGATTCAAATACTTTTTTGCATAGTTCCTCAATTGTAAATGACTGAGGGCCTGTTGATTTTGGTGAAGATCGGTTAAGGGAAAGGGGTAGTTTACCTGCAATATTTTATGTTTTAAAAGGGTAATTTTATTTTTATGACGAATGATAACTGCCGCATATTCAAAGAGAATCTAATAATTTTTGGCATACGTTCCTGAAGTTTTAAGTACTCAAGGTTTGTTGATTTTGGTGAAGATCAGTTAAGAGAAATGGATAGTTTACCTGCAACATTTTATGTTTTAACACGGGTAATTTTTTCTATGACGAACGATAACTGCCGTAAATTCAAAGAGAATCAAATAATTTTTTGCATACGTTCCTGAATTATAAAGAGCTGAAGGCCAAATGATTTTGGTAAAGATCGGTGAAGGGAAAGGGGTAGTTTACCTGCCACCTTTAATGTTTTAACAAGAGTAATTGTTTATATGACGAACGATAACTGCCGTAAATTCAAACATAATCAAATAAGTTTTGGCACACACCCCTATATTGTAGAGACCTCAAGGCCTGTTGATTTTGGTTAAGATCGGTTAAGGGTAAGGGGTAGTTTACCAACAACATTTTATGTTGTAACAAGAGAAATTTTTGCATGAACGATAACTGCCGTATATTCAAACAGAATCGAATAAATTTTTATTTAAATATACAAACAGTTTTATTAAACAGCATTTGCGTATATGTTTGATATATGAAATATAGGAAAATAAATTCAGTCAATAAGTATCTTCTAAATAGTGTTTCAATAACGCCTATTTTTATCGGTGTTATTTTAGTTTATTTCATTGGGATTGATTTCGGGATGTTATCACACGTTTTTCAAACAGTTTAAAGATAGCAATGTTGTTTAGTCTTAACCTGTTTTTTACTTCCGTGTTTCGTAAGGAAATGGAAGTATGGTGATCGCGAAAAAATCATGTTCGAGATAAAGGCTGATTCTCATTGTACTACCCTCAAAACATGAAGAAAAGTCATTTTCCGAAAAGCGTCTGTGTGTGTCTGTATGTAGAATTTTTTCTATGGCGAACGATAACTGTCGAAAATTCAAACAGAACCAAATAATTTTTTGCATATGCACTCGAGTTGTATAGGACTCAAGGCCTATTGATTTTGGTGAAGATCGGTTAAGGGCGAGGGGTAGTTTACCTGCAACAGTTTACGTTTTAACAAGAGTGAAGTACTTAATTCTGATAAATAACGTATCCTGAAAAGAAAATCATACATAAAACATCCTTCAATTTGTCAAACATAAAACACGATTTACAAGGAACACACATAACTTGTTAGAAATTCTCGAACCGAATTCAAGTAAATGATTTTAAATATAAACATTAGAACATGGAAGTCATGTATGGTTCTCCATACTGATATTTGTGTTAACAAGGGTATTTTCTATGGCAAACGATAACAGCCGCAAATTCAAACAGATTCAAATAATATTTTGCATACGGCCCTGAATTGTAGAGTTCTCAAGACCTATTGTTTTTGTTGAAGATCGGTTTAGGGAAAGGGGTAGTTTACCTGCAACGTTTTATGTTTTAACATTGGTAATTTTTTCTATGACGAATGATAACTGCCGTAAATTCAATTAGAATCAAATAATGTTTTGCATACCTTCCTGACCTATAGAGATCTCAATGTTCGTTGATTTTGGTGAAGATCGGTTAAGGGAAAGGGGTAGTTTACCTGCAACGTTTTATGTTTTAACAAGGGTATTTTCTATGCCAAACGATAACAGCCGCAAATTCAAACATAATCAAATAATGTTTTGCATACTGCCCTGAATTGTAGACTTCTCAAGACCTTATGTTTTTGGTGAAGATCGGTTAAGGGAAAGGGGTAGTTTACCTGCAACGTTTTATGTTTCAAAGGGTATTTTCTATGGCAAACGATAAAAGCCGCAAATTCAAACAGAATCAAATAAGTTTTTGCATACAGCCCTGATTTCTTGAGTACTAAAGCCCTATTGTTTTTGGTGAAGATCGTTTAAGGGAAATGGGTAGTTTACCTGCCACGTTTTTTGTTTTATCAAGGGTATTTTGTATGGCAAACGATAACAGCCGCAAATTCAAACAAAATCATATAATATTTTGCATACAGCCCAGAATTGTAGAGTTCTCAAGACCTGTCGTTTTTGGTGAAGATCGGTTAAGGGAAAGGGGTAGTTTACCTGCAACGGTTTTTTATCAAGGGTAATTTTTACTTCCATATTACTTCCATATTCCTTAAGGAATGGAAGTATGGTGACGGCAAAAAAAATCGTGTTCGAGATTATTGCAGATTCTGATTCTACTACACTCAAAACATGAAAAAAAGTCGTTTTCCGAAAAGTGTCTGTGTGTCTGTCTGTCTGTCTGTGTGTCTGTCTGTCTATAGATTTTTTTTCTATGGCAAACGATAACTGCCGCAAATTCAAACAGAATCAAATAATATTTTGCATGCAGCCCTGATTTGCAGAGTACTCGCGACCTATTGTTTTTGGTGAAGATCGGTTGAGGGAAAGGGGTAGTTTACCAGCAACGGTTTTTTTTTAGCAAGGGTAATTTTGTTTGTTTGGCAAACGATAACAGCCGCAAATTCAAACAGAATCAAATAATGTTTCGCATACAGCCCTGAATTGTAGAGTTCTCAAGATCTGTTGATTTTGGTGACGATCGGTTAAGGGAAAGGGGTAGTTTACCTGTAACGTTTTATGTTTTAACAAGGGTATTTCCTATGGCAAACGATAACAGCCGCAAATTCAAACAGAATCAAAAGATTATTTGCATACAGCCCTAAATTGTAGAGTTCTCAAGACCTATTGTTTTTGGTGAAGTTCGGTTGAGGGAAAGGGGTAGTTTACCTGCAACGTTTTTTTAACAAGGGTATTTTCTATGGCAAACGATAACAGCTGCAAATTCAAACAGAATCAAATAATGTTTTGCATACAGCCCTGATTTGTAGAGTACTCAAGACCTATTGTTTTTGGTGAAGATCGGTTAAGGGAAAGGGGTAGTTTACCTGTAACGTTTTATGTTTTAACAAGGGTATTTCTTATGGCAAACGATAACAGCCGCAAATTCAAACAGAATCAAAAGATTATTTGCAGACGTCCCTAAATTGTAGAGTTCTCAAGACCTATTGTTTTTGGTGAAGATCGGTTGAGGGAAAGGGTTAGTTTACCTGCAACGTTTTTTTAACAAGGGTATTTTATATGGCAAACGATAACAGCCGCAAATTCAAACAGAATCAAATAATGTTTTGCATACAGCCCTGATTTGTAGAGTACTCAAGACCGATTGTTTTTGGTGAAGATCGGTTAAGGGGAAGGGGTAGTTTACCTGCAACGTTTTTTTATCAAGCGTATTTTCTATGGCAAACGATAACAGCCGCAAATTCAAACAGAATCAAATAATTTTTTGCATTCGTCCCTGAATTGCAGAGGTCTCAATGACTTTCGATTTTGGTGAAGATCGGTTAAGGGGAAGGGGTAGTTTACCTGCAACCTTTTACGTTTTAACAAGAGTAAAGTACTTGAAAATTTATTTAAACTTTTTGAAACAATGGTAATTGTTAAAAATAAAATAATTTTGTTGCCAGGCAATAAAATTATAATTTTTTAATTTTAATGTAATATAATATTTTTCATTTAATACAGCAATAAAAAGGCAGGTAAGACACAGCCTGGCTGTTTGGCTGAAAATGATTTTAAATATAAATCTTAGAATATGGAAGTCATGTATGGTTCTCCATACCGATATTTCCTTAAGGAATGGAAGTATGGTGATGGCAAAAAAAATCGTGTTCGAGATTATTGCAGATTCTGATTCTACTACACTCAAAACATGAAAAAAAGTCGTTTTCCGAAAAGTGTCTGTGTGTGTGTCTGTAGATTTTTTTTCTATGGCAAACGATAACTGCCGCAAATTCAAACAGAATCAAATAATTTTTTGCATACAGCCCTGATTTGTAGAGTACTCACGACCTATTGTTTTTGGTGAAGATCGGTTGAGGGAAAGGGGTAGTTTACCTGCAACGGTTTTTTTTTATCAAGGGAAATTTTTTTTTTTTGGCAAACGATAACAGCCGCAAATTCAAACAGAATTAAATAATGTTTCGCATACAGCCCTGAATTGTAGAGTTCTCAAGACCTATTGTTTTTGGTGAAGATCGGTTAAGGGAAAGGGGTAGTTTACCTGCAACATTTTATGTTTTAACAAGGGTAATTTTTTCTATGACGAACGATAACTGCCGTAAATTCAAAGAGAATCAAATAATTTTTTGCATACGTTCCTGAATTATAAAGAGCTGAAGGCCAAATGATTTTGGTAAAGATCGGTGAAGGGAAAGGGGTAGTTTACCTGCCACCTTTAATGTTTTAACAAGAGTAATTGTTTATATGACGAACGATAACTGCCGTAAATTCAAACATAATCAAATAAGTTTTTGCACACACCCCTATATTGTAGAGACCTCAAGGCCTGTTGATTTTGGTTAAGATCGGTTAAGGGTAAGGGGTAGTTTACCAGCAACATTTTATGTTGTAACAAGAGAAATTTTTGCATGAACGATAACTGCCGTATATTCAAACAGAATCGAATACATTTTTATTTAAATATACAAACAGTTTTATTAAACAGCATTTGCGTATATGTTTGATATATGAAATATAGGAAAATAAATTCAGTCAATAAGTATCTTCTAAATAGTGTTTCAATAACGCCTATTTTTATCGGTGTTATTTTAGTTTATTTCATTGGGATTGATTTCGGGATGTTATCACACGTTTTTCAAACAGTTTAAAGATAGCAATGTTGTTTAGTCTTAACCTGTTTTTTACTTCTGTGTTTCGTAAGGAAATGGAAGTATGGTGATCGCGAAAAAATCATGTTCGAGATAAAGGCTGATTCTCATTGTACTACCCTCAAAACATGAAGAAAAGTCATTTTCCGAAAAGCGTCTGTGTGTGTCTGTATGTAGAATTTTTTCTATGGCGAACGATAACTGACGAAAATTCAAACAGAACCAAATAATTTTTTGCATATGCACTCGAGTTGTATAGGACTCAAGGCCTATTGATTTTGGTGACGATCGGTTAAGGGCGAGGGGTAGTTTACCTGCAACAGTTTACGTTTTAACAAGAGTGAAGTACTTAATTCTGATAAATAAAGTATCCTGAAAAGAAAATCATACATAAAACATCCTTCAATTTGTCAAACATAAAACACGATTTACAAGGAACACACATAACTTGTTAGAAATTCTCAAACCGAATTCAAGTAAATGATTTTAAATATAAACATTAGAACATGGAAGTCATGTATGGTTCTCCATACTGATATTTGTGTTAACAAGGGTATTTTCTATGGCAAACGATAACAGCCGCAAATTCAAACAGATTCAAATACTATTTTGCATACGGCCCTGAATTGTAGAGTTCTCAAGACCTATTGTTTTTGTTGAAGATCGGTTTAGGGAAAGGGGTAGTTTACCTGCAACGTTTTATGTTTTAACATTGGTAATTTTTTCTATGACGAATGATAACTGCCGTAAATTCAATTAGAATCAAATAATGTTTTGCATACCTTCCTGACCTATAGAGATCTCAATGTTCGTTGATTTTGGTGAAGATCGGTTAAGGGAAAGGGGTAGTTTACCTGCAACGTTTTATGTTTTAACAAGGGTATTTTCTATGCCAAACGATAACAGCCGCAAATTCAAACATAATCAAATAATGTTTTGCATACTGCCCTGAATTGTAGACTTCTCAAGACCTTATGTTTTTGGTGAAGATCGGTTAAGGGAAAGGGGTAGTTTACATGCAACGTTTTATGTTTCAAAGGGTATTTTCTATGGCAAACGATAAAAGCCGCAAATTCAAACAGAATCAAATAAGTTTTTGCATACAGCCCTGATTTCTTGAGTACTAAAGCCCTATTGTTTTTGGTGAAGATAGTTTAAGGGAAATGGGTAGTTTACCTGCCACGTTTTTTGTTTTATCAAGGGTATTTTGTATGGCAAACGATAACAGCCGCAAATTCAAACAAAATCATATAATATTTTGCATACAGCCCAGAATTGTAGAGTTCTCAAGACCTGTCGTTTTTGGTGAAGATCGGTTAAGGGAAAGGGGTAGTTTACCTGCAACGGTTTTTTATCAAGGGTAATTTTTACTTCCATATTCCTTAAGGAATGGAAGTATGGTGATGGCAAAAAAAATCGTGTTCGAGATTATTGCAGATTCTGATTGTACTACACTCAAAACATGAAAAAAAGTCGTTTTCCGAAAAGTGTCTGTGTGTCTATCTGTCTGTCTGTGTGTCTGTCTGTCTGTAGATTTTTTTTCTATGGCAAACGATAACTGCCGCAAATTCAAACAGAATCAAATAATTTTTTGCATGCAGCCCTGATTTGCAGAGTACTCGCGACCTATTGTTTTTGGTGAAGATCGGTTGAGGGAAAGGGGTAGTTTACCTGCAACGGTTTTTTTTTAGCAAGGGTAATTTTGTTTGTTTGGCAAACGATAACAGCCGCAAATTCATACAGAATGAAATAATGTTTCGCATACAGCCCTGAATTGTAGAGTTCTCAAGGTCTTTTGATTTTGGTGAAGATCGGTTAAGGGAAAGGGGTAGTTTACCTGTAACGTTTTATGTTTTAACAAGGGTATTTCTTATGGCAAACGATAACAGCCGCAAATTCAAACAGAATCAAAAGATTATTTGCATACAGCCCTAAATTGTAGAGTTCTCAAGACCTATTGTTTTTGGTGAAGATCGGTTGAGGGAAAGGGGTAGTTTACCTGCAACGTTTTTTTAAAAAGGGTATTTTCCATGGCAAACGATAACAGCCGCAAATTCAAACAGAATCAAATAATGTTTTGCGTACAGCCCTGATTTGTAGAGTACTCAAGACCTATTGTTTCTGGTGAAGATCGGTTAAGGGAAAGGGGTAGTTTACCTGTAACGTTTTATGTTTTAACAAGGGTATTTCCTATGGCAAACGATAACAGCCGCAAATTCAAACAGAATCAAAAGATTATTTGCATACAGCCCTAAATTGTAGAGTTCTCAAGACCTATTGTTTTTGGTGAAGATCGGTTGAGGTAAAGGGGTAGTTTACCTGCAACGTTTTTTTAACAAGGGTATTTTCTATGGCAAACGATAACAGCCGCAAATTCAAACAGAATCAAATAATGTTTTGCATACAGCCCTGATTTGTAGAGTACTCAAGACCTATTGTTTTTGGTGAAGATCGGTTAAGGGGAAGGGGTAGTTTACCTGCAACGTTTTTTTATCAAGCGTATTTTCTATGGCAAACGATAGCAGCCGCAAATTCAAACAGAATCAAATAATTTTTAGCATACGTCCCTGAATTGTAGAGGCCTCAATGACTTTCGATTTTGGTGAAGATCGGTTAAGGGGAAGGGGTAGTTTACCAGCAACCTTTTACGTTTTAACAAGAGTAAAGTACTTGAAAATTTATTTAAACTTTTTGAAACAATGGTAATTGTTAAAAATAAAATAATTTTGTTGCCAGGCAATAAAATTATAATTTTTTCATTTTAATGTAATATAATATTTTTCATTTAATACAGCAATAAAAAGGCAGGTAAGACACAGCCTGGCTGTTTGGGTGAAAATGATTTTAAATATAAATCTTAGAATATGGAAGTCATGTATGGTTCTCCATACCGATATTTACTTCCATATTCCTTAAGGAATGGAAGTATGGTGATGGCAAAAAAAATCGTGTTCAAGATTATTGCAGATTCTGATTCTACTACACTCAAAACATGAAAAAAAGTCGTTTTCCGAAAAGTGTCTGTGTGTGTGACTGTAGATTTTTTTTCTATGGCAAACGATAACTGCCGCAAATTCAAACAGAATCAAATAATTTTCTGCATACAGCCCTGATTTGTAGAGTACTCATGACCTATTGTTTTTGGTGAAGATCGGTTGAGGGAAAGGGGTAGTTTACCTGCAACGGTTTTTTTTGATCAAGGGAATTTTTTTTTTTTTGGCAAACGATAACAGCCGCAAATTCAAACAGAATAAAATAATGTTTCGCATACAGCCCAGAATTGTAGAGTTCTCAAGACCTATTGATTTTTTCATCATCGGTGAAAATCGAGTGCGAAAACGTGAGGTGGTATACGTTAGTGACCACAGTACTGTGGTTAATGCTGAAGCAATAAGTAGAAAGACGTAGTTTCTATGGAAACATTTCATTTCGAATATGATTTTAAATATAAATCTTAGAACATGGAAGTCATGTATGGTTCTCCATACCGATATTTTACTTCCATGTTCCTTAAGGAAATGGAAGTATGGTGATGGCAAAAAAAATCGTGTTCGAGATTATTGCAGATTCTGATTGTACTACACTACAAACATGAAAAAAAGTCAATTTTCGAAAAGTGTCTGTGTGTCCATCTGTAGATTTTTTTTCTATGGCAAACAATAACAGCCGCAAATTCACACAGAATCAAATGATTATTTGCATACAGCCCTCAATTGTAGAGATCTCAAGACCTACGGTTTTTGGTGAAGATCGGTTAAGGGAAAGGGGTAGTTTACCTGCAACATTTTATGTTTTAACAAGGGTATTTTCTATGGCAAACGATAACAGCCGCAAATTCAAACAGAATCAAATAATTTTTTGCATGCAGCCCTGATTTGTAGAGTACTAAAGATCTATTGTTTTTGGTGAAGATCGGTTAAGGGAAAGGGGTAGCTTACCTGCAACGGTTTTTTATCAAGGGTAATTTTTACTTCCATATTCCTTAAGGAATGGAAGTATTTATATGGTAAACGATAATAGCCACAAATTCAAACAGAATCAAATAATGTTTTGCATTGAGCCCTGAATTGTAGAGTTCTCAAGACCTGTTGGTTTTGGTGAAGTTCGGTTAAGGGAATAGGGTAGTTTACCGGCAACATTTTATGTTTTAACAAGGGTAATTTTTTTTTATGACGAACGATAACTGCTGTACATTAAAACAGAATCAGCTACTCTTCTGCATACCTTTTTGAATTATACAGAACTCAAGGTCTGTTGATTTTGTTGAAGATTGGTTAAGGAAAAAGGGTAGTTTACCTGTAACGTTTTATGTTTTAACAAGGGTATTTTCTATGGCAAACGATAACAGCCGCAAATTCAAACAGAATCAAATGATTATTTGCATACAGCCCTAAATTGTAAATTTCTCAAGGCCTATTGTTTTTGGTGAAGATCGGTTAAGGGAAAGAGGTAGTTTACCTGCAACATTTTATGTTTTAACAAGGGTATTTTCTATGGCAAACGATATCAGCCGCAAACTCAAACATAATCAAATAAATTTTTGCATGCAGCCCTGATTTGTAGAGTACTAAAGACCTATTGTTTTTGGTGAAGATCGGTTAAGGGAAAGGGGTAGTTTACCTGCAACGGTTTTTTATCAAGGGTAATTTTTTTCTATGGCAAACAATAACAACCGCAAATTCAAACAGAATCAAATGATGTTTTGCATACAGCCCTGTATTGTAGAGTTCTCAATACCTATTGGTGTTGGTGAAGATCGGTTAAGGGAAAGGGGAAGTTTACCTGCAACATTTTATGTTTTAACAAGGGTATTTTTTTATAAGACGAACGGTAACTGCCGTAAATTCAAACAGAATCAACTACGTTTTGACATACCTTTTTGAACTACAGAGAACTCAAGGCCTGTTGATTTTGTTGAAGATCGGTTAAAGGAAAGGGGTAGTTTATCAGCAACGTTTTATGTTTTAAAAAGGGTAATTTTTTTATGACGAACGATAACTGGCGAAAATTCAAAGAGAATCAAATAATTTTTTGCAAACTTTCCTGAGTTGTAGAGAACTCAAGGTCTGTTGATTTTGGTGAAGATCGGTTAAGGGAAAGGGGTAGTTTACCTGCAACATTTTAAGTTGTAACAAGAGAAATGTTTCCATGACGAATGATAACTGCCGCACATTCAAACAGAATCAAATATTTTTTTGCATGCATCCCTGAATTGTAGAGGACTGAAGGTCTATTGATCTTGGAGAAGATCGGTTAAGAGAAAGGGGTAGTTTACCTGAAACATTTTATGATTTAACAAGAGTAAGTACTTAATTTTTATAAATAAAGTATCCTGTTAAGAAGCTCATAATAATTCACTGTAGAAACGTAGATGAAATATCTATAAATGAAGAGGTTAGGTGAACGGGGTGGGGGTAATTTTTTATTATTAAAAATTATAGTTGAAGGTGGAGGGGAGAATTTTTTATGTGTACTACGTTATCGGCAACAAAGAAGTAGTTTTTTGTTAAAATTGCTTCCCGGGCTGTTTAGCCGTAGTCCAATGTTTTCTGTAAAACCAGACTATTCTGCAGTGCCATCGACTGCCATCATCAGTGAAAATCGAGTGCGAAAACGTGAGGTGGTATACGTTAGTGACCACAGTACTGTGGTTAATGCTGAAGCACTAAGTAGAAAGACGTAGTTTCTATGGAAATATTTCATTTCGAATATGATTTTAAATATAAATCTTAGAACATGGAAGTCATGTATGGTTCTCCATACCGATATTTACTTTTTCTATGGTAAACGATAATAGCAGCAAATTCAAACAGAATCAAATTATTTTTTGCATACAGCCTTTATTTGTAGAGTACTCAAGACCTACTGTTTTTGGTGAAGATCGGTTAAGGGAAAGGGGTAGGTTACCAGCAACGTTTTATGAACAAGGGTATTTTCTATGCCAAACGATAACAGCCGCAAATTCAAACAGAAACATATAATGTTTTGCAAATAGCCCTTATTTGTAGAGTACTCAGGACCTATTGTTTTTGGTGAAGATCGATTAAGGGAAAGGGGTAGTTTACCGGCAACGTTTTATGTTTTAACAAGGGTATTTTCTATAGCAAACGATAACAGCCGCAAATTCAAACAGAAACATATAATGTTTTGCATACAGCCCTTATTTGTAGAGTACTGAAGACCTATAGTTTTTGGTAAAGATTGTTTAAGGGAAAGGGGTAGTTTACCTGCAACGTTTTGTTTTAACAAGGGTATTTTCTATGGCAAACGATAACAGCCGCAAATTCAAACAGAATCAAATAATGTTTTGCATGCAGCCCTGAATTGTAGAGTTCTCAAGACCTATTGTTTTTGGTGAAGATCGGTTAAGGGAAAGGGTAGTTTACCAGCAACATTTTATGTTTTAACAACGGTAATTTTTTCTATGACAACGATAACTGCCGCACATTCACACAGATTCAAATACTTTTTTGCATACGTTCCTCAATTGTAAATGACTGAGGGCCTGTTGATTTTGGTGAAGATCGGTTAAGGGAAAGGGGTAGTTTACCTGCAATATTTTATGTTTTAAAAGGGTAATTTTATTTTTATGACGAATGATAACTGCCGCATATTCAAAGAGAATCTAATAATTTTTGGCATACGTTCCTGAAGTTTTAAGTACTCAAGGTTTGTTGATTTTGGTGAAGATCAGTTAAGAGAAATGGATAGTTTACCTGCAACATTTTATGTTTTAACAAGGGTAATTTTTTCTATGACGAACGATAACTGCCGTAAATTCAAAGAGAATCAAATAATTTTTTGCATACGTTCCTGAATTATGAAGAGCTGAAGGCCAAATGATTTTGGTAAAGATCGGTGAAGGGAAAGGGGTAGTTTACCTGCCACCTTTAATGTTTTAACAAGAGTAATTGTTTATATGACGAATGATAACTGCCGTAAATTCAAACATAATCAAATAAGTTTTTGCACACACCCCTATATTGTAGAGACCTCAAGGCCTGTTGATTTTGGTTAAGATCGGTTAAGGGTAAGGGGTAGTTTACCAGCAACATTTTATGTTGTAACAAGAGAAATTTTTGCATGAACGATAACTGCCGTATATTCAAACAGAATCGAATAAATTTTTATTTAAATATACAAACAGTTTTATTAAACAGCATTTGCGTATATGTTTGATATATGAAATATAGGAAAATAAATTCAGTCAATAAGTATCTTCTAAATAGTGTTTCAATAACGCCTATTTTTATCGGTGTTATTTTAGTTTATTTCATTGCGATTGATTTCGGGATGTTATCACACGTTTTTCAAACAGTTTAAAGATAGCAATGTTGTTTAGTCTTAACCTGTTTTTTACTTCTGTGTTTCGTAAGGAAATGGAAGTATGGTGATCGCGAAAAAATCATGTTCGAGATAAAGGCTGATTCTCATTGTACTACCCTCAAAACATGAAGAAAAGTCATTTTCCGAAAAGCGTCTGTGTGTGTCTGTATGTAGAATTTTTTCTATGGCGAACGATAACTGACGAAAATTCAAACAGAACCAAATAATTTTTTGCATATGCACTCGAGTTGTATAGGACTCAAGGCCTATTGATTTTGGTGACGATCGGTTAAGGGCGAGGGGTAGTTTACCTGCAACAGTTTACGTTTTAACAAGAGTGAAGTACTTAATTCTGATAAATAAAGTATCCTGAAAAGAAAATCATACATAAAACATCCTTCAATTTGTCAAACATAAAACACGATTTACAAGGAACACACATAACTTGTTAGAAATTCTCAAACCGAATTCAAGTAAATGATTTTAAATATAAACATTAGAACATGGAAGTCATGTATGGTTCTCCATACTGATATTTGTGTTAACAAGGGTATTTTCTATGGCAAACGATAACAGCCGCAAATTCAAACAGATTCAAATACTATTTTGCATACGGCCCTGAATTGTAGAGTTCTCAAGACCTATTGTTTTTGTTGAAGATCGGTTTAGGGAAAGGGGTAGTTTACCTGCAACGTTTTATGTTTTAACATTGGTAATTTTTTCTATGACGAATGATAACTGCCGTAAATTCAATTAGAATCAAATAATGTTTTGCATACCTTCCTGACCTATAGAGATCTCAATGTTCGTTGATTTTGGTGAAGATCGGTTAAGGGAAAGGGGTAGTTTACCTGCAACGTTTTATGTTTTAACAAGGGTATTTTCTATGCCAAACGATAACAGCCGCAAATTCAAACATAATCAAATAATGTTTTGCATACTGCCCTGAATTGTAGACTTCTCAAGACCTTATGTTTTTGGTGAAGATCGGTTAAGGGAAAGGGGTAGTTTACATGCAACGTTTTATGTTTCAAAGGGTATTTTCTATGGCAAACGATAAAAGCCGCAAATTCAAACAGAATCAAATAAGTTTTTGCATACAGCCCTGATTTCTTGAGTACTAAAGCCCTATTGTTTTTGGTGAAGATAGTTTAAGGGAAATGGGTAGTTTACCTGCCACGTTTTTTGTTTTATCAAGGGTATTTTGTATGGCAAACGATAACAGCCGCAAATTCAAACAAAATCATATAATATTTTGCATACAGCCCAGAATTGTAGAGTTCTCAAGACCTGTCGTTTTTGGTGAAGATCGGTTAAGGGAAAGGGGTAGTTTACCTACAACGGTTTTTTATCAAGGGTAATTTTTACTTCCATATTCCTTAAGGAATGGAAGTATGGTGATGGCAAAAAAAATCGTGTTCGAGATTATTGCAGATTCTGATTGTACTACACTCAAAACATGAAAAAAAGTCGTTTTCCGAAAAGTGTCTGTGTGTCTATCTGTCTGTCTGTGTGTCTGTCTGTCTGTAGATTTTTTTTCTATGGCAAACGATAACTGCCGCAAATTCAAACAGAATCAAATAATTTTTTGCATGCAGCCCTGATTTGCAGAGTACTCGCGACCTATTGTTTTTGGTGAAGATCGGTTGAGGGAAAGGGGTAGTTTACCTGCAACGGTTTTTTTTTAGCAAGGGTAATTTTGTTTGTTTGGCGAACGATAACAGCCGCAAATTCATACAGAATGAAATAATGTTTCGCATACAGCCCTGAATTGTAGAGTTCTCAAGGTCTTTTGATTTTGGTGAAGATCGGTTAAGGGAAAGGGGTAGTTTACCCGTAACGTTTTATGTTTTAACAAGGGTATTTCTTATGGCAAACGATAACAGCCGCAAATTCAAACAGAATCAAAAGATTATTTGCATACAGCCCTAAATTGTAGAGTCCTCAAGACCTATTGTTTTTGGTGAAGATCGGTTGAGGGAAAGGGGTAGTTTACCTGCAACGTTTTTTTAAAAAGGGTATTTTCTATGGCAAACGATAACAGCCGCAAATTCAAACAGAATCAAATAATGTTTTGCGTACAGCCCTGATTTGTAGAGTACTCAAGACCTATTGTTTCTGGTGAAGATCGGTTAAGGGAAAGGGGTAGTTTACCTGTAACGTTTTATGTTTTAACAAGGGTATTTCCTATGGCAAACGATAACAGCCGCAAATTCAAACAGAATCAAAAGATTATTTGCATACAGCCCTAAATTGTAGAGTTCTCAAGACCTATTGTTTTTGGTGAAGATCGGTTGAGGTAAAGGGGTAGTTTACCTGCAACGTTTTTTTAACAAGGGTATTTTCTATGGCAAACGATAACAGCCGCAAATTCAAACAGAATCAAATAATGTTTTGCATACAGCCCTGATTTGTAGAGTACTCAAGACCTATTGTTTTTGGTGAAGATCGGTTAAGGGGAAGGGGTAGTTTACCTGCAACGTTTTTTTATCAAGCGTATTTTCTATGGCAAACGATAGCAGCCGCAAATTCAAACAGAATCAAATAATTTTTAGCATACGTCCCTGAATTGTAGAGGCCTCAATGACTTTCGATTTTGGTGAAGATCGGTTAAGGGGAAGGGGTAGTTTACCAGCAACCTTTTACGTTTTAACAAGAGTAAAGTACTTGAAAATTTATTTAAACTTTTTGAAACAATGGTAATTGTTAAAAATAAAATAATTTTGTTGCCAGGCAATAAAATTATAATTTTTTCATTTTAATGTAATATAATATTTTTCATTTAATACAGCAATAAAAAGGCAGGTAAGACACAGCCTGGCTGTTTGGGTGAAAATGATTTTAAATATAAATCTTAGAATATGGAAGTCATGTATGGTTCTCCATACCGATATTTACTTCCATATTCCTTAAGGAATGGAAGTATGGTGATGGCAAAAAAAATCGTGTTCAAGATTATTGCAGATTCTGATTCTACTACACTCAAAACATGAAAAAAAGTCGTTTTCCGAAAAGTGTCTGTGTGTGTGACTGTAGATTTTTTTTCTATGGCAAACGATAACTGCCGCAAATTCAAACAGAATCAAATAATTTTCTGCATACAGCCCTGATTTGTAGAGTACTCATGACCTATTGTTTTTGGTGAAGATCGGTTGAGGGAAAGGGGTAGTTTACCTGCAACGGTTTTTTTTTATCAAGGGAATTTTTTTTTTTTTGGCAAACGATAACAGCCGCAAATTCAAACAGAATAAAATAATGTTTCGCATACAGCCCAGAATTGTAGAGTTCTCAAGACCTATTGATTTTTTCATCATCGGTGAAAATCGAGTGCGAAAACGTGAGGTGGTATACGTTAGTGACCACAGTACTGTGGTTAATGCTGAAGCAATAAGTAGAAAGACGTAGTTTCTATGGAAACATTTCATTTCGAATATGATTTTAAATATAAATCTTAGAACATGGAAGTCATGTATGGTTCTCCATACCGATATTTTACTTCCATGTTCCTTAAGGAAATGGAAGTATGGTGATGGCAAAAAAAATCGTGTTCGAGATTATTGCAGATTCTGATTGTACTACACTACAAACATGAAAAAAAGTCAATTTTCGAAAAGTGTCTGTGTGTCCATCTGTAGATTTTTTTTCTATGGCAAACAATAACAGCCGCAAATTCACACAGAATCAAATGATTATTTGCATACAGCCCTCAATTGTAGAGATCTCAAGACCTACGGTTTTTGGTGAAGATCGGTTAAGGGAAAGGGGTAGTTTACCTGCAACATTTTATGTTTTAACAAGGGTATTTTCTATGGCAAACGATAACAGCCGCAAATTCAAACAGAATCAAATAATTTTTTGCATGCAGCCCTGATTTGTAGAGTACTAAAGATCTATTGTTTTTGGTGAAGATCGGTTAAGGGAAAGGGGTAGCTTACCTGCAACGGTTTTTTATCAAGGGTAATTTTTACTTCCATATTCCTTAAGGAATGGAAGTATTTATATGGTAAACGATAATAGCCACAAATTCAAACAGAATCAAATAATGTTTTGCATTGAGCCCTGAATTGTAGAGTTCTCAAGACCTGTTGGTTTTGGTGAAGTTCGGTTAAGGGAATAGGGTAGTTTACCGGCAACATTTTATGTTTTAACAAGGGTAATTTTTTTTTATGACGAACGATAACTGCTGTACATTAAAACAGAATCAGCTACTCTTCTGCATACCTTTTTGAATTATACAGAACTCAAGGTCTGTTGATTTTGTTGAAGATTGGTTAAGGAAAAAGGGTAGTTTACCTGTAACGTTTTATGTTTTAACAAGGGTATTTTCTATGGCAAACGATAACAGCCGCAAATTCAAACAGAATCAAATGATTATTTGCATACAGCCCTAAATTGTAAATTTCTCAAGGCCTATTGTTTTTGGTGAAGATCGGTTAAGGGAAAGAGGTAGTTTACCTGCAACATTTTATGTTTTAACAAGGGTATTTTCTATGGCAAACGATATCAGCCGCAAACTCAAACATAATCAAATAAATTTTTGCATGCAGCCCTGATTTGTAGAGTACTAAAGACCTATTGTTTTTGGTGAAGATCGGTTAAGGGAAAGGGGTAGTTTACCTGCAACGGTTTTTTATCAAGGGTAATTTTTTTCTATGGCAAACAATAACAACCGCAAATTCAAACAGAATCAAATGATGTTTTGCATACAGCCCTGTATTGTAGAGTTCTCAATACCTATTGGTGTTGGTGAAGATCGGTTAAGGGAAAGGGGAAGTTTACCTGCAACATTTTATGTTTTAACAAGGGTATTTTTTTATAAGACGAACGGTAACTGCCGTAAATTCAAACAGAATCAACTACGTTTTGACATACCTTTTTGAACTACAGAGAACTCAAGGTCTGTTGATTTTGTTGAAGATCGGTTAAAGGAAAGGGGTAGTTTATCAGCAACGTTTTATGTTTTAAAAAGGGTAATTTTTTTATGACGAACGATAACTGGCGAAAATTCAAAGAGAATCAAATAATTTTTTGCAAACTTTCCTGAGTTGTAGAGAACTCAAGGTCTGTTGATTTTGGTGAAGATCGGTTAAGGGAAAGGGGTAGTTTACCTGCAACATTTTAAGTTGTAACAAGAGAAATGTTTCCATGACGAATGATAACTGCCGCACATTCAAACAGAATCAAATATTTTTTTGCATGCATCCCTGAATTGTAGAGGACTGAAGGTCTATTGATCTTGGAGAAGATCGGTTAAGAGAAAGGGGTAGTTTACCTGAAACATTTTATGATTTAACAAGAGTAAGTACTTAATTTTTATAAATAAAGTATCCTGTTAAGAAGCTCATAATAATTCACTGTAGAAACGTAGATGAAATATCTATAAATGAAGAGGTTAGGTGAACGGGGTGGGGGTAATTTTTTATTATTAAAAATTATAGTTGAAGGTGGAGGGGAGAATTTTTTATGTGTACTACGTTATCGGCAACAAAGAAGTAGTTTTTTGTTAAAATTGCTTCCCGGGCTGTTTAGCCGTAGTCCAATGTTTTCTGTAAAACCAGACTATTCTGCAGTGCCATCGACTGCCATCATCAGTGAAAATCGAGTGCGAAAACGTGAGGTGGTATACGTTAGTGACCACAGTACTGTGGTTAATGCTGAAGCACTAAGTAGAAAGACGTAGTTTCTATGGAAATATTTCATTTCGAATATGATTTTAAATATAAATCTTAGAACATGGAAGTCATGTATGGTTCTCCATACCGATATTTACTTTTTCTATGGTAAACGATAATAGCAGCAAATTCAAACAGAATCAAATTATTTTTTGCATACAGCCTTTATTTGTAGAGTACTCAAGACCTACTGTTTTTGGTGAAGATCGGTTAAGGGAAAGGGGTAGGTTACCTGCAACGTTTTATGAACAAGGGTATTTTCTATGCCAAACGATAACAGCCGCAAATTCAAACAGAAACATATAATGTTTTGCAAATAGCCCTTATTTGTAGAGTACTCAGGACCTATTGTTTTTGGTGAAGATCGATTAAGGGAAAGGGGTAGTTTACCGGCAACGTTTTATGTTTTAACAAGGGTATTTTCTATAGCAAACGATAACAGCCGCAAATTCAAACAGAAACATATAATGTTTTGCATACAGCCCTTATTTGTAGAGTACTGAAGACCTATAGTTTTTGGTAAAGATTGTTTAAGGGAAAGGGGTAGTTTACCTGCAACGTTTTGTTTTAACAAGGGTATTTTCTATGGCAAACGATAACAGCCGCAAATTCAAACAGAATCAAATAATGTTTTGCATGCAGCCCTGAATTGTAGAGTTCTCAAGACCTATTGTTTTTGGTGAAGATCGGTTAAGGGAAAGGGTAGTTTACCAGCAACATTTTATGTTTTAACAACGGTAATTTTCTCTATGACAACGATAACTGCCGCACATTCACACAGATTCAAATACTTTTTTGCATACGTTCCTCAATTGTAAATGACTGAGGGCCTGTTGATTTTGGTGAAGATCGGTTAAGGGAAAGGGGTAGTTTACCTGCAATATTTTATGTTTTAAAAGGGTAATTTTATTTTTATGACGAATGATAACTGCCGCATATTCAAAGAGAATCTAATAATTTTTGGCATACGTTCCTGAAGTTTTAAGTACTCAAGGTTTGTTGATTTTGGTGAAGATCAGTTAAGAGAAATGGATAGTTTACCTGCAACATTTTATGTTTTAACAAGGGTAATTTTTTCTATGACGAACGATAACTGCCGTAAATTCAAAGAGAATCAAATAATTTTTTGCATACGTTCCTGAATTATGAAGAGCTGAAGGCCAAATGATTTTGGTAAAGATCGGTGAAGGGAAAGGGGTAGTTTACCTGCCACCTTTAATGTTTTAACAAGAGTAATTGTTTATATGACGAATGATAACTGCCGTAAATTCAAACATAATCAAATAAGTTTTTGCACACACCCCTATATTGTAGAGACCTCAAGGCCTGTTGATTTTGGTTAAGATCGGTTAAGGGTAAGGGGTAGTTTACCAGCAACATTTTATGTTGTAACAAGAGAAATTTTTGCATGAACGATAACTGCCGTATATTCAAACAGAATCGAATACATTTTTATTTAAATATACAAACAGTTTTATTAAACAGCATTTGCGTATATGTTTGATATATGAAATATAGGAAAATAAATTCAGTCAATAAGTATCTTCTAAATAGTGTTTCAATAACGCCTATTTTTATCGGTGTTATTTTAGTTTATTTCATTGCGATTGATTTCGGGATGTTATCACACGTTTTTCAAACAGTTTAAAGATAGCAATGTTGTTTAGTCTTAACCTGTTTTTTACTTCCGTGTTTCGTAAGGAAATGGAAGTATGGTGATCGCGAAAAAATCATGTTCGAGATAAAGGCTGATTCTCATTGTACTACCCTCAAAACATGAAGAAAAGTCATTTTCCGAAAAGCGTCTGTGTGTGTCTGTATGTAGAATTTTTTCTATGGCGAACGATAACTGACGAAAATTCAAACAGAACCAAATAATTTTTTGCATATGCACTCGAGTTGTATAGGACTCAAGGCCTATTGATTTTGGTGACGATCGGTTAAGGGCGAGGGGTAGTTTACCTGCAACAGTTTACGTTTTAACAAGAGTGAAGTACTTAATTCTGATAAATAAAGTATCCTGAAAAGAAAATCATACATAAAACATCCTTCAATTTGTCAAACATAAAACACGATTTACAAGGAACACACATAACTTGTTAGAAATTCTCAAACCGAATTCAAGTAAATGATTTTAAATATAAACATTAGAACATGGAAGTCATGTATGGTTCTCCATACTGATATTTGTGTTAACAAGGGTATTTTCTATGGCAAACGATAACAGCCGCAAATTCAAACAGATTCAAATACTATTTTGCATACGGCCCTGAATTGTAGAGTTCTCAAGACCTATTGTTTTTGTTGAAGATCGGTTTAGGGAAAGGGGTAGTTTACCTGCAACGTTTTATGTTTTAACATTGGTAATTTTTTCTATGACGAATGATAACTGCCGTAAATTCAATTAGAATCAAATAATGTTTTGCATACCTTCCTGACCTATAGAGATCTCAATGTTCGTTGATTTTGGTGAAGATCGGTTAAGGGAAAGGGGTAGTTTACCTGCAACATTTTATGTTTTAACAAACGGTAATTTTTTCTATGACGAACGATAATTGCTGCACATTCAAACAGAAACAAATATTGTTCTGCATATGTTCCTCAATTGTAAAAGACTAAAGGTGTGTTGATTTTGGTGAAGATGGGTTAAGGGAAAGGGGTAGTTTACCAGCCACATTTTATGTTATAACAAGAGTAATTGTTTCTATGACGAACGATAACTGCTGCACATTTAAACAGAATCAAATAATTTTGTGCATTCCTTCCTCAATTGGAGATAACTCAAGGTCTGTTGATTTTGTTGAAGATCGGTTAAGGGAAAGGGGTAGTTTACCGGCTACATTTTATGTTGTAACACGAGAAATTTTTTCATGACGAACGATAACTGCCGTAAATTCAAACAGAATCAAATAATTTTTTACATATGTGCCTAAGTTGTTGAGGACTCAAAGGCCTATTGATTTTGGTGAAGATCGGTTAGGGGGAAAGGGTAGTTTACCTGAAACATTTTTTCTCTTAACACGAGTAAAGTACTTAATTTTGATAAATAAAGTATCCTGATAAGAAGATCTTAACAATCCACTGTAGAAACGTAGATGAAATATCTATAAATGAAGAGGCTAGTTGAATGGGGTGGGGGTAATTTTCTATAAATGAAAATTATAGTTGAAGTGGGAGGGATAATTTTTTATATATGTACTACAGTATCGGCAACAAAGAAGTAGTTTGTTGTTAAAATTCCTTCCCGTCCTGTTTGGCCGTAGACCAAAGTTTTCTGAAAAACCAGACGTTTCGGCAGTGCCATCGACTTCCATCATCAGTGAAAATCGAGTGCGATAACGTGAGGTGGTATACGTTAGTGACCACAGCACTGATACTTAAGGCTGAAGCAGTAAGTAGAAAGAAGTAGTTTCTATAGAAATATTTCATTTCTAAAATGTTTTTAAATATAAATGTTAGAACATGGAAGTCATGTATGGTTCTCCATACCGATATTTTTCAACTATAGTCTTGTATTAACGAAACTGTTCTTTCTGTAAACCTTAAATTTGAAGTTAACATTTAATAACATATAGAATTATTCTCTCTCTCTCTCTCTCACACACACACACACACACAACCTCTCTCTCTACCAGTGTCTCTCAAACAAATACTTTAACTAACATTCTTTACACATATTATATATATAATTCAAATGTGTATGTTTTATGTTTATGCATACATAACAAAAACTGTCTTTTACTTCCATATTTCCTTAAGGAATGGAAGTGTGGTGATGGCAAAAAAAATCGTGTTCGAGATTATTGCAGATTCTGATTCTACTACACTCAAAACATGAAAAAAAGTCGTTTTCCGAAAAGTGTCTGTGTGTGTGTGTGTGTGTGTCTGTAGATTTTTTTTCTATGGCAAACGATAACTGCCGCAAATTCAAACAGAATCAAATAATTTTTTGCATACAGCCCTGATTTGTAGAGGACTCGCGACCTATTGTTTTTGGTGAAGATCGGTTGAAGGAAAGGGGTAGTTTACCTGCAACGGTTTTTTTTTATCAAGGGAAATTTTTTTTTTGGCAAACGATAACAGCCGCAAATTCAAACATAATCAAATAATGTTTCGTATACAGCCCTTAATTGTAGAGTTCTCAAGACCTTTTGTTTTTGGTGAAGATCGGTTAAGGGAAAGGGGTAGTTTACTTGTAACGTTTTATGTTTTAACAAGGGTATTTCCTATGGCAAACGATAACAGCCGCAAATTCAAACAGAATCAAAAGATTATTTGCATACAGCCCTAAATTGTAGAGTACTCGAGACCTATTGTTTTTGGTGAAGATCGGTTAAGGGAAAGGGGTAGTTTACTTGTAACGTTTTATGTTTTAACAAGGGTATTTCCTATGGCAAACGATAACGGCCGCAAATTCAAACAGAATCAAAAGATTATTTGCATACAGCCCTAAATTGTAGAGTTCTCAAGACCTATTGTTTTTGGTGAAGATTGGTTAAGGGAAAGGGGTAGTTTACCTACAACGTTTTTTTAACAAGGGTATTTTTTATGGCAAACGATAACAGCCGCAAATTCAAACAGAATCAAATAATTTTCTGCATACTGCCCTGATTTGTAGAGTACTCAAGACCTATTGTTTTTGGTGAAGATCGGTTGAGGGGAAGGGGTAGTTTACCTGCAACGTTTTTTATCAAGCGTATTTTTTATGGCAAACGATAACTGCCGCAAATTCAAACAGAATCAAATAATTTTTTGCATACAGCCCTGATTTGTAGAGTACTCGCGACCTATTGTTTTTGGTGAAGATCGGTTGAGGGAAAGGGGTACTTTACCTGCAACGGTTTTTTTTATCAAGGGAAATTTTTTTTTTTGGCAAACGATAACAGCCGCAAATTCAAACAGAATCAAATAATGTTTCGTATACAGCCCTGAATTGTAGAGTTCTCAAGACTGTTTGTTTTTGGTGAAGATCGGTTAAGGGAAAGGGGTAGTTTACTTGTAACGTTTTATGTTTTAACAAGGGTATTTCCTATGGCAAACGATAACAGCCGCAAATTCAAACAGAATCAAAAGATTATTTGCATACAGCACTAAATTGTAGAGTTCTCAAGACCTATTGTTTTTGGTGAAGATCGGTTAAGGTAAAGGGGTAGTTTACCTACAACGTTTTTTTAACAAGGGTATTTTCTATGGCAAACGATAACAGCCGCAAATTCAAACAGAATAAAATAATTTTCTGCATACAGCCCTGATTTGTAGAGTACTCAAGACCTGTTGTTTTTGGTGAAGATCGGTTGAGGGGAAGGGGTAGTTTACCTGCAACGTTTTTTATCAAGCGTATTTTCTATGGCAAACGATAACTGCCGCAAATTCAAACAGAATCAAATAATTTTTTGCATACAGCCCTGATTTGTAGAGTACTCGCGACCTATTGTTTTTGGTGAAGATCGGTTGAGGGTAAGGGGTAGTTTACCTGCAACGGTTTTTTTTATCAAGGGAAATTTTTTTTTGGCAAACGATAACAGCCGCAAATTTAAACAGACTTAAATAATGTTTCGTATACAGCCCTGAATTGTAGAGTTTTCAAGACCTATTGTTTTTGGTGAAGATCGGTTAAGGGAAAGGGGTAGTTTACCTGTAACGTTTTATGTTTTAACAAGGGTATTTCCGATGGCAAACGATAACAGCCGCAAATTCAAACAGAATCAAACGATTATTTGCATACAGCCCTAAATTGTAGATTTCTCAAGACCTATTGTTTTTGGTGAAGATCGGTTAAGGGAAAGGGGTAGTTTACCTGTAACGTTTTATGTTTTAACAAGGGTATTTCCTATGGCAAACGATAACAGCCGCAAATTCAAACAGAATCAAATAATGTTTTGCATACAGCCCTGATTTCTAGAGTACTCAAGACCTATTGTTTTTGGTGAAGATCGGTTAAGGGGAAGGGGTAGTTTACCTGCACCGTTTTTTTATCAAGCGTATTTCCTATGGCAAACGATAACAGCCGCAAATTCAAACAGAATCAAATAATTTTTTGCATACATCCCTGAATTGTAGAGGTCTCAAGGACTTTCGATTTTGGTGAAGATCGGTTAAGGGGAAGGGGTAGTTTACCTGCAACCTTTTACGTTTTAACAAGAGTAAAGTACTTGCAAATTTATTTAACCTTTTTGAAACAATGGTAATTGTTAAAAATAAAATAATTTTGTTGCCAGGCAATAAAATTAAAATTTTTTAATTTTAATGTAATATAATATTTTTCATTTAATACGGCAATAAAAAGGCAGGTAAGACACAAACACACAATTCACGTTATTTCTGGCCTCACTCATGTTTATTTTCTTACGTTTGCACGCTTTTTAAATGGAAAGTGCCGAAACCCACACCAACATAACGCTTGCAAGCCGAAAAAATGGACATCAATTTGCTTACTGGCGAAGCTAGTAGTTAATGAATGGGTAGGCAAAAATCTTATCTTAAATTTTTTTAAGGAATCACTAAAAGGACGGTGGGTCAAATCGGACGCTGAGGTAGAGTTTGCTGTAACCGAATGGTTCCACAAACAGCCGTAAGAATTTTACTAGCAGGGAATCTACAGGTTAGCGCAACAGTGGAACTCATGTCTTAATGTTATTGGAGACTTCTTTTAAAATCGTTGAATAAAAAATGCTTTACAGCTCTATACGTGTGTCTATTGAACAATCCTTGTATTAGTCATACACAATAATACAACTGATTGAACTTCAAATTTTTAAACTTGGTTAGTTTCTATATATATGTTTAATGTTACAAATAATTCAAATAACAATCTTGATCATCTGTTAGTTCAGCGGAATAACAGTGACACTTTTAATAACCGCATAAAATAAACACTTAGTAACAACACAGGCGCTTTAACTTAACTGTTTGGACCACAGAAGTGAGGCATGCCTCAACGCTCTATGTGTACAGCGCGGGACAATCCCCCCTCCCTACACTTCCCTATCACACCACTACATTGCTTACATACGATGTATACAAAAAACGCTGAGGCAAGTTCAGGTTGCCTCATTCGATTTAAACGAACTATGCCGAATCTCACCTGTCACCATCTAGCGGTCGCTCAATAAAGCACGTTTCGGTTTAATAAATTTGACAGTCACAGTAACAATGTATAATCTTTACGTTATGTAGTTCATACGTATTTATAATTTTTATTCTACAGAATTTGTTAGGGTAGGCATTGCCTCAATTGCCTCCATGTAACTTCGCCACTGATATATATGTGTACAACGTTATCGGCAACAAAGAAGTAGTTTTTGTTAAAATTCCTTCCCGGGATATTTGGCCGTAGTCCAATGTTTTCTACAAAACCAGACATTTCGGCAATGCCATCGACTTCCATCATCAGTGAAAATCGAGTGCGATAACGTGAGGTGGTATACGTTAGTGACCACAGTACTGTGGTTAAGGCTGAAGCAGTAAGTAGAAAGAAGTAGTTTCTATGGTAATATTTCATTTCGAAAATGATTTTAAATATAAATCTTAGAATATGGAAGTCATGTATGGTTCTCCATACCGATATTTTACAAATGGGATGAAGTTGACAGATCTGTGTGTTGACAGATTAATGAATTGTATGGTGACAGTGGTAGCACTGTCATGAGTCATCAGGTCCTAGAAACCCAGTCCATAGCATGCCACACGAGCGTACTTGCTATTGAACATCGTGCCCTAAACCCAAGTAATGAATTGAAACAAATATTTGGTTACAAGATAATTCAATCTGAACAAAGCTATGTAAACACATTTTGTGTCCATGCATTTTAGTCCCTGGCTGATTACTGGACTGTTTTGTAACACAGTTTGTTTTTTTACCCATATGAAATAAGATCTATTTAATACAACTTGCATTATAAACTTTGGAACACACTGTAGAAGAAGCGGGGATTTGGCATTCTTTGTAGGAGCTACTAAGTAACGCTGATTCAGTTACCCCTCCCATAGCATGTCATGAATGTTGCCACTTCTAACCAGCAGACTTCTTCTTGCCTTTGTTTTCAATGCCCACTAGGCATTTGGTTTTATATCTCGCCGTTAGTAGTTTGTTTTTATGTGTGCCTACGTGTTTAATTGTTTATCAACTTTTTATATGTTGATACTTGTTAACACAAAACAAATGCTTATTTGTAATTGCCATGCCATTAGATTAATAATTAAACTTTAAAAATTACTTTTTGTGAACATTTGTGTAGACTATTTTACATTTAATTTTGCATAAAATGACTTTTGGTAAGGAAGCCAGTAGTTCAGGGAAACATGGTCAGTAGCAAATTGTGACAGTGATATAAGTGTGTGACGCTTTATCCTTAAAATTAAAAAGTGAAAGTGATGTGTGTTATCATGAAACACAGTGTTCAAGTGTATTTGAATATAATGTAAAAAAATAATTTCTATACCTGATTTTAATGTTATTTGTACAGTGTTTATTCATCATTTTCAGTTTATTCATTCGTTTTATTATGTTAAATTGGTTTACATAAAATGAGCCCTGAAGATATCCAATGCTTATCTATGTCTTAGGAATAGTTTTTGAGTTATGCAGTGTTTACTGTGTAATGGTTATTGTATTCTCTCAGCTGTTTCTTTGAGTACATTCACTATGTTCATCTAGTCAGGGAGAGATAAACATGTAGTTCCGTTTATAGGTCTGCAAGTCATTTTTTCAAAATAGCAGTTAACTCAATACTCTGTTGTTTAGTAACTACATCTACTTGCTTTCTGGAACTCCCTAACTGCTATGCTTTTAAACTCAACATCAGATAATTTTTGCTGCTCTTAATATTCATTATGAATAACTGCACTCTAGTGCTAAGTAACTGCACTTATTTAAGTACCATAAAACAGGGTGACTTGAGCCCAAAACAAAAAAAAAGTTTCGAATCGCCGTTTCTGACAAACTAAATGGTCTATCTAAGGGTTTCATAGCTCAAATTAAAGGTTAACTATTAGCTTTCACCACAACCAATTCCAATTATTTAACTGTCCATTCAATTAAAAAAATAAATAAATAATGGTAAAATGTCGGAATCTAGATTTTTTAACGTAGAAAAAAATGATCTGTACCATGAGTATTTGCACTTCGAAGAAAATTAGCCCATTTTTCCTCATTTAGTTAGTTCTTTGGCAACACAAACATGTCCAAGCATGTTTGATTATGTACAGGATTGAGTGAGTTTGACTTGGGTTCATCTCACCCCTACCACATTTTGCAGTTTTTGGGGTGACTTGAGTCCACCTTAAAACCTGTGTTTATGCGGTAACCTTTGTTTAATAGGTACCGTAATACACTTTATATGTGATAAATTTCTATTGAATTAATTTTTTTCAGTTTGGCCAATGTGCTGTTGTTTTTTTTTTCTTGGATTTCGTTGTCCATGACGTGTCCGTTACTTAACTAAATATCACTATAATATTGACGACTCGGAACACAAAGTTTTTTATAAGTAAAAACGTAAAGTTTTACCTTACAGCCTAAACCGGCTTTCACCTATAGAAGGCTTCATCAGAGGCTGTCGTTAGTAGCGCTGCTCGTCTTGTTGTTGGCGACGAGAAAGTGTTTCGAAAGATTGAAGCTGTGTGTGTGTGGTGAGATGTGTTCGAATAATGCGTGCGATTTGAATTGTGTCTGTTCGTTTAGGATGTCGTTTTTATTTGTTTTTGTGTGCTTGTATATTTCTAATTGTTCTAGAGTGTCTAGTTTTCGGCCTTTTGTGTGTACGTGTAGTATGTTCATGTTATTGTCGATGTTTTTATATGTGTGGTTTGCTTCAATGAGGTGGTTTGCGAAGGTAGATTCTGTAGTGGTGTGGAGTGCTTTTGTGTGTTCAATGTATCTCTGTTTGAAGCTACGTCCTGTCTGGCCTATGTAGAATTTACTGCAATTTGAACAATTTAGTTTATATACACCGGGTAGATCGAATTTGTTTTGTGCTTTGGGCATGCGTTTTGATAGTGTGTGTTCTGTTTTGTTAGTAGTTTTGTAAGCGATTCTGTATCCTGCTTTTTTGAATTTGTGGGCAATTTTTTCTGTTTGTTTGTTGATGTATGTTAGTGTTATGAATTTGTTGTTTTCTATCTTTGTCTGTTGTTTGTTTTGTGTTTTGTGTAGGATTTTACTGACTATTGTTCTGTCATAACCGTTAGATTCTGCTAGATATTTTATCGTGTTTAGTTCGTCTTTGTAGTCTATTTCATCTAAGGGGATGTTGTTAAGTCTATGTATCATGGTTCTAAAAGCAGCTAGTTTGTGTTGTATTGGGTGATTGGAGGTGTTGTGTATTAGTGTGTCAGTTGTAGTTGGTTTTCTGTATATACTGAATTTGTGCCTGTGTTCTAGTTTTGTGATGGAGAGGTCTAAGAAGTTTATGGTATTGTTGTGTTCGTATTCGGCAGTGAAGGTTATGTTTTTATGTATTTTGTTTATGTGCGTTAGTAACTGTTCACATTGTCTTTTGTTTCCCCTGTATAGTATTAGAATGTCATCAACGTATCTGTGCCAATATAGTATTTTATGTGAGTGTCTGTCATTGTTTGTGAGTATTTTTGTTTTTTCTAAGTGTTGGAGGAAGACTTCTGCTAGAATGCTGGATATGGGGGAGCCCATGGGTAGGCCGTCGTTCTGTGTGTAGTATTTATTGTTATAAGTAAAGTAGTTTTGTTTTGTGATAATGTTCAGAGTTTCTGTTATTTCATTGATAAGTTCGTCTGGTGTGTTGTTCTGTTTGAGTTTGTTTTGTAGGATGGTGATTGTTTCAGAGATGGGGATGTTTGTGTACAGGTTTTTAATGTCAAAGGAGGCTAATGTGGCGTTATGGGGGATGTGTATGTCTTTTATTTTTGTTACTAGGTCAGTGTTGTTTTTTACTGCAATGTTGTTGTCTATTTGTGTGTGTTGTCTAATAATTTTGTCTAGATATTTTGCTAGTTTGTGTGCAGGGGCATTACGGTAGTTGATAATGGGGCGGATCGGAATGTCTTCTTTATGGATTTTGGGAAGCGCTTGGAGTGTAGGTGCTGATGGTCGGATTTGTTTCATGTAGGGCTTTTGTTTATGTGTCATAATGTGTTTGGCTTTGTTGACTATTTGTTTTACTGAGTTTTGGTATCTGTCGGTGGGGTCGTGTTTTAGTTCTGTGATGTTGTTCTGTTCTATGAAGTCTTGTACTTTTTTGTGTAGGTTGTCTGTGGGGATAATTACAGTCGTGTTGCCTTTGTCAGCTTTTACAAATGTGATGTTGTGTTTGTGTGCCTTTTCCCTCAGTTTGATGGCTGTGTGTATTTCTGAGTTGTGGTTGTTGTTGTCTGGTGTCTTATGTACTCCTATTGTGTTGTTTATATTATGTCTTAATGTGTCTTGATGTTCTGGTGCTGTGTTTTGTATATTTGTTTCTGTGTCAATTATGAGCTTTGTTAGTGTTTGGTTGTTATGTTTGTAATGTATGTTATGTTTTAGGCCTTTATCAAGGAGTGTTTGTTCGTTTTTTGTGAGTGTGACGTTCGTGAGGTTTACTGTACGTGGGTAGAATTTGTGCGAGGGAATTATATCTGTTTTGATTGGTGTCAGGTTTTTTATTTTATACAAAACATGCATAAACAATTCACTAACACCTAAATATGCCCAAATCAAAATTAAACATAACAACCAGGCCGCCCGAATAACACAAAACATCGCACAAAGAACATACATAAAAGAATCAATTAAACAACTATATAATAAAAAAGACGCTCTTAACCTCAAAGCATTAACACTACACCTACATATCGCCAACACATACGGACACAATTACATGACTGAACTAATACATCACACAAATGAATGGACAAAAAAACAAATACATATCATACAGACAAAACACGACAGAAAAATAAATTTTTCCCGGGAGTAGTAACAGATATAGGTACCGGTAATCCAGGAGAAGACTACAAAATCAGTACAATGACCATGAGTGGTCCCAGTAATTGGAAATGGCCAGATAAAATTGATGAATGCTGGTACAACACAACAGAAATAAAAGAAAAAATTGCAGCCCCCACACCCATTACCGCCAGAGGATCTTTTGCTGTTCCTGAGGCAGAAAAGTGGCGTTTCATGGACAAGGACATCAAGTTAAATGCTTGAAACAAGTGTACATAGTTTCAAGTACATAGTATATAGTTATAGTACATAGTACGTAGTTGTAACAAAGGTGATATTTTTTACATTTAGTTATTAATGACTATCACAGTGCAAGTGTCAAGCTTTGTAGTGTGGATTGCTACGAATTTACAAGAACGTGATTTTGGCCATATTTCAGTTACACAGAAAAATTACTCTTTATTTAAAAAAAAAATTGTTGTCTGACTTTTTCTGATTAAGCATATTCAGATCTTCAATTTATGGTAAGTTAAACTGTTTTAAGCCTTATTTTAAATTTTCTATGATTTTTTTACAGTTTTGAGAAAATTTTCATGTTTTGTTTTACATTTTCCTGTATAAAACCTAAAAAAACAGGAATTTTCAACTACATAAATAGTCTGCAGTATATGAGGGTTCAAGTCACCCCATGGGTTAATACACTGGGTCTAGTGCATTAGAACATTGAAATATATGAGCTGGGTTCAAGTCACCCCGACCCACGAGGTGACTTGAGCCCACCCATAAAATATTTTTTTTCTTATAGTTATATTGATTGGAAAAAAATTATATTCCACACGTTTATAGAATGGACCAAGACTAAGTTCACTGTAAAAACGTTATTTGAAAATAGTTGATAGTTTTACAGACATGAACATGCAAAGTTCAAAAGTGGGCTCAAGTCACCACGTTTTACTGTATCATTATTATTTACTTTTTTTTTTTATAATTTAGATTTACAAACATAAGCAGTCGAATTAATATTCTTACTAATTCATAAGTTTCTATTTTATCCTGAAAACAAGAAGACTGTTCATTTGAAGGAAATTACTTACCTTCATAACTTTACCACCAGCTACAATCTCTACATCACAAAATCTACTATTCTGGCGAAGATTATTTAAATTCTGAAGAACTTTCGAAGGATAAAAGCGATTTGTATATGTTTTATCCAAAGAATTGTCAGAGTTTTTAGCAGATGTCAAAGAATACCATTGCTGAGGTGGTCCCGCATTGCGATTATTCATCGTTTTACTTTTTAATGGTGGCATTATTTACAGATAAGGCAATATAAACTACTGTCTACTTCTAGTTCTCCAGTCTGTTGTCATGAGGAGCAAACTTCAATGTTGACATTTGACATACATCTAACAGCCACGCCTACAGACATTATACTTGTTTTAATTCAAATAAATATGGATTTAACAGAATTACTTAAGTAATCCGGTATAAGTATTTTTCTGATGTTAACACATCTAAATCTCACTGTATGACCTTCTGTTCGAAAAATTTCATAAACACTTTTACTTTACTTGACAACGTTAAACTCAAATAGCTACCAACCTGCAATATTGAATCAAAGATGACCTTTTGGGTAAGTCCTAGTGAAAATCTTTTCTTTTCTGCTCGAAACGTTATATAATCAGTTTCATAAAATGTATGATTTTTAGAGATGGAATTCAATATCAATAACATCTTTGTTTTTACTTGTGAACATACTTTTTTGTGAAATCTGTCAGAGAAATAGAAATCTACAAAGCTACATACGCCTATGTGTTTACGAGTTCTAAGCACTAGAGAAGTAATTCTTACTTAAACCACGAGTTATAATCATAAATTCGGATACTATAAATCACGCTTTTAAAAATGTAACAAAAGTGAAATAGTTTTTGTTCATATTTACAATCTGTTAAAGTCTGTTGGCAACATTTACTTATATCGGTGTCATCATTGTCTGTTTGGCTGTTAGGTTAAGAAGGCGATACACTAGGTTTAATGGTTTCGGATTTATCCAGTACGTATTAAAATTATACTGAACTTAAGGTACTCTCTGTAAACATGACTGTTTGTTCTTCAGCACAGAAAAGAAAACGCCGAGACTCTACGAAAATTAAATTTAAGGTTAGTAACACTTGTAGATTTCAGACACCTGTTATCACATACATTGTTTCGTAGTTTCAGTTTATATTGTATAAAATAAGAGGTGGCTTTTCAGAATTATGTGTCTTCTAGACGTATAAGAAACAAGACGATTTCTTACACCTTTAAATTCGATCTGTAGGCTATGTGTTGTGTTATATTTTTTATAATACATTGTACAATTTGTACTAATGGAAATTTACATATATTTATCTTACCCAATGAGTAACTTGTTTACGAGTGGTTTTGTTGTAGATATTTTAAAGTTTTGATGTATAAAGGCCTTCAATAACAATGTACAAATTATAGAATTCTACAACGATCATGAATCGTATGAATATAGTTAAACAATTTTTAAATAAATTGTGCAAATTGCAAATTGTGCTTGCAGAAGTTGTATCAATAAAAGTTTTACTACTCTGCATCAGTTACTGAGTAAATGGAATTTAGTTTTCAGCAGTTGTATACAATAGATTTATCTCCAATTTTACATTTAAAGTTTGTATATTATTCCATTTGAAATACATAGGAACAAGTAAAACTGTCATTGATTAATATGTATTGAATATACAGATTAACAGAGTATACATAAAGCTACAATGAAATACATGAAGATTGTACCTAAATGATTTAGGTACACTAGTAGTAAATACTAGACTTTGTTTCCCATCGAGTTGCATTATTATAACTACATATTTTCATAATCAGGCAACAATCTTCTGGTTTATGTAGGCCGATGTATACACATCTCTTCCCCTCAAAGTACAAGTGACATCAGGGGAATCATAATTTATATAGGGATGACTTCAGGAAGCTAATCATATATGATGATTGAATAATTGTGAATCTTCAACAATTGTTTCACACTTTTTGTATTGAAAGAAATAATACCCTACATCTGAATCGAACAAATGGAAATTCACTATCATATAGTGTTAGTTACCTTTCACTTTATTAGTTGTAGAGAAAAATTATTTTACTAGAAGATATTTAGAAGCACACATATAGCAAAATTGAAAGCTAAAGACATATGCGCAGAAACCATTTTCTTCATTGACGAGTCCACTTTGAAATTGTGAATGGCGGGAGGGTAACGGAGAATCAGCTGCTATGCAAGTGAAGGTGTTGCCAACATGGGTGTCATGTTTTAGTTACATTGTTAATTACTGTGTTACGTACTACCTCAGTCTATATATTATTACATCAGTTTATTATTAATTATGTAGTTGTTTTACAGTTGATTTTAATCGTTTAAACAGAACTATTCATGCTAGCTTTAGCACATGCTTAAGCAAGTCTGAAGGTTTTTTATTAACGTCTTGCTTATCTTTAAAAAAAAAATAATAAATAGCCTAAGTTATAAAACAAACAGTACAGAAATAATAGGGTGATTCCATATAAAGTGATCAAATCCAAATTACCTCACCATTTGTTATGGGGTTGATCTTTTTATATTAGATATATCTATGTAAAAGAAACTTAAATATGAAAAAAATAATTTTTTATCTCCTCTAGTTTTTTTTAAATCTTTTTTTAAAGTTACAAAAAAGTGCATTTTTGTGCTTACATGGATTTACGTTTTATTCAATATCTCAGGCTAGAATCGAGATAGAAAGGTAAGATAAAGACCATTCTTTTCAGAATTCAACTAGCTTTAATTTGATATACAACATGACAGTATTTCAAGTACTTAATATTTTCAACCCCCGAACTCAAAATGTTAAAAGTTAATTCCAAAAAACGCATATGATTTAAAATTTTCAAAAAAATACCATAAATTCTTAATGTTATTACTAAGTTGTGTACAAAATTTCAAGTTGGGATCTCAATGGGATCACACCCAAACCTTAAAATTAGTTTTATTAAACACGGACATTTTCAAGATCATAAGTCCAAACTTGGCTTTGAAAGGATTTATCATTCAGCGTATTGTTATAAAAGTCGATTAAAAACCTAATTTAATCTTGTTTAGACCTTTTTTAACATATAATAACAATTAATGGCTTATAGAAAATATACTAAAGTAATATTACTTGTGTATCACTATTTTTTAGAATAACCACTAACAAAAATTAAGCACATACAAAATTCTTTTATTTTAAAACCAATTTTTTAAATATAATTAAAACTTAAAAACATTTAAAATTAAGTGGATTTTCTTTTTTTGTACAAGGAGAGAGGGTATAGGTTACAGTAGAAGGTGGGATGAGTCAGAGGAGTGGGGGGAGTAGTGTGATGCAATGCAATGATGCAAGACTTGAAATCTCTCCCTGCTAATTTTTCCTCCAGTCAAGGCAGTCAGTATGCTATCTTCTTCTGCACTTGTGAGTAGTGATTTGTGAATGTGTTTATTTAGACAAGTGAAAAAGTACGTTAGGCAGATGTTATTGAGTGAATATTAATGTTGAAAGTGAAGTGTGTTTTTTACAGTTTTAGTTTTTTTAATTGTTAGTTTTAATGAATGAGTTAACAATGCTAAACTAGAGATGGAAAAGACACAAAAAAATCTGGTACAGGGTTTAAAACAATTTATTGTTGTAATCCTTTTGAAAAAAGTAATCACAAAGTTTTAAAAAGTCTTAGACCAGTACAAGAGTGGATGTTTGAAATAAATAGTGAAGTAAGGCCTGGGATGAAAATTTGTGACAGCTGTCGTAAGCAGCTGTTAAAAGAAAAAAATAATTTAGATTCTGTAGAGTTGGATAAACCTTCGTCTTCCCAAACAGACACCAACTTTACCGACCCTAATTTATCATTAGAGTATTTAAACAGATCACTTTCAAATATTGAAGAATCACCAATAACAAAGAAAAGGTTGCATTCACCTGGTTACTATAGAAAGAAATTGGGAAAAGTCACTAAAAAGCTCACTCACGAGTTGGTTGGAGATACAAGCTTCTCTGAGAATGAAGAGCAAGTTAATCTAGATTCGGAAATAATTGTACAATTGAAATAAAAATTCCAAAACACTACAAAAAAAAGTGAAAAGTTCTTGATCCTCACAACAATACCTAAAAGTTGGAATATAAAAAAAATTGAAAATGAGTTCCATGTCAGTAACAGGATGGCCAGAAAGGCTAAATTACTAGTTAAAGAAAAAGGAATAATGTCATGTCCAGATCCAAAGCCAGGAAAAACTTTAGACCAAAATGTTGCGGATAAAGTCAAAGATTTTTACAACTCTGATGATGTGAGCCGAATTATGCCAGGCAAGAAAGATTTTGTATCGATGAAAGTAAATGGAAAGAAGGAACATGTTCAAAAGAGACTGGTTTTATTGAATTTAAAAGAATGTTATTAACTATTCAAAAAAACTGAATCAGTTGCCAAAATTGGTTTTTCAAAGTTCGCTGAATTAAGACCGAAGAATTGTATCTTGGCTGGGGGAAATGGAACACATTCGGTTTGCGTGTGCACAACGCACCAGAATGTAAAATTAATTATTGTCGGAGGAAAGCTGAAGGAGATGAAGATTGATGAAGTTTCTGATCTTGGTGATTACAAACAATGTTTGTCAAAAATAATGTGCCAAGAAAAGACCTCTAACTGCTACCTAAACAAATGTGAAAAATGTCCAGGAGTTGCAAAATTAAAAGAAAAACTACTGAACCACTTTGAAGAGGGAATGATAGAAACCATCACATACAAACAATGGGTTTCTGTGGATAGATGCACATTCGAAACATTTTGCAAGACTGTAGAAGAATTTGTGGACAGTTTTTGTGAACAACTTGTTGGACTAAAGAAACATTCATTTATAGCCAGTCAGCAATCCAAGTACTACAAACATTTAAAAGAAAACATCCAAGAAGATGAAGCAGTTGTAAGTTTGGACTTTTCAGAAAACTACTCTTTCATTGTCCAAGACGAGGCACAGTCCTTCCACTGGAATAATGACCAAGCTACTGTGCACCCTTTTGCCGTTTATTACAATGAGAAAGGAAAAATTAAGTACACCAGCTTTGTAATAATATCAGAATGCTTGATTCATGACTCGGTAGCAGTCCATTTATTTCAAAGGAAGTTGATATCATTTCTAAAAAATGATGTGCTGCCCAGTTTGAAAAAGATTTATTATTTCTCATACGGTTCAGCTGCGCAGTATAAAAATCGAAAAAACTTTATCAATATCTGCAATCACAAAAATGATTTTGGAATTGAGACGGAGTGGCACTTTTTCACAACCGCTCACGGCAAAGGAACTTGTGATGGCCTGGGAGGGACTGTCTGTGACGTGAATATCACTATTAAAATATATAGAAACACATAAATTAATTTCACCTACCTGTAAAGGTTCTATCTGGGTCCAGAAATCCGATTCACACGAACGTCAGACGCAAACATGTGTTATGGGTTCTTGAAATAATTGACTCGACTCATTTTTTGCATGAAGAGAATTGATATTTTAATTCTTTAAAATCATTTAAAATTCTATCCAAAATTGATATTCATGTTTGTGCAGATTAAATTACATTTTTTCAATTTCTTCTCTTGGTCATCTGTTACATTTTAACTTATTCTATTATCTTACCTTAATTGTCATACATCAATATAAACACAGACAGCCCAGCCTGCAATTTTTTTTCACACCCACAGACACACAGAAAAATTACAACACCCTTAACATTTTTAAAATGCACCCCCCAGCCGGCACGTGGTGACCACTCGAGCTCGTTTCATTTTGTAAATAATTACGTCGCCGTCGAATAAAGCAGATTTTGTTGTCCTCCCATGCGCACTACTACCACGGACACATGGTGGTTGATTTAAATTTACTTTTTAGATTACAACTTATCAACCCTCGAAAATTGTTGGCGTTTCCCACTCGCCAGATACCGTTTCCGGGGGGGGGGGGGAATAAAACTTTATTATTTAATATTTACCATGTACCGCTACATTATTCATTAGCCCAGTTTATATTCTGATAGTCCCTTATCGAGTTGAAGATGAAAAATAATTGATTAAAAATAATCAAGCTGGACTAGGCTGAGTGTTTCCTCTTGTGGCCACTAACATGGCGAAGTCCCGACGAGAAATACCATTTGTCTATTGCTACACCAGGGTTGAAATCTTCTAAGGGTGGTCCATTTACTGCCAGCTGCATTAGATCTCCTAATGAAGTGATGTCCAGGGAAAGTCTCTGTTTCACTTTTATCCTGTTAACGAAGCTAAATCCTCGTTCACAAGATGCTGTTGTTACTGCCATGCATGCAACGCTGTAAAATACTTTCTTTAGCTCACCAAAATGCTCAGGAAACTTGTACAGAGTTTTTAATAGCTCACCCAGTCCTTTTGAAGTTATTTGCTCTTCTTTAACCATCATTTTTAATTGAAGCCATTCCGATAGCAAAACATCCTCATTTATATCACCAGTAATAAAAACATGCGCCAGCCAATTGAAGAATCTCCTCATTGCCATATGCAGTTAGGGTGTCATCTTGAGGAAGGCACAAGAAATCCAGTCCGTGGCACTTGGTGCCTACTACAGTCTCAAGTGTATCAAGACGGCACTTCAAGTAATGAACTGTGCTTTCGATCAGCTTATTACGGATTGATTTGTATTCTTCCTCCCCTTGAGACGTGTTTGTGAGAACAATTCCTTGGTCCCTTTGTATTTTGAGCAATTCAGTTTCTCTGAGTCTGAAGTGTCAGAAAGGAATTGTTTCACACTGGATCCTTCAGATGAAAGCAAGAACTGAACCATTTCCACCGTTACCATCATTGACGATCGTACCTGTGAGACCAGTAACTGTTTCAACTGTAAAACTTTACAAAATGGCTCTAGTTTCCCATACAGGTCAATCAAAAAGTTTAGTGTTTTTACAAACTTGTATGATGTAAGGATTTTTAGATAGCCTTTTGCTCTAGCTGCATCCGTAGCTTCTCCTGTTGTAGCTTTCCGGTTCGTTATATCCTCAAGATGGATGACCAGAGGTACGAGATCACGCCGCAAAGCTTTCAAAGCGTCAGATTTACTACATAGCCACCGTACATTGTGAATATTTCTGAGTTTTACTATCTCACTTTCTAAAGTTTTCGCGGTGTTTTTAAGCTCATGGAGGGGTTTTGAGGATCGTTTGTAAAATTTGTATATGTTCTTCACAGTTTCGTCAAGCTTTTCTAGGTAAGGGATGGAATTGGCAGCATCAAGTATGGCCAATTGTAGACGATGTGCGGCGCAGTGAATGCTAATTAAATGCGGAGCTTCTTCTTTCAAACGAAGTACGAAACCTGACTTTGAGCCAATCATAGACGACGCCCCGTCAGTTCCCACACTAACCATGTACTTTTCTCTTCTCCAATCAAGCCCTAAGTTATCCAAGAGCCCAGTAACAGCAGTGAAATACGACTCTGCCCTACCGCTCTCGAGAGGCACAAGGCCTAAAAGGTCTTCTCTTATCTCCCCTTCACACACATAACGAGCATAAACAATCACATGTTCCTCAGCACTTCGGTCTGTGGAACCATCAATCAAAATACTGAAACACTGAGCATTTTTTAGTTTTTGAACCACATCTTCTTGTAACTGTTTAGCAATAAAATTAATGAAAACTTGGCAGTTTTTATCGTTTACATATTGTTTTGTCTCCACATTTACACCTAATTTAGTTGCAAGGGCAACTTGCTTAGGGAAGTCAGTGAATGGTTTTTCATTGATGCCTATAAAATAGGCTATGTTGAATAAAGTTGTTAGATGCTCAAACATAGAAGACTCTATTTTCTTAATACATTTGGCAAGAGGAGCTTTTCCTGGTTCTGACTCTACTTCAAGACGCGTTAAATTGTCCATATGTACTAGGCTTTTACCATGAAACACAAAAGTTTCCTTTTTCATGGAACCAGAAAATCCTGCTACCCATTTTGGGTCACTATTTTCAGGGTATTTAGCGCATATAGTACATTTTGCGCGGTCGGAATCGTAAGCTAGCCAGGGGAAGATATGCAGCCAAGCTCTTTGAAATTTTCGTTTCCCAGAGGAACCATGAGTAGGCCTAAGTCCACTAGAACTCGCGTTTTCCATAGTAGGCATTTCAGTTTCCCTACTAGGCCCGGCACTTAAATCTCTAGCAATAAACGTCGCACTCGCAGACTCACTAGGCGTCGTCGTACTGACAGTAGAACTTTTTTTAAAGAAATAATTAAGTTTAATCTGTTTCATTATGAATAAAATAACACACGAAAAATAAAATACACGCTGAACACGATCTTAGAAATTGAGAATACTTTTAGTACACGAAACAATAAATCACACGCGTAACACATCCGGTCAACTCAACAATAATTAGCAGACTGTACAACTTGGAAGGAGTGACAAAGGCCGGCGGCCGGCGGCCCACGCAGAACGGCGTGAAATTTCCGCTCCCCTCTCTCAGCAACACTATTTTGTTCGACGTGTTTCAAGATGTTTATATCCAACAGAGCAGTTTTGTTTATAAAATTGACACGGTGACAGCTAACTGACGGCCTATGACTTCAACACGCGCCTTTACTAAAACAAAAACATGACGTGTTTTGGTTTAATAGAAGTCCTTCTTTTTTCCATTTTTCATTCTTTCTCTCCTCTTTTCTCCTTTTTTTTTCACAGTCAAAACCCACTCGCCACGGCGAGTGGGCGAGTGCAATTTTCGAGGGTTGCAACTTATAAAATTTTTTAGGAGCCCACTTGGCTCTGTGTCTGCGCAGACACAATCAGTGACGAACTGGGAGAACGGCGTAGCATGCGCGGTTGACTTGATTGAGTCTCTCGTGGATGGAAACCAAAGCCTTATAATTGTTCGCCGCAGCTTCATCCCATTCAACTCATGCTGTTGGTGTTGTGTCAGTTGTATTCGGATATTGGTTAGGCACTGGCTAACGTCACGAGATGGGCGTGACTTAATTTTTATATCTGTCGCCTCAGTAGATGAAAGTGAATTAAAATCGTTTCTTGGCCATCTTAGTTTTGGACGTTAGCGTCACCCCGCGCGTATGCCTGTGTCATGCATACGAACGCGCGGTCACACACAAACAAAGTTCTTGGAAATGAAGGCTTGGTGAATTCTTCGCTACCGATTGCACAACGTGATACTGCGTCGCCTTTGTTAAAAGCTCTTCTTACAACTCAACACGTGGTCTGGTCACTGTTGAAATACAATTTACACATATTTTTATAAATCCCCGAAAATGCAATAAATAAAAATACCCACAAATTTGGCCCGTTACAATACCCCCTCAATGAGAGGTCTTCTGTCAAAACAGAAGAAATCTCATTGAAAAACCCCTAAGAGGACCGGTAAGGAACTGGTGCCAACAACCCCCTTTTGCTCTTACACTTCATGGGTAAGCGACCCCCCTGGCTCGGCGACTATGGACGCATCTGAACGAGAACACTGGACTTCTCTGTAAGAGATCCCAACACCGAAAAATCGAACAGACACGCACCACAGCGCACCTTACCTTCTATCATGCTACCCCAAAAATCCTAATCCCTGGCTTAGATCATGCCAGATCCTCGACCGATATGTTTCCCCTTTTTCTGCAAACTGGGCTGCCTTTAGCAGATACTGGGCTCACACACACAACTATTCTACATGTTGTAAAATTAAAATAATCTTCAAAAATTTATTAAGCGAAAAATTATTAGCTGCTTTCATTGAAAATCAAAACACAAATTTTGCATCTATATTGAATAATTCTCTTCATTAGTTTTTTGCTGTTAAAAATTTAAATCAATTGAACATTTCTTAAAAAATAAGAACATCCTTAACCTAACATGTGATTGCACCTAGAGTCTAACAGTACAATTCAATAAAATAATTCAATAATAATAAACATGATTAGAACACACACAATAAAATAATCAAAGTTTAAAAATATCCATTAGCTGGCAGGCGCAAAATCAAGAAAATTTTTTTTTTCAAAAAAATTTTTAAATTCAAAAAATTTAAATTTCTTAAAATATTTTCTTTCCATATTGAAATCATTAAAAATTTTTCAAATCAATTAAAAACAAAAGTTGAATTAACTTCCTTGCTAAACATGCCTAGTACATGACCTCACTTATCAGCTGATCAAAACTGGATCAAGTCAAGAACCTTGACCTACATACGTTATACACAAGTTATATCTGAAATTACATTATACCTCTGTAAAATTCTATCTTGAAACACAAAAACATAGTAAAATTAAACATTTAAAATAATAAAATATTATTATAAATAACAATTAAAGTGATATTTAAGTTATTCAAAATAAACACTTTCTAACTTTACATTTCCAAATTCTATCAAAATTTGTCACTGGTTTCAATTAACAATTTTATATTCTGGTAATAAATCTCTTTCTTTATTATTCTCACTTTCTCTTACTTTGGGTGATTTAATTATTTATTTTAGCTTGATATGCCACTTGGCATGTATTCATATAATATCTTTCTCACTCTGACTCTAATGCCACTAACAACTTTGAACTAATATGACACCCATCTCTATCAAAATATCTGTCAAACAATCTCTAAACCCAACTTACTATTAAACTCAAATCGCCACCTTCTCTCGATATATAAAAAAAATACTCTCTAACCCTTTGTACTTAGGATAAGTGTCCCCCCCCCAAAAAGCTCATTTCCTTAATCTGGTCCCTGGATTCTACCTAAGGCAACCCCTTTCCGCCAAATTGGTCCCTTCCCGTCCCAACCCTTTTGTTGCGGACTCCCAAATTACACTATCCCCTATTACAAAATTGCCATCCCCAAATCTCAATCTTATTACCTCACTTCAACTACAACAAAATAACATCATCATTTATAAACATCAATATATCACTCAATACTCTACATATATTCCCCATAACTACTGTGTCAACATCGATACTTCTCAAATTCTATAACATTAACTCACAACAACATTACATTAATTCAAAACAATATTTTTCTCTCCACTACCATTTTAACTTTAATTTGGACTGATCTACATGTCCCACAAAATATTAATCACCCACAGTCTGTCTCCTATTATTTTACAAATCATTTAAAATCTTCACTCCATTAAATTACTTTTCTCATCATGTGAAATAGCATCTTTAGCACATTAAAACATTATATTTAACATTAGTTACCTTGAACATCCATAAACAATTTAACAGTGACATTTTACTACCGATCAGCTGACATTCCTAACAAAGTGAAAACACATTTCAAAATTATGCAAATTACATGAAATACATATGATTATCAATCCTTACATCTACCATATTACACCTCATTGTTTCCCCTCTTTCTGACTCTGGTACTATTGGGTAAACCGCCTGCCAGTCGGTTTAGTTATTTACTTAGTTTCAAAAATACACAAATTATATAAAACATATACCTTTTATCAATTCTTATATCTACCCTACTACAATAAAATACTACATTTAAAAAATATAGAATGAACACCTTATACTGAATGTATGAGCACCTATTTATTTGAGCGGAATACAAGCATTTTTATTAGAGCAAAATTGATTTGTCATTTTTTAATTTACAAAATTTAAGCACGTTGCTCATCTGAGCAACCCCCTGATCCACACACACTATTGTAATTTATGTTAGACTGTAGCGCCTATTTGCTTCCACAAAGACTGCATATTTGGAGGAATTGGACATCTCCGTGTCTTTGCTTCGGCTTGACATTTTAACATTTTGGATATCAACATATCCTTGTTATATATTGAAACGCCCTTAAAACGGGTCTACCACCTGGCTATGCTGTCCCCACGCGGACAGAGTGGCAGCCGCTGTTCCATAGTTCCTGGATTTCCCCTAGTGTCACCCCCATTTAATTTCTATTATCAACCAATTTCAAACCAGCTATGGTCAAGGGACTTGATATGGCCATAGCTGGCCGCTAGCCAAAACCACGATTAGTGCTGGTAAGGCAGTAATCGCCCGAAAAGTCGGGGAAATCAAACTTTCATTTCAATGCCTGTTCTATACGTCATTGTTATGTGCGGCACGAGCGTCTATCAGGGTACAAATTAATTTTGTACTAAAAAGGTGTGCCGCACATTTTCGCCATGTTGGCCTCCGATGGAGGTAACACTCTCTGTTACCCCCAACCCATTTCACTATCTACTAGGGCACAGGCCACCCCAGCAATAGCGCCTTACTAACTAAATTATAAAAATTTTATATACACCATTCTAATATAACATTTTCATCAGTCATTAACCATTTAACTCATTCATCACCTTAAAATTTTCAAATTTTTTTTTTAATTATTATATATCATCTTCCAGTTATTATTAAAAATTTTTTAATTATTTTTATTTAACACAATTATCTCAAATCATCTCATTACTGAATTAAAATCTCTTTATCGGAGTTACACCTGTAAACATTTTTATTATGCTTGATTCGTACTATAAAATCTTTATACTTACAGTCCATTTAAACTGACATACACAAAATATATACACCATACACCAATACTTTCACGTAACCTCTGAAACATTTAACAAAATGTTAGTTTAAATCAAACAATTTATCATTTAATTACCAAATTCACAAATCTCGTAAAATAATTTAAATTCATTAGAAAATTTAATTATACGACATTTAAATAATCAATCAAAATATTTAAAACATATCAAATTGTTTTAATTAAATTAATTACTGAAAATACAAATTACATAGCTATCAAAACAATTACAATTAGCTAATTACTGTTTTCAAAATTAATTCGGTTATTTATTTAAATTGCAAAATATTAATATTATTATTTCAACAATTACCCACATACACATTGTTTCTTCAACATTCTACAATACACACAAATAAATTTACTAAGCATTTATTTACAAACTTTTGTTATTAACTGTTCCATTTTTTCACACTTCATTGTCCAAATCTGCCAGGTCAAAACCACAAAACAAAAATATTTATAATTGTCCTGTATTGTTTTATAGTCTACCCTCCATTGTCAAAGATTAATCTTTGTTTTATATAGCACTGTTCAATTTTATTGACATACATATTGTTGTCTTGTGTGTCATAACCAAACAATTTCAATTTATCCGTTATACGATAATAATCATTCACCAAGTCTACGTTAAGTATTTCTGTTAAGTTTCCATCAGTAAATATTTCCAACATCGGGTCAGCTACTTTTTTATTATAAATCAAATCATTATTATTTAGACACACTTCGAACCTTACTTTCCACTCATCATACTATCTATTCAATTCATACAATTCTGTTTCTCTCTCATCATAATACCATATCACACTCTCAAAATTACTCCAGACAGAGGGTACAAAATTATACAACAAAAATAAACACTTCAAATCTTCTACTAACACGGGACTCTTGCCCTTCAAAAACAACACTTGTGAATACATTAAATCATCATAATTAAGGGGAAAATTTACCCTCTGCCCCCATTCTACCACTATATTATCTTTCCACTCTCTCTCTAACTCATAAACACTCATTAACATTTCATTATTATATTCCACAATTTCATCAGTACTCTCATTATTTATTTTCAACATATCACTCTCTGATACTACTTTTTCAAATACACTACTATTCTCAATATTATTCTCATTATTTTCAACATCATCATTATCATTTATTAACTCTTTATCTAGTATCACATTTTGACACATGTCATTATAATTTTCATTCGTTTTACTTTTGTCTGTACTCATTACATGTACTCCCATTCGCTCAATACTATGTTCTAATTTATTCAAACTAGTTCTTATTATTTCATTATTATTCTCAAAACATTTATTCATTTCTTGGATCTCATTTTTTAATTCATCAAAACTATTCTTTTGAGCATCGAATTTCTCATCTAGTCTAGCATTTATTTCATTATATTTAATATTTGAATCACTCTTTATTTCGTTAAATTTTAACTCTAACATCGCCTGTTGCTTGTCTGAACTCTCTTTCATACTACATAACGTGCTACATAAATATTTCATCATATCGTTATCATCAGTTTTTTTATTCTGAATTGGTGTTGGAATGAATTCCTTCATCCATAATTTTTGATTCAGTTTCACTTAATTTGATATTCATTTGGCTTTCGTTTTCGATGTCAGTTAAGCTGACATTCTCGTTATTACCTGCCACTTCTTATTTTTATAATTGATATTTAGAATATTCTAATTAATTTAATTTTTTGTAATATAATTTCTATCTCATGTTAATTTTGCGTAAATGACGCATTTTTATTTTATTACGCTAACCCTAAAACACACGTTTGCCTCTTTGTAGGTGTGGATTTTACATTAGCTAATTTTTTAATTTATAAAATCGCCCCTGTTCGGGCGCCATTTGTGACGTTAATATCACTATTAAAATATATAAAAACACATAAATTAATTTCACCTACCTGTAAAGGTTCTATCTGGGTCCAGAAATCCGATTCACACGAACGTCAGACGCAAACATGTGTTATGGGTTCTTGAAATAATTGACTCGACTCATTTTTTGCATGAAGAGAATTGATATTTTAATTCTTTAAAATCATTTAAAATTCTATCCAAAATTGATATTCATGTTTGTGCAGATTAAATTACATTTTTTCAATTTCTTCTCTTGGTCATCTGTTACATTTTAACTTATTCTATTATCTTACCTTAATTGTCATACATCAATATAAACACAGACAGCCCAGCCTGCAATTTTTTTTCACACCCACAGACACACAGAAAAATTACAACACCCTTAACATTTTTAAAATGCACCCCCCAGCCGGCACGTGGTGACCACTCGAGCTCGTTTCATTTTGTAAATAATTACGTCGCCGTCGAATAAAGCAGATTTTGTTGTCCTCCCATGCGCACTACTACCACGGACACATGGTGGTTGATTTAAATTTACTTTTTAGATTACAACTTATAAAATTTTTTAGGAGCCCACTTGGCTCTGTGTCTGCGCAGACACAATCAGTGACGAACTGGGAGAACGGCGTAGCATGCGCAGTTGACGTGATTGAGTCTCTCGTGGATGGAAACTAAAGCCTTATAATTGTTCGCCGCAGCTTCATCCCATTCAACTCATGCTGTTGGTGTTGTGTCAGTTGTATTCGGATATTGGTTAGGCACTGGCTAACGTCACGATATGGGCGTGACTTAATTTTTATATCCGTCGCCTCAGTAGATGAAAGTGAATTAAAATCGTTTCTTGGCCATCTTAGTTTTGGACGTTAGCGTCACCCCGCGCGTATGCCTGTGTCATGCATACGAACGCGCGGTCACACACAAACAAAGTTCTTGGAAATGAAGGCTTGGTGAATTCTTCGCTACCGATTGCACAACGTGATACTGCGTCGCCTTTGTTAAAAGCTGTTCTTACAACTCAACACGTGGTCTGGTCACTGTTGAAATAAAATTTACACATATTTTTATAAATCCCGAAAATGCAATAAATAAAAATACCCACAAATTTGGCCCGTTACATGTCAAACGGCTTGCAGCAAAAGCAATCTTGCAAAGACCGTATAGTGAACAGATAATGACCCTGGATGATGCGCACCGTGAGGACTAAAATGTTAATTGGAATCCAGGCACGGTGGACCAAAAAATGATTAGTCCCGGTCCAAGTGGACCGAAACTGTTGAATAAAATAATGTTCCACAAGCGTGGACAGGAAGTGTTAGTTAATTGGGCCCGAGTGGGCTAAATGTATTCTTCTTGGTTTAAATATTCTGCTGGCTGGTCTTCCATAGTGATTGAGATAATGTGTAAATGAATTATTCTGAATTAAGAAATAACGAGAAATGGACTGTATACGAATAAGTTTAATATTTAAATAATCACATTACAGATGTAAATTTGAATGAGGCTGGCTAATACTCCATGTTGCAAGTTAATACGAATTTAGTTAAACATGAAGAGAGCCTAGTCGGCTATAACCGAGAATAAGAAGTTAATTATGGCGCTAGTTGGCCATAAGCGAGAATGTAAGGGCCTAAAGCCTACATTTAATGTCGACACTAATTGACAGAAGAGTTCGGCGAACCGAACGCCGAGAAAACTGAATGTGCACTGTGCAAAGTTCAACCACGCAAAAATTGATGCGCGATATAAATCAGATTAGCCAACCTAGAAAATAAAATCATTGCGCTACCGTCCATAAGCTGCCCGTCAAAAATCAAAAAGATTTTTTAATACACATTTTAATAAATTATAATACATTTACAATTTGATTTAAAGAGTACGGTTGTTATTAACCATGATTAGCTTCAAGGCCAAGTTGAACCTTGAGTTGAGATTAGATAACGGCAGTCTGCCACTAGTTTAGAGATAAGCATGCAGATAGGCGACTGTAGGCCAAGGTCGGCAAACAGCTGTTTCATATACGAATAAGTCTGGTTAACAATATTTCTGGCACAAGTGTGCAGTATGTAACATTACAAAACATGAAAGAAAATACATAATTATACAATGCTTAATACATGAACGGAGGTTCATCATGAACAAAATTGTTGTTGAACATGTTGTAGTTGCATGTTCTATTGTATATTCAGCAGTGTGGCATGTAATGACCTAGACATGCTATTCCTGAAGTTTCAGGAATTTACAATATGTAACAATATATGAGCAAGCTAGATGTTGAATGCAGCCCAGCTATGACATGTATGCCATAGTTTTAAATAAAGAATTGTGCATGCTTACTTACAAAATGAATAAAATATAAAATACAATATGAATAAATTAGATGTGACAGTTACATACGGCAGACGCTTACAATCGTTTTACATGGACACAATTTATGTGAAACAATACCAATAATTTGAATAATTACAAGATAAATGATTGCAATGTCAAATATCAATACAATAGTGAAATTACAGAGACAATTTAACAATTTAAGACATTCACAAAATAGTACATATTTATCAGCAACAATGTAAAGAAATGAATGCATGGTTACTTAACGGCAAACATGCGAGTATTATGTAATAACATTTCATAAATAAGACCACCAAAAAACATGCAATATACCCCATAACATCAAATGAAAATGTGTAAGACATAGTATGCCCCATAAATTAACATACAATACAAATATTAAGATACCACAGAACTGTGATAATTAGAAGCGTGCCACGACGCAAAATTGACAAAAATGTTGTGACAATTCATCACAATTATGTTGACCAAATGGTCGTAATAAATAATAAGCCAATGGCTGAATAAGGTAGCATTGTGCTATAATCATAATGTCCAATCTCGTCTCGCGCTGGCAACAGACATAATTTATGTATTGGTCTCCGCAAAACACCCGTAGGCGTGCGAATGTCTACGACGCGAACCAAGTTATCTGGGCCGGGAAATGTGGCGATGATCACGCCAAATTTCCAGGCTAATGGAGGCAAGTTATCCTCTATAATCAAAGCTAAGTCACCAATGGAAACATTATCTTTGGCAAACTTCCACTTGTGACGCTGTTGCAGCTGGTGCAAATAATCGCGAGACCACGCCTTCCAAATGTCCCGGACAAACCTCTGAATCAGCTGCCAACGACCAAGACGAGAAACAGGAACGCGAGAAAGGTCAGGGTCAGGAATCGCAGTTAGGGGTGCGCAAATCAAAAAATGGCCAGGTGTAAGTGGCACCGGGTCGTTAACATCCGAGGAAATAGCAAATAAGGGTCGAGAGTTCAGACATGCCTCTATCTGAGACAAAACGGTCGTGAACTCTTCGAAGTTTAATATAGATTTGCCTACCACGCGCCGCAGATGAAATTTCAAACTCTTTATGCCGCTCTCCCAAAGGCCACCGAAGTGAGGTGAGGAGGGCGGAATAAATGACCATGATATCCCCTGAGAGGATGTGAATGACCTAATCGAGGTGATGGCACTCTTGTTGCGCCAAAAGTTGTAAATGTCATGTAGGATGGTGCGTGCCTTCCTGAAGTTCGTGCCGTTGTCGGAGTACAGCTGACTAGGTATACCCCGACGTGCCATAAAACGACGTAAAGCAGCTATAAATGCGCTTGCAGTAAGGTCGGACACCAATTCCAGGTGAATAGCCCTAGTTGCTAAGCAAACAAACAGAGATACGTAAGCCTTAGTAAAGTTCTAGACTTCTGCCCGCCATGACGAATCATGAAGGGACCACCATAGTCAACCGCGCAAAATAGAAACGGCCTTGAAGGAGTGACTCTAGGGGATGGCAAAATGCCAAGTCTCTGGACCTGCTGTGTGGTACTAAACCTGATACACTTGAGACACTTACGAATAATGGAACGGATGACTAGCCGGGCATTGACAATCCACCAACGTTGACGCAGTGAATGATGCACGAGCTGAGCACCAGCGTGAAGTAAACGAATGTGTTCACGTTCGATGATAAGGCGTGTAATATGCGCCGAAGGGGGTAATACGATAGGATGTTTCGAATCGTAGGGTAATTGGGAATGCTGCAAACGTCCGCCCACGCGTATCACTCCAGAAGTGTCAAGAAACGGGTCGAGAGAAGCCAACTTGCTCCTAATGGAAACAGAAGATCCGTTCCGAAGACAACTAATTTCGGTTGCGAAGTGGATCGACTGAGATTGCTTTATGAAGAAATTGAGAGACTGATGAATTTCTACAGGGGTCAGATCGCCCGAAAGTTTGTCCGCACATGGGTGCCTAATATTTCTGATGAAACGAAAACAGTAAGCGTATACACGTGTCAGCCGGTGCAACGAGGAAAAGTCCAACGATAAGTCAACAGCCAGGGTAGACATTAGCGACTGGTTGTGTGCAGTTTTCTCTTCCGCGGTGACCTCCGAAGACGATGGAGTGGCCGGTACGAAGGATGGGACAGGATTAGAATCTGACGATTGAGACAGACAGCCAGGACCGTGCCACCAAAGCGAGCAATCGCGCAAAACGTCAGGGAAACACCCCCTAGATATAATATCAGCAGGATTGCGTCGCGAATCAATGTGATGCCAGGTATAAGCTTGCGTGCGACGCTGAATTTCAGCAACCCGGTTAGCGACGTATGTCTTCCAACGCGTAGACTGCGCATGAATCCAGAAAAGAGCCACCATAGAATCAGAATACAAATGTACACCATCAATAAACGAATGAAGAGCAGGAATAACCTTGGATACAAGTCGCGATAATAACAAACAAGCGCAGAGCTCGATGCGAGGTAATGACACTTGGCGTAGGGGAGCCACGCGAGATTTGGAACACAGGAGACGACATGAAGCAGTAGAATCCTGATAAATGACTCGAATATATATACAACAGCCTAACCCTTTCTCCGAGGCATCCGAAAACCCATGCAACTGAACCGTAACCGCCTCACGGTTGAAACGAATAGATCGCGGGACTAATATTTTACCAATCAAACAATTTGTTACACAAAGAATGCCAATCCGAAAGTGACTGACCGGAAATCGGTTCATCCCAACCAAGCTTACAAAGCCAAAGTCGCTGCATAAAGTGTTTATACAAAAAGACAACTGGTCCGATTAAACCCAGCGGATCATATATTCCGGCGATAATTGAGAGAATCTTTCTCTTGGATATGCTATGATCGACGGGAGATAGTTTGACATCAAACAAAAATGAATCGGCAGTGTTGTTCCAAAGAATGCCCAGGGTACGCACATTGTCCTGTTTATTTAGGGGTCGTGAAAAGTTGTGATGATTTGCGACCGCTGTGGGTTCATTTGATGCCCATTTGTGCAACGTGAAACCATATTGAGCAAGTAACGCACCTAGGTCAGATTTCAGCTTGGTTAGATCGGGGATAGTGTCCGAACCGGTAAGTAGATCGTCGACATAAAAATCGTTAGTTATGGCTAAAGCCGCTTGAGGAAAGGAAGTTTGATTGTCTCTAGCAATTTGTAGAAGGCACCGAGTGGCCAAAAAAGAGGCGCTAGCCGTGCCGTAGGTTACTGTTTGCAGCGCGAAATGCTTAAGTGGTTCGAGGGGAGAGTCACGCCACAAAATGCGTTGATAGTGACAATCTCCTTCAGCTACGCGAATCTGACGATACATTTTCTCGATGTCGGCAATCAGGACATACTTATGTATGCGAAAACGCAACAGAATAGAGAAGAGATCCTGCTGAACATTGGGACCTACTAATAATATGTCATTTAACGAAAGACCATTAGTAGTCTTGGACGAACCATCAAAAACAACGCGCAGTTTTGTGGTCAAGCTAGAATGTTTAAACACTGCATGGTGAGGCAAGTAGTAAATATTTGACGCTCCTGAATTGATAGCGCCATGATCGATGAGTGTCATGTGCCCAAGATCCATATATTCCCTGATAAAGTCCGCGTAGTCGTGAGCGAGCTTGGGATCGCGCCTGAATCGACGCTCCAAACTTAAAAATCTTGATTCGGCACTTGTGTACGATTCCCCCAAGTGGGGATTATCAGATTTGAATGGGAGCGACACTATAAATCTACCCTCGTGGTTGCGCTGAGTAGAGCGCACAAAATGCTCTTCGCAAGCCGACTCGCCGTCAGGGGTATCGCCAGGGATTGTTTCTGCTTCCCAAAATCTCTCGAGAGATTGTAGAATTTGACTGTCCTTGTTCCTTGCCAGGAACGAAACCGCAGGACCCTGGGTGTGGCAGTGTTTGGGCAGATTGCCGGCCAGAATGTAACCCAGTTTTGTTTCCTGAATGATAGGGAAGTTGTGTCCGCGTGTGTATTTATTGGCTAATATTAAATCCAGATAAAATTGTGCCCCTAATAGTATGTCGATCTGTGAAGATATATTAAAATCTGGGTCGGCGAGAAAAATTTTATTTGGAATGTGAAACCGGTTGATGTCAAACGAGATTGAAGGTAGATTATGAGTTAAGTTAGATAGGACGGCACATTTGGCCTCAAAACTATGTCGCTGATAGCGAGAAATAATACGCATAGAAACAATGTCAGTAGCGCAACACGCTGTGTTGTTTATTCCTGTAATTGGAATATTAGATCGGGTTAGTTTAAGGTGCAACCTTTTCGCAAATGATTTCGTACAAAAATTGATCTGGGACCCGGCATCTAGGAGTGCCCGAGCTTTATGCCTATTGCCAGCCTGATCAACGACATATACAACCGCTGTGGATAGAAGAATATTGTTTTTACACTGTAATTTAAATGAACAATAATTGCTGCTGGCAGCTGGTGATTGTGGCACGTAATTAGCGTGCAGCAAGGTGTGATGACCCTTTGAACAAATTTTACAGACTCGTTTACTTTTACAATTTGTTATCAAATGACCTGCTCTAAGGCAGTTAATACAGCATTTATGATTTGCAACCAATTGCCCCCGCTCAGCGGCACTTAATGTACGAAAATTGTTACACATGTAAAGCGGGTGGTCAGATTTACAACACACGCACAAATGCCTTGCCGCTGCGTGATAATTTTTAAAGGTATTGCTGCCAGCAGTATTTCTTAAGCTATATTTCTCAAATTTATTGTTTGGTTTTACGCTAGGTTTGTTGAATTGCTGTCCGGATTCAATTGGCATTGTATTTTCTAAAAGCTGTCGGCGCAAGTTTAAAAAATGCGTAAAGTCTTGAAAACTGGGCAAGTTGTCAGGGTCTATTGACTCCTTCCACAGTTTTAAAGTAATAGGGTCAAGTTTGGTGGAGAGCAACTGTATGGTAATAAACTCAAATGTATTTACGGACAGCTTCATTGCCGCCAGTGAATTAACGGAAGACGTTATTGCATTCGTAAACTCCGCCAAGCTTTGGACTGAGTCCTTTATTGTGGACTTTACCTGAAGTAGGTTTTGTACGTAATATTTGGCTAATATAAATGGATTATTATACCTCTCGGACAGCAAGTTCAACGCTATTACATAATTTTCTTGACAAATGGGTAATGATTTAATTAAGTCTAATGGTTCACACTTCACTGAGGAATGCAAATAATGCAGTTTCTGTACTGGTGTTAAGTCGGATCTTGAATGCACTAGATCATTGAAAATTGAATAGAAGTGTTGCCACTCAAGTATGTTGCCTGAGAAGCAGGGAAAACTTATCGGTTTTAAATGCATAGGCGTCGATAGTACAGGAGGCACTGTCTGAGTATTAAAAGTGCCAAGAAGTTGTAAAATGTTTGCCTCAGTTGAGTATATCATTTCCTCAACCTCGACTCGGTCTGCCTGAGCAGCGCTCGTATCCTTACTGATAAGTTCTATCTCAGACTGTACCTCGTCGTACTTCGAGGCCAAGCTCTTAAGACTTTCTAATCTTACAGTCAAAAAATGTTTTGTGCTTAAATGAATGTCAAACGAATTTACCGCGGACTGTATCCGCACTATCGCGGATTTCAATCCGCCTCTCTTTCTGGTCAGGACCTTGAGGCCTTCTTCAGACATTTTTTACGCACCTTTTTAGTGTTGCTGGTGGTACCTGGTTGGCGACGTCCCACAGCGTCGGCTCCTTGGTGACGATGGTGAACAGCTGGCAGAGATGACCACTTTGAAGCACTGCAGCCGGCAGGAACTTGTTATTGCGTTGTCCGAAGGTGATGGACGAAATGGCGACGCAAATCACGCCACGGTCGCATTAGCTGACGTGCTAATTCGCCCGTGATGGCCAGAAACAGATGTAAAGATATTAAGTGGAAATCCAGGTCCGGAGTGACCAAAAAATGGATGATGCGCACCGTGAGGACTAAAATGTTAATTGGAATCCAGGCAAGGTGGACCAAAAAATGATTAGTCCCGGTCCAAGTGGACCGAAACTGTTGAATAAAATAATGTTCCACAAGCGTGGACAGGAAGTGTTAGTTAATTGGGCCCGAGTGGGCTAAATGTATTCTTCTTGGTTTAAATATTCTGCTGGCTGGTCTTCCATAGTGATTGAGATAATGTGTAAATGAATTATTCTGAATTAAGAAATAACGAGAAATGGACTGTATACGAATAAGTTTAATATTTAAATAATCACATTACAGATGTAAATTTGAATGAGGCTGGCTAATACTCCATGTTGCAAGTTAATACGAATTTAGTTAAACATGAAGAGAGCCTAGTCGGCCATAACCGAGAATAAGAAGTTAATTATGGCGCTAGTTGGCCATAAGCGAGAATGTAAGGGCCTAAAGCCTACATTTAATGTCGACACTAATTGACAGAGAAGAGTTCGGCGAACCGAACGCCGAGAAAACTGAATGTGCACTGTGCAAAGTTCAACCACGCAAAAATTGATGCGCGATATAAATCAGATTAGCCAACCTAGAAAATAAAATCATTGCGCTACCGTCCAGACCCCTTCACAACTGTTTCTTTGGAGTCAAGAAAATATACCAAAAATTAAATTTGAATATTGCACAAACTTGGATTATTCAGAAGAAGAATCTTTTTTGAAATATCGTCTACAAGAAGCTGAAACTATTAAAGGAACGCAACAGTTTCACACTTTCATTCCTCACAGTTCGACTGAATTGAAGTTGAGATTTTTTCCTTATGTGACGACTCTTGCATACAAGAAATTGTTGAAGGAGGTAAAAGTTTGTCAATGGATGAATTTTCAGGTTACGTTACATGTGAATATGATTGGCGTTGGTGGTTGGCGAGTGTCCTATCAAAAGACTATGAAAGTGAAGATGTAGAAGTAACATTTTTACATCCTTCTGGTCCTGCTCCCTCATTTGTTTTCCCACGCAACCCAGACATTTTAAAAGTGAACATAAAACAAATCTTAACTCGAGTGAATCCGAACACAGCTACAGGAAGAACTTATGTAATTTCCAAAAACAAAACCATTGCAGCAACAAAGAGCTTAAGTTCAAGACTTCAATTCACCTAATCATCAATTTGAACATTCAAAAATACATAGTCATCACTCTTAAAGATCAGGTTTGTTTTCTACTAGAATTGCTATTTGTAAGAAATGACATAGCCATTAAACAGTTGTTGTTCTATGTTAAGTACCAGTATTACAGATTTTGTAGACTTAGGCTTATATACTTATTGTAAATATATAAATTATACTTTATATCATAATATGAAAAAACTAGCATTTTACAAACTGTTAGCTTTTTATTGATCATTACATAACTTGGACATGTTTTGAATAAAAAATGTATACAAGTTGTCTATATTTACGTTGCAAACTTATGTATATAATTTTTTTAAATATGATCCCATTAAGATCCCAACTTGAAATTTTGTACACAACTTAGTAATAACATTAAGAATTCATGGTATTTTTTTGAAAATTTTAAATCATATGCGTTTTTTGGAATTAACTTTTAAATTTTGAGTTCGGGGGTTGAAAATTTTAAGTACTTGAAATACTGTCATATTGTATATCAAATTAAAGCTAGTTGAATTCTGAAAAGAATAGTCTTTGTCTTACCTTTCTATCTCGATTCTAGCCTGAGATATTGAATAAAACGTAAATCCACGTAAGCACAAAAACGCACTTTTTTTGCAATTTTAAAAAAAGATTTAAAAAAAACTAGAGGAGATAAAAAATTTTTTTTTAATATTTTAATTTCATTGTATGTGTTTATTCAATAAACCAAAAACTAATCAAAAAGAAAAACGTGAGGGAAAATGTATCTTTTATTTTGATCACTTGATATGGAATGACCCAATAGTAGAATATTAGTTATATTATGATATAAAATGTGTGTGTGAGTGTGTGTGTTTTCATTTTGAGTAATAATAAAATGAAGTAGCATATTGAAATGAAAAAAAAAGATTAAAATTTTGATTATCACATGTTATAACTTTAATCTTCGTTTTATTTACAATAAAAAAGTTGTTTTGCCAACTGGTAAAACATAAGTGATCTCTCTGTCATTCATCTGTTACTTTTACGAGTTGTAACATTTGTGGGGCTAAAAAATGTTCATAAAGATATTATTTACCTAAAATACTGTATTCAAATAACGCGATTTTTCCTTCTTCTTGAAACAGATTTTTGTTGTCTAGGATTAAACAATTTTTGCAAGTAAGCTAATACCAGTACGAAGAAGTCATCCCTTTATGATAAACTGCAGAGATAGTTGAGTGTAATTAAGGAGCGGAAGTGCACAAGTGCATAGTTTGCACATTCCATTCCGATAAGAGCTGGTTGTATGTCTCAACAGCAGACATTTGCAGGACTAAAAAAACGATGTACGTTTATATAACATTTGATGTGTAACTGAAAGAGAGGGAAAGAGAGAGAGAGAGAGAGAGAGAGAGAGAGAGAGAGATCCATGGTAAGCGAAACACAGATTATTAACAAACCTTGCACGAGAGTTTTGGTTACTATTCGAAATAATATTCATACGTTGGCTGCACTGCCGCTCATAACAACAATTCTCTTCTTGCACCTGAAAGCGACTCCCACCACATCACCATTCCACATCTGACTATAAGCGTTTCGCGCATTCCCATGCCCTTGACTTTCAATTTTGCTATACATTGTAGTATCACATAATTCAGAAACTTAACACTACTAGCAGAGATAATAACCATAAGAAATTCCAAATTTCAGTATCCGAATGACACAGTTTTGATCAGTTTTCTTTACCTTGATTTGTACATCAGCAGGATGAATGTGTTTAAATATTGTAAAAATCAGAAGTGAGAAGTTTAATCTGCAAAATTACCAAAGACTGCATTCACTGGCTCAGAAATTTCTTGCCTTACGTTTTCTTACAATTCTCTCACTTCATGTCTTTCATTTCAGCTACTTTTGGAATGTAGTGTGATCCATTGTACTATTAATTTTGTTGTATAAAATTGTTTTGACGCTACTTTCATGCTCTTATTGTCCTTTATGTACATCCAACAAATTCTATTATAATCCTTCCCTTGAAGATGATGCTGATATCCACCAACTACCTCTTGTTTTAACCCACCAACCTTGTCAAAACCTCACAGTCAGGAGTATCTGTAATGTCACTTACATGACAAAATTGTTAACTTGTGCAGGAATAATGGCAGAGAGATGAAAATATTGGCTATATTCCATAAAACCAGGTGATAGTATGACAGGAACAGCCAAATAGAATTAGCCTATGTATGCAGACTGTAATGGGACTTTTATAAGATAGATAAGAATTACAAAGCAAATTTGTGTAATGCAAGTTATATAATCAAAGAATGTAAACACTGTAATACTATAACTGTGTGTTAGATTTTGTGTGTGTGATTGCCGTAGGGAGAGAACTTAAGTACGTACCAAGGTACACATGGATACCATAAAGTAGTTGCAAAAACCAGTTGAGGCAAGTTGCAGTAAGGTGCAACATAGAAACATAGTTGATGAAAAATGAGTCAATTGACTGTGTGTTTGCACACCAGATAGACATATACCATGCTACACACCTACATGCTCAGAAACCCTGCCTGATAAAGTTTGCATAATGTTAGTCTGAGATAGATACGACTGTGGAAAAGGTAGAAAACAAAAAAAAATAACCATGTGTGATAAATAATTAACTTACTGCGTGAGACTTTAAAATTATAAAGACGTACACTTCAAAAAAGAAATTATAACAGGAAACTACTAACATGTGGGGTTAAATACTAATGAAAATAATATACCGATTTTGTATCGATGTGTATAACATTTTATTTGCAATTTGCTAGTTTTATAATACTGTATTTTAACATTAACTGTGTACACAACCTCAATTAAATCAAAATTCAGAATACTTGGTTTTTATGTACTGCACGCACTGTATAGTGAAACACATTATCTGAGACGATTTGTATGAGTAAATTTCATTGTTCTAATAAAATATCATATTGTTACGATGGTCTACTTGATCATCGTATGTACAGTGGAAAACAAAATACAAGACACCAATTAAGTCACTTATCACCAGCTTTAATTTTCACAGTTAAACAGTTCATAAATAACAACACAGTCTCTTACAACAAATTGAATAAAAACTTGTCACGCGCAATAAAATGTCAACTAATATAAACCACAATTGTATTACAATTATACCGACTGATTATAAAACACAACACTTCACTAATAACCACTTGAACACACACAGTAATCACTTGTAATATATCGCAACTATAACGGAAACTAAGGCCGCTGCTGCCTTGTATTTATAGCCGCGCTCACAGACCAGAACAATCCATACTGCTCGTTTGCGCCAGTGTGTACGACATAATTAATTGCGGCTTTGACGCATTTCGCACAGCTTCTGTCACAGTCTAGCTAATGCGTTGAGAATCACGTACACCACATGCATTAGATTCCGGATCCCTCTGGAACATTCAATAAACATGTAGACTGTTCTGTAATGTCGTAACACTGCTCTCTCCTTAAGCCTGTTCATCCCGAACTGGCAAACCATCTCTGAAGTAATACTCGAACAGGCAATCTAGGTGGACGTCCTTGTGAAAGATAATTCTCCGGTTCTTCGAATTCAGTCTCGTGTGATCCGAACATCAAGTTCCCAGGAATGCGAGTCTTCCGCTTAACCACTAGTTTTGCTGGAATCACTCCCGTTGCTTCATGTACTGATGACCTAAACACCACTGGCTGATCCAAGTCTGTTTGGTTCTCATCAACAACCTCTTGCGTAACCTCATCTTCAGCAACTTTTCCCCCGGGCGCTTCTATCAGCTCAGGAACAAGCAAGACTTTTGTCTCGACACCCATAGTTGGCTTTCCAATCACTTCTTTTGTCGTTACACTTATTTGTACTTCCTCTGCTAGTTCTTCCTCCATTTCTGCTTGCAATAGGGAGGGTTCCTCTTCACCAGACCTGTTAAGTTTTTCTTCGACTAATGCCACTTGCTTAATCGAATGGTTTGTAGACCCTGTCATTTTAGCTATGCAAAGCTTTATCTTCTCTTGGTCAACCCTCAGGACATTCTCTCTTAAGTCCTCAACGAATCCGTAGGCATTCATAATGTCCATGCCAAGAATCACTTCATTGACAATGTCTGCAATGAGCATTTGGTGGTTAAACTCGAGAAGACCCAGGCGTACTCGTACGTCTACCTTTCCTAGCACCTTGACGGGGCTTCCAGTCATAGTCTGTGTTGTACAAGAGCTAATTAGAGGCTGGCGGTTGCTGACTAAGTTAAGGCGTACAATGGACACTGTTGCGCCCCTGTCAACTGTAAATGATGTTGGTTTACCTTCCGCAAATCTATTAACAATCAAGTTTCCACTGGTCTTATATAGTGTGGAAACTGTGTGCTGTGCTGAGGCTTTACTTCTCCAGTTGGTGCGATCACTCTCTTCTCTAGGTATCTTCTTCTCCCAACAGTCTACCTGTAGATGACCACGTTTTCCACAGTTGTAACACTTCAGTCTTCTGTCTTTTTCCCATTGTTCAAATTGTTGCGGCGCTCTTGAACTTCTGAATTGTTTGTCACAACATTGTTTTTCTGCACCCATCGTAATGGCAATGTGATACAGGAATCTTCTGACTGCAATATGATGGCATAAACCCATTAATGTAGCAGGACGCTGACTTGGCAGCTTCAAACTCTAGGGCGTGAACAAAAGCTTCTGAGCTATTTCAGTGCCTTGCCATTCGTAACACTTGCTGAAGTTCACAATCTCCGATGCCATCAATAAATGTCTGCACCGCAAACCTTATTTGAAAATCTTCTGGTGCTTCAGGATAGGCCAATCTAATCAGTCTGTCGATACTTGCTTCAAACTTATGAAGACTCTCCTGGGAACCTTGTCGTCTTGTTCTCAACTGAGCGTAGTACACATCTCGCAAATGTTTATCACCATACCGTAATTCTAGAGCTTTTATCAAATCCGCATAGATGTTCTGGCTGTCAGGTGGCACTTTCTGTAGTAGTTCTGCCGCGGGTCCTTTTAATGCAAGAATGAGTGAAACTGCCTTGTCTTTCTCTGTCTAATTATTTGCGCATGCAGCAGCTTCAAATTGGCGGAGGTACATAGCCCAGTGACTGCTTCCGTCAAAGGTTGGAGCTTTGACATGAAGTGTCCCTACTGCAGGCAAAGTTACTTTCTCTATTGACTTATTTTCAGTGTATTTTTCTGTCTTTATCATTGGTACAGTGTGTTCAGAAATTTGCTTTGGTTGTGTCTTTATGAAGTGCTCAATGTCATTTTTAATTTGTTCTCTTATGTTTGAAATTGAGTCTTCAACTGCTGATATTTTAATTGACACGGATTCTTCTATGACGGACATTTTTGTAGACATCGATTCTTCAACAATTGAGACAGATTTTTCTACTTCAGCTATTTTTAATGTCATTGATTCTTGTACCTCAGATATTTTAGTAACTTGCTTATTAAGCTCACCTCGTATAGAGACCTAATTCTGCGGTACTATGTTCTTGCATCTGTTTCTGCTCCTGTATTATTGCTTTGATGTCTTCTGTTTCACGTTTCCGTTCCTCTGCCTCCTGTCGTCATCGTTCCTCTGTCTGTAGCAGGAGGGTTTTTTGTCTCGCTTCCGCTTACTCGTCTTGTCATTTTCTGCCTCTTCTCTTTCTTGTCTTCGTTCTTCTTTTTGTCGTCTTTCTGCTTCTTCCGCCTCCTGTTTGCGTTTCTCATCCTGTCGTTTCTCCGTCTGTAACAGCAGCGCCTGTAAATTTTCCATCATCTGATTGGCATCCATTGTTTACTGATTAATTATAAATTACACAGTCTTGTACAAGTTTCCACTGTTAACGGTTCTATCCCACTTCTGTCACCACTAAAATAATATAGTGGTTGTAATATATCGCAACTATAACTGAAACTAAGGCCTCTGCCGCCTTGTATTTATACCCTCACTCACAGACCAGACCATTCCATATTGCACGTTAGCGCCAGTGTGTACGATCTAATTAATTGCGGCCTTGAAACAGTTCGCACGGCTTCTGTCACAGTCTAGCTAATGCATTGAGAATCACGTACGCCACACGCATTACATTCCGGATCCCTCTGGAACATTCGATAAACACGTAGACTGTTCTGTAATGTCGTAACAATATATTGAGTGTAAAAATGGTCAGTGTAAAATTTTTGCTTAACAGGGGTTAAGTAGTGATTCATTTGGTAATACTTTGTGTACTTGTGAATTTAATAATATATGAATTTGGTCATTAAAACTATCGCTCATTATATGAAATATAATTAAAATTGTTGAGTGCCATGTTTTATATTTTGGTTCTTGTGTAACAGTTGATTTGAATATTTTTTGTTAGTAATAAGCGGGGTTGAATAATAAAAGTAATTGCTTAAAATATTTTTAATTTAACTTGCTTAAATTAGTTACAAATAATAAAATAAGCAAGGGAGTTATAATAAGTCACCCAACCATAGTCTGCTCTGTGTAACGTGGGAACGTGGGGGATTTCTTTGTGAAATGTGTACGTAACTGGAACAGTGATCAGTTTCTTTAGACCTATACTGACTTTACAAGTACTGGTCGTGACCTTGGTATTTGTTTTTTATGTTTTTGGGGCCCTTTTTTAACTCACAACAAAAAACGCAAGGTATTTTCATTCAGTTCAAAAAAATCTTTCATTTACATTTTACTTGTGGCAGTGCACTTATCTTTTGTGTTAATCTCTGCCTGTAAGCCCAACCACACCTTACCCGTTTCTTTTCAAAAATTTGTCCACCTTTTGCTGAAGTTTACACAGGTAGATTTTAACACAGTGACTGTCTCAGCCACAACCTCATATAGACTACTGTAATGTTTTTGTCCCCCTTGAATTACTTTGAATACTATGTCAACTAAATTTTAACTCTGATCCACCTTCGGCATGTTACTGATAGAAAGCTGATATAATTAGATGCAGTAAGTAATATGGTATGAGGTTACTGTTGTTCTTTAATAAGGATAAAATGAATATATTTCTTATACTTGTATAAATTATATAATTATAAAATATTTGTAGAAGTATATTTACTTGTACTGTATGAATATTATGTACAGTATATTTTAGGAAAATATTCAATTGTTGTACTAATTTAGAGATATTCAGAAAACATTCGACATGTTTTTTATGTGTGTATTATATTCAGAAGTAGTTGTAATTATGTAAAGCATTATGCTAAATAAAAACTAATTATTTTGTTGTTTCAGTCAGTGACAGATCACAGTGAATTCATTTCAAGAATAACTAAATCACTCTATTACGGAAAAATTCCACTAACTGAAAGGTTCAGTCTTCCTGTCACAGGTTTGTTTAGTTATGCTCTATAAATTTTTAATTTCAAACTTACTTATAGCACAGTTTTTGTATGTATATATGTGTTGTCTAATAGTTGTTTATATTGTTATTGATATCGTTAAAGTAATCGTTTTACCTTGTATTGATATCAGTACAAGCATCTGATAGTTGTTTGTAGTGTTATTTGTGTCAGTACAATAAACCTTTGATTTAATAGATGGAGAAGAACTGAATTAATACAGGAAAGAAGTATCCATATTATTTAACTAACTATAAAGGGTATTTAATTTTTCATGTTTCAAAATGCACACCTTTTAAAAATCATTGTTTGTAAATTTGAATGTCATAAATCAACAGATGATAAGGCGTGGGTCTGAAACTAAGTAAAGTGTTACACGACATCCTTCTTCATGCATTGTCTTATGTTTGTGTACAAGTTTGTACCAAACAGTATTTAATTATGCAAAAAACTAACCTCGAGTTTATTCATTATCTGTTGTACTTAGTGTGAAATAGATGCCAGTATTGTCTAAAGCTTTTATCTTATTTTTTGTAGTTTATCTGCTTTAGCTGGCAGACCTCTGGCTCATTGCATACATTGTTGTAAAAAGAATGGCTCTGTAAAGAACAATTAGGTTCATCTACAGTTTCTGTAGTGATAAATGAATGGACTAGTGTAGTTAGCAGTGAAGCTAATAGAGTGGCCTCTTCTACTGCCACTGATACTATAGTGTTTCTCAGCTTGTGATGGTACAATTCTGGTACAATACTAAATTTATAAAAACATGGTACAAAAGGCCATAATTATTGTATTCATTTATTTTTAACCATTATTTGGTAATAATTATTTAAATATTTCATAATCCCTGTAAAGTTTTGGTGAGTGGACTATCTCAATTATAAACACCTTTCACTAATTTCATTTCGACGATAAATCCTATAGCACCGCGCGTCTTTGTACAGAGATGGGTGTTCCCTACATGGCTATATACATTCATAATATTTTGCCCTTCCAAAAAATTCGGCAAACACTCCCTTAAACTACGCTATTACCTGCCACAACGCTATACGTTGGCTACTCCTTATCACCTCACCCCACTACAAAATATCATCAGCAACAATATATGTTTAGCCTTTACTTTACTTTCCTCTACAAATAATCACTAACTACTGTGTCCCTAAATATCTAATACTCCCTTTATATTATTTTCTTTAAAAATTCTTAACTATCTAACTCCATTTTCATTAATTAAATAACTCACCTGCCTTTATCTATACCCAGGCACTATCCCTTGTTTAAACATTCTACCTTACTGTAATCATTGACAATTGTCTTATAAAATTCATCTCTCACCTACTCATCACAATACATTTCAATCTTCAAATATATATATTCTTACTTAATCATTTATTATTATTCATTAGGAATTACCTTCATTAGAGACTTTCTATTACAATTAATAATTTACAACTTCTGTTACAAAGTTAGTACAACTTTCTTTTGTACAACATTAATTCAATAATTAATAGTAATAATCTTTAATTATTATTCAATTATTTAAACTTGTTTAGTTAAACAAAAACATGTTAATTGTTAATTATTAACACAATTATTAAAACCTACATGTTGTACATAACATTTACCTGTAATACACAACATCAAAAATATAAATACATTGATATTAACACATAAGCACAATAAAAAATATACAATCCAACTTCATTATTTTGTCATTAATCAAATCAGTCCATATGCAGTCCAATTCAAAACCACTTTTCACATATATTAGATGTTCATTACACAATTGAAACAATCTATCCTCCACCGTTGAATAACATTCTAATCTTAGGTCTATTTATCTTATTTTTTAGTGAATAAATTTTATTAGAATCATTATAATCATAATAATTATCAAACATTTTATATTTATTCACAATTTCAATATCATATATCAAGTCACTATCGAGTATGGTTCTGTCTACATCAGTAAGATCATACGTTATAATTTGTTATTATCGTAATTATCTCCTGCTCCCTCCATTACTACCACAGGTAAGTACTTGATACCATTATTATCATCATCTATTGTTATTTCAATTTCACTGTTACTACAAGGTAAGTATTTACTATTTTCATCCACCCTCCCTACTCCTAACCTTTCTACTAATTCTCTGTACTTTCTATTTACTTTAAAAATTTCTATTACTCTCTTTCTCTCACCATATCTCTCACAATACCTCTCTACACTTTCTCTCTTAATATATTTCTCACCATAACACCAAATTACACTCTCTCTTTCCAAATATGCAGGGGTCACGAACTCAAAATTACTGTACCACTTATGAGGTACACAAAAACACCAAGCAACTCTATTTGTAGACCTTTCGTCTCCCAAATATAAATTTAAGGAACTCTTGTCCTTATAACAAATACGTGAAGACTTTTCTTCACCCCCTAACACAACATCAAAGGAAAATTCTAACCCCTGCACCCCTTTAACAAAAATACTTTCTCCAAGCTCTCTCTCTGACTCAATACACTCAAACACCTCATTCTCACTCATAATACTTTCATTATCATTTTCTAACATCATATTCTTACTACCTGTAAACTCATTATTCAAATTATCACTGTTATTTACTTTATTAATCAGTACTTCGTTTTTCGTACTACTCACCTTCTGATTTTCTATTTGGATTAATTGCTCATCCAACTTATTGAATTGTTAAATTAAAATTATTATTATGATTATTTAAAATTATTATTATTATTATTATTATTATTATTAACAGGTAATAGTTGGCACTGTTAATAATATTTACCCCTCATTCTCCTCCACACACACTATTGTCTATGCATGTTAAAATTTCATAACATAATACATAATACATGATAATACATTGATACATTAATTATATTAATACATTTAATACATTGGAATGGTTAATTCATATTTAATCTGATTAAGATTTGCGCTATAAGATATGCACTAACATTTGCATAATTTATTTAAAGTTGCATTTAAAATTATAAAATTTACAATTGCAATTAATTCATTAATTAGACATCAATTTATTTATTATAATTATAAATATTTATTTCACATTTATTATTAATATTCATATTATTATTATTACTTCATTATTCATTTCTTACTACCTCTCTACTCTGAACTTTCTACGTACCTAACTACCTAACCTTTCACCTTCTATCATTGTTTAGTCTGGGTGACTCCTATATTCACTATACTTTTATTTATTATAATCTTACTCACCTTCTTCTAACTGACAATCATATTTACCTATCATGACACCAATATCTCAATTATGAACACCTTTACTAATTTCATTTAAATCCTATGGCACCGCTCGTCTTTGCACACAGATGGGTGTTCCCTAACTGGCTATATACACTCATAATATTTTGCCCTTCCAAATAATTCGGCAAACACTCCCTTAAACTACGCTAATACCTGCCACAACACTATACGTTGGCTACTCCTTATCACCTCACCCCCACTACAAAATATCATCAACAACAAATATATGTTTATACCAATTTCTTTATTCACCTCTACAAATAATCACTAACTACTGTGTCCCTAAAATATCTAATACTCTCTTTGTATTATTTACTTTAAAATTCTTAACTATCTAACTCCATTTACTTCAATTAAATAACTCACCTGCTTCTATCTAGACCCAGGCTCTATCCCTGTTTAAACATTTTACCTTACTGTAATCATTGACAAGTGTCTTATAAAATTCATCTCTCACCTACTCATAACAATACATCTCACTTTTCAAATATATTTCTTACTTATTACATTATTAATCATTAGAAATTTTGTATTATTATTCATTAGGAATTACCTTCATTACAAATTAAAGAATAATTTAACTTCGATTACAATTAATAATTTACTTCTGTTACAAGATAGTACAACCTTCTTTTGTACTATTTTAATTCAGTAATTGACCTTTAAATATTATTCATTTGTTTAAACTTGTTTAATTAAACAAAACATGTTGATTATTAAAATACATAATAACTGGTGTACACAAAATATACCTGTAATACAACATCAAAATACATAAATACATTGATATATAAAACATTTAATACAATGAAAAATATACACTCCAACTCATTATTTTGTTATTTATCAAACTCAGTCCTTAGCAGTCCAATTCAATACCACTTTTCACATATATTTAATGTTCATTACACAATTGAAACACTCTACCCTCCATCGTTGAATAACATTCTTATCTTAGGTCTATTTAATTTATTTTTTAATGAAAAGATTTTATGATTAGAAACATTAAATTCATATATCAAACAACTATCAAATAAATGTATCAAGTCACGATCGAGTAGGGTTCCGTCTATCTCAGTAATATCATAGATTACAATCTGGTTATTTATCTTGTAATTATCATCATAATTTTCTACCACAGGTAAGTACTTAATACCATTATTCTCATCATTTATTGTTATTTCAATTTCATTGTTACTATAAGGTAAGTATTCATTATTTTCATCCACTGTATCTATGCCTAACCTCTCTAACAATTCTCTATACTTTCTATTTACTTTAAAAAATTTTATTACTTTCTTTTTCTCACAATATCTCTCTATACTTTCTTAATATTTTTCTCACCATAACACTAAATTACACTTTCTCTCTCCAAATATGCAGGGGTCCCTAACTTAAAATTATTGCACCAATTATTAGGTACACCAAAACACAAAGAAACTTTATTTGTAGACCTTTCGTCTCCCAAATATAAATTTAAGGAACTCTTGTCCTTATAAAAAATACGTGAAGACTTTTCTTCACCCCCTAACACAACATCAAAAGAAAATTCTACCCACTGCATCCCTTGTACAAAAATACTTTCTCCCAACTCTCTTTCTGACTCAATACACTCAAACACCTCATTATCACTCATAATACTTTCATTATCTTTTTCTAATATTATATTCTTACTATCTGTACTATTCTTACTATCTGTAAATTCATTATTCACATTATCATTGTTGTTTACTTTATTAGTCAGTACTTCATTTTTCGTACTGTTTTCATTACTATTTGATTTCTGTTTTTCTAATTGACTTAAATTCTCGTCCAATTTTGTAATGACCTTGTCACATTGCTTAATGAGATTATCGTGACCTATTTTAATTTCATTCTTTAGTTCATTTAACTTGACATCAAAACTATCAAATTTTTCACTTTGTTTATCAAATTTACTTAATAACAGCTGCATCAAAACAGCGGTATTATCTGATTTACTTTCTGGACTAACTGACATGGATGTAGAGACCTTCTCTGCTTCTACATATACAACAGATACAGGTGTATCTGCTTCGTCAATCTGACTAGTTTGAGTTGGCTGAACATCCATTTCACTAGTTAAATTTACATCAGCGGTACTGATTTCTATTGCAATATTATCCTTATTACTCATACTTACAATTTTATGTTACTAAAACATATATGTTTATAACCTAAAATGTTAACCTTACCTTGCGCACGTGTTACGTACTTTAACACTATTACCTCAGGTAGTTATTTCACAACCGGTAGGTATACTCTACATAAAATTATGTTTTATGTCAAGTCCCTGTTCGGGCGCCATCTTCCACTGATCGTTTTTTAACGTTTAATTGTTACAATAATATTGGGTATATTCAAAGATTACGTTCACTTTGGAAACTGGACGCCATGTTGTCAAGTTGAGCAACTGTATACAAATTTACAATTCGGGCCAGGATTCGTGCAACACGAACCATGTTTGTGAAATATACCACCTGAAATAAATGAACACTAGATAACATATATGTTATTTTTATTTTAAGCTTTACTCTCCATACATATTATTGACTCGAATATTTCCCAGCAAAACAATTATAACCCTCCAAAATCATGACATATATTTATGAAATATGTAAATATTACGTATTATGCAAAGATTATATAGTAATAGATTGAACATAAGAATATCTTTGTCGCACAACCCAGCACTTAGAAATCATAAGTCACTCTCCCTCTCACTCTCTCTCTCTCACTCTGGTACAATTTCTTGCTTTCTTTTAATGAGCTCATTCTTTTAAAATTTTAATATTGAGTGAATTGAATTGAATTTTATTTTGGTCATTTTGTTGAAATCATGTCATTATGTTTTATTTGAAATTAAAGAAAATAGGATGTTGGAACGTTCTCACTAAATTATTGTATAAGTCTCATCGCACTTCTAGGGTCGTCGCTATCTGCACAATCGGTAAAGTTTTACATCGCTTTCCGGCCACACCATCGTGTCGGCCCACGAAAACGCCTCGGACCGATTCTATACGCAAGATTTCACAGACGATCCATCGGCGATGACACCTGTACAAGTCTGTTAACGTCCGTCACAACATTTCCGATATTTTATACCATTCATTAACCGCTTTTAGTGGTATGAAAGTTAAAATTCACTCTTCGTGAACGGGTTGCCGGCCGGCTGCGATCACGTTCCCTGTTGAAATGACACAGATCCTTTGTCATAAATTTCTGAGGTGGGGTGAAACTACGTCACCCGGCTATTGTCCGGTTGTTTACAGCATCAATAACACATTCCTCGTCGCTGGCGTAATCAAGGATCGTCGCTTTTATCTCAATAAACGACATACGGTTTTTTGCTGGTTTTCATGTTTTTTTGCTATGAAACAGTCAGAATCTTGTCAATTCGATTTTACATTATAAAATATTTGTATAGTTCACTCACTGTATATTTACAAGGATTATTCAAGGTTTATTTAATTTTGACCAAATTACTACAAATGAAGGAATACAATATTTATGGTTTTTTATACCATATTTATGTTCATTAAAAATTGTACCATAATTGTACCATTACAAAGGTTAGGTAGTTAAATAGGTAGAAAATTCAGAGTAGAGAGGTAAGTAATAAATGAAATGAAATAATAATAATGTAATATGAATATTAATAATATGAATTTGAAATAAATTAATAATAAATAATTGATGGTTAATTAATGACAGTTTAGAATTAATTAATTAATTAATTAATTGAAATTGTAATTTAAATGCAACTTTAAATAGATAAAACGTGCAAATCTTAATCAAGATTAAATATGAATTAACCATTTCAATGTATTACTGTATTAATATAATGATAATGTGTCATATATTATATGTATTAACATAGAAATTTTAACATGATGTATAGGAAATAGTGTGTGTGGAGGAGAAAGAGTGGTAAATATTGTTAACAGCGCCAATTATTAACTGTTAATAATAATAATAATAATTTTAATAATAATTTTAATTTCAGTAAGATTTCATTAATTATTTTTTTCTATAATTTGTTTTTCTCCATGTTTGAGTAATATTGGGGATTTATATGGGGAGTTCCATGTTTCTTTTATAATTAAATTAAATTATTTTTCATATAAATATTTGTTTCTTTTATAATTACATTAATTATGAAACAGAAAGAGTTAATTATTATCGATGGGAATCGAAACAATTTTTACAATTCAGGGTAGTCCATGAAGAGAGAATGGCAATTCTATGTAATTCTTGTATGTTACATTTTTTGTATTTATATTTTAAGTAGTTCCAGCAAACCCAGTGCTTATTAACACAAACCAGCACATAGCTAAGGGGAAACAGATCAGTTAAGGATAGAGTAATTTACCAAGCCACTATTTTGATATTTTAATTTATTGTTTCAGTGTTTGGTGATGTTATGACGGCGGTCCTGAGCTGGCCAGCGCGTCAGAGCAGGAGCGTTACACGCCTGATTGGCCTTATGGTGTTGGGATCTCGAAGGAGAAGTCCAGTAAGGTCATGCAGGGTTCTGTCATCGTCATCAGACCATGGGTGAGTTATTGATTTTCTTTTATATAAATTGTAAGGGGGTTGTGGTGATGGATCCTGGCTGATCCCTTTAGGAAGTATGAATGTGTCAATGAAAGTTTTTATGCTTCGGCACAAAATCTTTCATTGAGGGGGTTTTGTGATGGCACAATTCTGGTACAATACTAAATTTATAAAAACATGGTACAAAAGACCATAATTATTGTATTCATTTATTTTTAACCATTATTTGGTAATAATTATTTAAATATTTCATAATCCCTGTAAAGTTTTGGTGAGTGGACTATATAACTATTTTATAAAACGCAGATGTGAATTGACAGGATTTCGACCGTTTTCATTGCAAAACGACAAACACAGCAAAAAACCGTATGTAACATATAGCGATAACGAGACAAGCCCTGATGACGTCAGTGGAAGGAATGCACATTTTCTGTAAACAAGTCGAAGCTGTAAATAAAGAACAAAAGCCTGATGACGTAGTTTTCGCCCCACCTACGCAATGCTAAACAAAGACTCTGGGGCATTTCCTTCTGGATTGTGAATGCAGCCGGCCGGCAAGAAGTTCACCAAGTGTGAAATTTAACTTTTACACCACCAAAAGTGGTTAAATAACTATTTAAAAATATCAGAAATGTTGGGGCGGTAAGGGATTGAACAGGTGTCATCGGCCGACGGATCGTCAAAAACTGCGTGCGTATAGAATCTCTCCAAGGTGTTTTCGTGGGTAGATACGACGGTGTGGGCCCGAAATCGATGTAAAGAACTAACGGATTGTGCACGATCGGCAAATCTTAGCAGTGCGGTGAGACCTGTCCAATATAATTTGGTGAGAACGTTCCAATATTTTCTTTTTATTATTTCAAGTAAATCAACATCATTGTGTAATAATGACAAATTCAAAATTCATTCAGTATTATTATAATGACCAATTTTAAACCAATTCAAAATTTAAATGAGCTCAGAATAAAATAAATTGTACCAGAGAATGAATGAGAGAGAGAGAGAGAGAGAGAGAGAGAGAGAGAGAGAGAGAGAGAGAGAGTGACCTAAATCTTTTAAGTGCTGGGTTGTGCAGATATACTATATTATACTATGTTTACAATGTTTATTCCTTATTAATGTTTGCAAAATAAATGGACTACGCCCCGAGGCATAGTAACGTGCGTGTTTGGCACATAGTTCAATAGAATCATTTCATATGTACTTAGAGTCTTTTTGATAATAAATTGGGTAATATCATTTGGTAAAAATATTAACAAAGTATTATTATTTCACATAACAATTTCCGCTACTCAAGAGTTCGCTTAAACGAATTCCTGCCCTATAATAACTTTTAAAGGTAAGTAAAACTACAAGTTATTTACGTTTATATTTACTTTCTTGCAAATCAGGATGGCGCCCGACCTTTGAAATTATTGACTAAGTGTAAAGATATTATATCATATTTTATTATCAGCAGTAAAACGTAATATAACAAGCATAAATTGAAATACAAAGGTTTTTTAAAATGTATATAAACACTTGGTACGTTTCACAATTTTTATTTAACTCTGAAAGCTGTTTCGACTTCTTATGCCATTGTCAAAGAGATGAGTTAACACTAAACAGAGGATGTAAGGGTGGTCATGGACATCTGTTTAGGGCTTGTATCGGAACATTTGTAAGGTGTGAAGATGGAGAGGGGGTTGCAAGAGCTAAGGGAAGGTGATCTGCAAAAGCATTGCTTACAACACAGTCACTTCATAGATACAAAAAAAAATTATAAATACTACTCCACAACACACAAAAAGGTAAAAAAATGGATTTGTTAGAAATTCTAGAAATTAAAAAAAAAATAACAAAAATTTAACGAATGAACAAACTGAATTCTCTGTATCCCCTTTATTGAAAGCTGTTATTTAGTTTAGTTAATTTTATATTTTGCATTAAGATTATATTTAGTTTTTACAGACACTTGACCTTCCCTTAGCTCCTGCAACCCCCGTCTCCATCTTCACACCTCACACGTGTTCCGATACATGCCCTAAACAGATGTCCACCACCACCCTTACATCCTCTGTTTAATGTTCACTCATCTCTTTGACAATGGCTTAAGAAGTTGAAACAGCTGTCCGAGTTAAATAAAAATTGTGAAACGTACCAAGTGTTTTAAAAACCTTTGTATTAATATGTTTCACATCTTCATATGCCCACCCTGAGTTGTCCACAAATATGAAGAAAAATGTTTTTGTAACTGTTTTAAAGTGTTTTACAATTTTAAAATTATCAAAGCAAATGCTACAAAAATTTAAGATATCACAAGCTCTTCAGTCAAGAAAAGTTTCAACTCTACACTCTCACATATTATACTGGACCTTTTAAACAGAAAAACTTAAGCTATGACTGTGTAACCAGTGGCGCACCCAGGATTTTTTATCGGGGAGGGGGGGTTTAATAATTTAGAAACAAGGTGCACAATTTTGGTTTTCCTCATTCTTTTCTTTACAAGGAGGGCTTTTTCCTGGAGAAACGGCAATACGCACCTTATAAGGAGCCAATGTCGCAAGAACAGGTAAAGATTAACTTTGCTTCATAGAATTTCACACATGTACGTTCCACCTATAATGCTGCAAAGGCCCTTCTTACACATACTGCACGTGTAAGAGTCATACACACAATGTTTGTAAGAATTTGAGTTAAAATCATGTTAAGCACATGCTTACTAATTTGCATATGCTTATTGAATAATTTAAATTACTTAATCAGTAGACGCCGACTTTATTGAAATAATAATACTTGTACAATAATATAGTTAAAATAATCAGACAGAAAGCAGTTGCGCACTTTGTAGTGGGGATAAGGCGGGAAGAATGTTATACACGTGGTAGAAAAAGGCCTTTTGAAAATATTAGCCTTCTCCCTGAATGACGAGTCTACGTACGGAGGTTTTGATTTTGATTTCTATTTTGACACTACTAAACAGTACATATGGACGTTTTGTAAGACGAAACAAGCATAGATACAGCAGGGGTACCATACAAAGATTTCACAGAAATAGAAAATGTTTAACATTTAGTAGGCCTACTGCAATTATTTTGTAAACAGTGATTTGGCATGTTGTGTCTATTGCGTCTTTCTCCATATCTTCTAGTCAAGCCTATACATTAACAAACATTGTATATTTTGAAGTACATAATAGTTGTGTACATGTTATGATTTAGGAAATTAACCGATCTTCACCAAAATCAACAGACCTTGAGTAGGCTACTTACAACTTCAGGAATGTATGCAAAAAATTATTTGATTCTCTGTGAATTTGTGGCTGTTATCGTTTGCCATAGAAAAAAATCTACAGACACACACACACTTTTCGAAAAATGACTTTTTTTCATGTTTTGAGGGTAGTACAATCAGAATCTTCAATAATCTCGACCACGATTTTTTTTGCCATCACCATACTTCCATTTCCTTATGGAACATGGAAGTAAAAACGTAGTAATATCGGTAAAAATGAGCCTCTGACGAAGCTGACGAAAACTAGTTCAAGCTACAAGATGAAAGTTTAACATTTGTACTAATAAAAAATTAGTGTTCCGAGTCAGTAGTTGTATATTTGTAATTAGTTAATCAACGGACACGTCATGGACAACAAAATCCAGGAATATAGTCAACATTATTCAACTTGTTTGAATAAGTAACATCAATAACAGGCACGAATGTGAAATGACTGTGTGTGGTTTAAAAAAACAACAGATGTAAACTGTCTATATTGAACAGGAGAGACAATATTAATGAGAAAATTATACCAAAACTGTTTAAGTAATAGGCCTATACAATTTAATTACTCACAACCAATTACAAGTATTGTAAGGGTATATATCTTCAACATACATTTATGAAGCAACATGATAAGAAAAAGTACTAAATGATTAACACTATGAATTAAAAGGGATGAGTCAGAGATAAAGGAATGGGTAGTTAACATAATTATGCAATCAAACAGATAAAGGTAATAATAAAAGTAACCTCTAATAAGAGAAAGGTAGCAAGCAACGAAACAAAACTTGAAAAAAAAAACGATAGTACAATGCGATTTAACCAAAATAACCCAATAGATATGGTAAGTGAGTAGGTAGAACAAGCCCCAACACCAGTGATAGGACAAATAAAATAATCAAAGGTAGACAAACAATACCAGAACACAAATAATAAAGCAAAAAATAGTAACAAGTATTATATAGAGTATGTAAACAAAAAGTACACTACCAATAGTAATTAAGGGAAAACATTTGTTAATAGAATGTATGTATTATTAATAACCCTATAGTGAGAGAAAAAGTAGAACATAAAATATAGAGAGAAAAAAGACTATAAAACTGTGTTTCCCGATCCAAAAGTGAGAGATAGGTAGGAAGTGGTAACAACAAACAGTGAAGTGGTGATAATGTTAAAATAAACAACTTATAATTTTAAGGAAAAGAATAGTGACCCAGTGTAACAAACCAAAACCATAACCAAATGGTGAATAAGAAAATAAGTGAATTGTGTTAAACTGTAAGAAACAGCGTAGGTGTGAGGGTAAGAAAATATAAAAACATATTCTATTACCAAAAGAATAACTAGAAGGATTATCTATATAGAATAGAGGGTATCAATACAATACTCACAAAATTGTTATGTTATTAAGTAAATGAAAAGTAATTTGTTTGTTTGATGTTTAAAGGAGTGTAAACCCAGAAGGCAGAAGTTTACAATAATATGTCTGTATTTATATATAAGTAAGGAAGGTATAAGGAGATGAATAGTATGAACATTTTAATTAACGACATACAAGATAATACAGTAGAAGCCCGATATAGCGCGGTTCGATATACCGCGGATTCGGATATAACGCGGTGAAGAGTATGTCGCCCGTTATTAGCGAAAATTCTTACTTGTAGAGAGTGAGTAAATTATGAATTGTTTATCGTGACTTCCGTAGCCACAACATTGGAATGCATTGCGTTTATTGTAAACAAAGGCTTGTTGTTGGAAACGGCGTTGTAAACAACAGCCAGAATTGCCAGTTCAAGTGTACCTGTAGACATAAACAATTGCCCGAGCTATTTACAGTCTCTACGTTTCTAAGAATTCATGCCAAGGCAAGCAGCCAACTAAATCCCTTCTCTCCCTCATATTACAGTACAGTATAAGATCATACTCTGATATTATCTTATCAAAGTGTATAGTCTTTGTCATAAATTCGCATAGTGTAGAGTTTTGTGATGTCACAGAAAAGAAAAGCATATTCTGTGAGTGATAAACTCAAAATAATTGATCGTGTGAAGAACGGAGAGTCAAAGGCAAGTTTATCACGTGACTGTGGCATCCCAGAAGGAACATTTAAAGGGTGGATGAAGGAAGAAGATAAACTTAAAAGTTTTGTGAACACAGTTGAAAGTGAAGTGGGGTTGCAAAGAAAAAAGACTAAAGTAGGTAAGGATAGTGAACTAGATGAGTGTCTGTGCAGGTGGTTTTTAATAAAACGAAGTGAAGGTGTGCCACTGTCAGGACCAGTTATTAGAGCTCAAGCTGTGAAATACATAGTGATTTACATGGCAACAGTGACTTTAATGCATCTGATGGGTGGTTTTCGCGATGGAAATCTCGTCATGGTATAAGCCAGATAAGCATTGAAGGGGAAGCACGATCATGTGACAGTGAAGCTGCAGCACTTTTTCCTCAGGCATTAAACAAAGTAATGATCGATAACGATTTAAATGACCATCAAGTGTATAACTGTGATGAAACTGCTCTGTATTTTCGAATGCTTCCTACCAGAACTCTGGATGTGAATAATTCAATAAATAAATCTGGATTAAAAATAAATAAGGATAGGGTGATATCCCTGGCTGAATATATAGGCTGAATAAAAAAATAAATTTATTTATTCAATAAATAAAAAAAAATATTAATTTCCTGGATCTAACCATAACAAATAACGGTAATGACCTGAAAAACAAAATATACAGAAAGCACACATGCACAGATACGGTTATACATGCTAAGTCATTTCATCCTCCAGCCCAAAAAATGGCTGCATTTAACAGCTTTATTGACAGATTACTTTGTGTTCCCCTTAATAACGAAGACTATGATCAAGAAGTAAATATTATAAAACAAATAGCTCTAAATAATGGTTACAGGCCAGTAATAATTGATAAAATGATAATGAAACATAAAAAAAGTTTAGAAAATAAAAATACCAACATTATTAACCAACATAATAAAAAACATAAAAAATTCATTTCAGCTAATTATACTGGTTTAATGCCAAATATTTTAAAATCTGTTTTTAAAAGTAAAGGATATAATATTTCATTCAAAACATGTAATAAGTTAAAAAAATTTTTCAAAACTAAAATGAAATATTCCTTTAAAAAATAAATCAGGAGTCTATAAAATAAAATGCGATACTTGTGCAGCATTCTACATTGGCCAATCCGGCAGAGATTTTTATACAAGATTTTTAGAGCATATTCCTAAAACAAATAATAATAATTCCAGTTTTGCACAACATTTAATAACAAAAGGTCATAATTATACTAGTTTCAAAAACAATTTCGTAGCATTACATACTTGCAAGAAGGGTAAATTAATGGATAGCCTAGAGGAGTTCGAAATATATAAAGCTTCAAAAAACGCAACAACCAAAAATAATATATTAAATGATCAAATGAACTTCGGATCTAATAACCTGTTTGACACTGCTATACGGTTGAATGATAATTATAGCCAGTCGTAAGGAAATCGCGGTACAGCATGCATGCATGCGAGCGCTCCGAGAGATTCAGTTGTTACGTTTTGTATATTTTATTTAAAAGATTTTAAACATTTTAAATTATGACATAACCACAAAATGTGGTATACATTTACGTTTTGAATTAATATTGTGTATCTGAAGATGGGATTTCATCCCGAAACGCGTCATTGAACGAAAGAAGCTAGTGTCACTAAGGTGGACCATAAGGTAATTTAATTATATTAAATAAGGATAGAGTTACCCTTCTGTTTGCCACAAATAAATCAGGCAGCCACAAAGTTAAACCTCTCTGTATAGGGAAAAGCCGAAATCCTAGATGCTTTCAATATGTTAACATGACGTCATTACCCATCACATATCGTAATACAAAAAATGCTTGGATGACAAGTGATATTTTCAGTAAATGGTTCCATGAAGAATTTGTTCCATCTGTGAGAAGCCACCTGCGGTCACTCAACCTCGAAGAAAAAGCTGTACTGACCCTTGACCACTGTCCAGCACATCCACCTGCTGATATGCTACAGTCAAGAGATGGGAAAATCGGAGTCATGTTCTTGCCGAAAAACACTACAGCACTGATCCAGCCATTAGATCAAGGCATCATAAAAGCATTTAAAGCGCATTACCGCCGTGAACTTCTGAGTGCTATAGTGAATTCTGATGAGGAAATGGAAATTTACCTGTCAATAAACCTGAAAACAGTTTCGTATTCAGTAGGTCTTGCATGGGAAAGTATTAGTACGGCTACGATTCAGAATTGCTGGAAGAAATGTTCCTTTGAACAAAACATCTCCGATGGAAATTGCTCTGTTGCCTGATTCACTAATAGTGATGTACAGTCTGCGAGTAGTGCTCTGCATTGCAACTTCACTCTAGATGACTTGAATGACTGGGCAGAAGTTGACAACGGTGAGCCTGTTACAGAATGTATAGGAGATAAAGATATCATCGATGCAGTCCGAAATGCAAATTGCGAAGAAAAAGAAGATGATGACGATGATGGAAATGAAAATGGGGTGGAAGTGAAAGAAGTTATTCCAAATGTTAGTGAAGTGATAATACACATAAACAAAGTAATTTCGTGGATGGAGAGGCAAAGTGAATCTAATAATGTTCATCTGCTGCACCTCGCATTTATAAAACAATTCACGGAAAAGAAACGCTGTGCATTATCCCGTCAAACAACAATTACGGACTTTTTTAAGACCAACAATTAGGCCTACAGTAGGTCGAGTGAGCAATGTATAAATAGTGTATTTTATATTCCATTGGATTAAAATAGATTAAAATACGTATTGGATTAAAATACAGTTTTCTTATTTTTTATTTCTACATTTGGTGACGTAATTTACGTACAGTATATAGTAGTGCATTATGCTGTAGCCTTTTTCCCGGTCCTCCCTCCCCATCATTTGTCACTGTACAGGTCACCTTCCGATATACCGCGGTTACGCCTATAACGCGGGGGAAAGTATGTCACCCGACAACCGCGCTATATCGGGCTTCTACTGTAATTGTATTTTTTAATAAGAAGGAGTTATTTCTATGTTATGAAGAGTATGAACATTTTGAGTAATGACATACAATATAATAATTGTATATAATAAGAAAGAGTATGGCTGAACAATATACAGACCATCAAGTTATTTATATGTTATGTTTTGTTAATAGATTTAAGTTAAATAGATATGTGAGAAATGGGAGTAGGAGTAAAACTAATAATGACATAAAAAGTAACAAACAACAAATTAATAAATATAATATAAATAGAAAGTAAAATATCAGATAGGAAATAATTTGGTAAAAGTATAATAACATGAATAAATTGTAAAACAGTTCAAAGTAATTCAAAAGCCAATAAGCACGAATGCAAATAAGCAAACCATATGTGCTTAGTAAATAATGTTTAAATAGAGCAAATTAAGAAATTCTAAGATGTTACAGTTTAGGGCTATCAATGACATAGCTGTATAAGTTCAGAAAACCAATAATAAACAATTGAATACTATACTTGAATGATATGACCAAATAAATTATGTAATTACAATTAAATAACCAGACTAATGTGCAGAATTGTGATAAATGGTATAAATAAGTAAAATATGTATTAAAATAGAATTATCAGTTTTGTACAAAAACATTAGTACAGGGCCTAGACCAGCCTTATGAGATGTCAAATTGATCATTGAAAGAAAATAGGGACATCTATATTAATATTTCAAGCATTGGAAATATCCCCAAGGAAAAATAACATTTATAAAATATTTATTTATTTTGAACAGAAAACCAGGATTTATAACAATAGTTTCAAATGTACTTAACCAACCAGAGTCAAGCCGGTTACCATAGAAACAGAGCGTTATTATAATTTTGACCGTTATGTAACGAGATTCCATTAGTAACAATTCAGAGGTATAGACGCTATACTGATGCGGACCTTTTAAAAAGCAAATAAGTAAGAAGATCAAAAAGAAATGAAACCAAATTGAATACCCGAAGTAAACAAGAGTTCCAGCAACACCAGGAGGAAGAATAAACGAAGTTACAAAATTAATAAATAACTAAAAATTGTAATAAAAGAAACAGACACCAACAAAGACGACAACCCTATCTTTGAGATTAGATGAATGCATTAACAACAGCGAAGAAACCATTGATGATCGATAACACACACCGTGATTGTGTTAAGTATAAATTAAATTATAATTAAAAAAAAGTAAAACTGATCCACTTTTCTCACAATAGAAAACTCTCACTATGAACTTGGAACACCTATTTCTTTCAAAGATTAATAAAAAATATTTATTAACACCTGAAGTAAGTATAAGATAACCTATGTATAAAACGATAACACTGACACACACTTTCAACACCACAGAGTTGAATTTAATGTAAACCTCTTTCATATCTAAGTACCACAATTGTAAGGTGGTGTACTTTATTTAAACATCTTGTTCTAAACTTTTTTTTGTACTCAAAAGAATTCATTGACAATTTAATTTGTATGAATAAGAAGATACGGCGACCATCATGTCGTCAAACTAACTGTGTGCTGCCACCCTGCTCTCTGCTGAGTAAAAAATTAATTTATTGCCGAGGCTAAAAGTTATTATAATGATCTCAATTGTACAATAATTATTGAAAATTAATGAGCTATCAAGCCAAATAAATAAGTATGAATCTTTACTAGCTGTCCTGTAATTATTTCAAATGTATTATGTATGTTGTGTTCTGTAGCAGTGAATAGAATTATTTGACCAAATTTTATGTTGGCAACACGTCCCCCCAGACAAGCGAAATTCGAGTTCCCGCCAGTCTGCGAGTAATTAGAATTATTCATCACAATACCGTAAACAAACAAACTGATATTAAATCTTTTAATTGTTTTGTTGGCGCCTATCGGGAAGAAAAAAAAACCAGTGAGTAAGGACAGGTAAGGACTAACAGACAACAACAAGATTCGGGACGGCTTATTAGCGCGATCGTGATCATCATCATCAGCGACAGCTTTATCACAAATTGACGCATTCAACGTGTGACTTAATACACACACACATCTAATTTTTTAAATAACAAAGTGGCCCACCAACTAGTGAGGCTAGATTTACAGGAAGATTTGTATCTAGCGGCGGTTATGAAAAAAGGAGAGCAAGATGATCACTAGAGGCAAACCAAAGAAAAGGACGGAGGACGTCGACATGGATGATAAGGAAGTGACTCCGGTCGAGGGCGTAGAACAGATATTACCTCCCATGGAACCTGCTGAGCCCATACAGCCAGAAAACCAACCAGAGAAACCAACACAAACTGAGGAGGAGAGATTCCAGGAGATGATGAGGAATAAATAAGAAAACTGAAGAATTGAACAAAAATATAGCGTCAATAAAAAAAGATTTTAAGGAAGAATTAGGAGGGACCAACAAGAATATAATGTCATTTAAAGAAGATTTTAAACAAATGACAGAAAAATAGACGAACTGAAGTGAGACAGCCAGAAAAATATGGAGGTCTTAAATGAGAAGATAGCAGAGAACAATGAGAAAATCAATAAGAAAATTGAAGACAATTATGAAAAAATGAATAAGAAAATCGAGGAGGAGATGGCAGGAGTTCAACAAGAAATTACAATGGTTAACGGCAGATTAGAGGACGCCAGTAAAGAAATACAGCAAGTCACAGAAAATGTTAACTCCCGAATAACCAACTTTGAGGAAGTCAGCCAGACTAAAATAGAATCGATACGAACGACGACCGCAGAGGGCCTGCAACAAGTACGAACGGACTTTGGAGAGAAGTGCCGGGACATTGACACCGCAGTAAATGAAGTGTGCGGACAAGGCCAACATAACCGAGAGAAGATCGAAGAAATACAGAACAGGGAAATAATGAAAATCAGAGATAGATTGGAAATTATCAACAACCGACCACCCATAATTTCACAATTCCAAAATATGGACAACCGGGAGACCATCAATTTCAAATCATATAAACGCAACCTGATGGAATTCCTAGAAAGAGTCGGGGAACAATTGGCGAAGACTCGGGAGAATCGCTGGCCAGTTATATACGGGGACATCTGGACGAATACTTCCGAGACATTAACGACAACTGGTGGACGGCACCTAGGCACAACCTCAATAATTATGAAGAATTTAAAGCAATGTTCAAGGGGAAATACTGGTCGGAGGCCACCCAAAACATCGTCCGTGATAACATATGCCACGGTAAATACGAGACCAACAGAGGGACGACGCTCACAGCCTATTTCTTGGGGAAGGTCTGCTTAGCAAGGAATCTGGAGCCGAAGATTCCAGAGGAGAGCCTGGTTACCAAACTCGCATACCACTACGAGGAAGGAGTTTCCAGAGCGAGACTTGGCGGACAAATAAAGACAGTCCAATCAATGGCAGTTCTACTGGAAGACTATGAACGGGAGAGTTACTATAGGAGAAGTCGGCAACGAAACGACCAACATGATAACAGGAACTCCCAGAACAGTAACCACAATAACAATAACAACTATTACCGACCAAACTTTAATAATCGTGGTAATAACAATATAACGCTGAGGTCTACAATGGACCGAATAACAATAATTCGGCCAACGACGGGAACAATAATAACAGCAACAATAATTGGCCAACCAATCCACTAAATGAATTCAATCGGCCGAACAACCCGAACTCGAAGTTTCGACGGGAATGCGTACGGACACCGATACAGCAATAACAACAGATGTGATACCAGAGCCAGTGGAGGCAGAAGTCGCAGTCAGGAGATATACCGGCGCGATCGATACGAAGAGGACCGTAACCAGCGTGAACCCCGACCATCAGTAAGCGGAAATCAGCCTACGAGTCAGCAAGACCGGCGGGACGAACAGCCCGAACCGGCTTTAAACTAAGCGCGGCAGTGAAAAAACAAATAACACCCTCACTGAACCAATCTATTGGGTTAAATCGTACAATTCATCGTACTCACAATGAACGAATAATTACCATTGTACACGCAAATTATTTAAAGAATATAAAGGAAGAATTGCTCAAAGAAAAAGACAACCAATCTGATAACAACCACAACAGTGAAATTGCTTATATCACTACTAAAGTTAACAGAGTGCCAACGCGGATAATAATAGACACGGGATCCAACATTTCATTAATCGACACCATCGAACTTCATAGAATACAGGAAGGGAGTAAGATGACTACACTTACACTACCCATCAGTAACATTGTCCTTGTAGGAGCGACCGGGCGTCAGAATAGAACCGTCCGAAAACAGGTACAACTAGAACTGACGAGCGACGGACAAACCATAACAATGACATTCCTAGTAGCCAGTGGATTACCATTCTAGATGCTAATTGGTTGCGATATGCTGCGCCAGTACTCAGCAATAATTGACCTAAGTAAATCCAAACTATTCTTGAAGAAGGGTGACTTACAATGGACAACAGATTTAATCAGTAGTGACGAAAAACAATCGAACAAAACCACGTATCATATCCAGAAATACCGAGATACTAGGGAACAAACACCGAACAATGGAATTTGCGATGAGACCGACAATGAACAGCTATGGCACGAAAAAATCGACGAGATCCGAACTTTCCAGAGAGAGAAGACGAACGCACAGTTAACCATTCAACAAGCTTACTTACTTACTTACTAGCCAACGCCCACCCTTGGCTGTTGGGCCATTAGGCGGCGCGCTGACCAGTAGAGACGTGAGAGCCTTGCCGTACCATCTTCGTCTTGGACTTCCGTGTCTGAGATCAAGGCTGGACATGCAATTAGGTGATCCGCATTCATGGAAGCGTATCCACAGAGAACACATTCAGGAGACGACAACACGCCAATGCGGTGCAGGTGGGAGGCCAGGTAGTCATGACCGGTTGTAGTTCTAAAAAGAGCAACACTAGTTGCTCGGGGTAGAGTTCTGTTGATGGGGCCGTCCGTAACCAATGTTGCCCATCTTTTTCCCACACAGGCTCTTAATTGTTTTTCTTTTAGCCATAGGCTTATTGAGGAATTTATTCGTGCTTTCGCAGATTCATATGAGCTGGGGGTCTCCGGCTGAGGTAGTGCTGCGCCCATTTTGGCGAGGATGTCGGCTTTTTCATTTCCCATGATGTTGACATGGCTGGGTACCCATTGCAGTTCAATCTGCCAGCCTAATTGTACAAGGTTCTGCAGTTCTCGCCTACACTCAATTGTCAGGGAGCAGTTTGTATCACCATTTGAGGTCACGTTTTGAATCGCTGCAGTCGAATCTATGAGGAAGACGGCTTTGTTAGGTGGTGAGATCTTGGCAAGCTCAATAGATGCTGCCTTTATGGCTGCTACCTCTCCGTCATAGTTGCTTAGCCGGCCTCCTACAGCGAGGTGGCCTTCAAATAGAGAGCTGTAGAACCCAGCCCCTGTTGCCCCTGTAGATGGTATAGAGGATCCGTCTGTGTAGATTCGTATCCACTGCTCAGCGGGAAAGTGTTTTTGTACAGTGTGTAAGGCTGCTTGACGAAGCTCGGCTTCATTCGACTCAGTTTTGGTCTTATTATGGTCGAAGAGTTTCAAGTTAGCATTTGGGAGTTGGCTAAAGAATTCACGGTGATGTATAAAGATCCGAACTTTCCAGAGAGAGAAGACGAACGCACAGTTAACCATTCAACAAGCGGAACAACTTATAGACGTGTACAATAGATACCGACACGTATTTTCAGATACACCTGGGAAGGTCAGAGATTATCAGTGCGAAATCGAATTCCGAGAGCCTGTCAACTTTAATAAAAAATCTTACCCGATTGCATTTTCATTGAAGGAAGCGGTGAGAACAGAAATCAACCGATTAATAGCAGAAGACATAATTGAACCAAGCTACTCACCTTACACCAGCCCTATCGTAGCAGTTCCAAAGAAACACGGGAAGGTGAGAATATGTCTAGACGCCCGTGAGATTAATAAAATCATTGTAAATGATCGTACGTCCCCAGGGGAAATAGAAGAAATCCTGAAAAAGTTCTACGGGACCAAATTCATCAGTATATGGGACACTGTCTGCGGCTATTGGCAGGTCGAGTTACACCCATCCAGTAGAAGGTACATGGCATTCATATTTGAAGGACGGAACTACCAATTTAAAAGATTACCCTTCGGATTGGTGAATTTGGTAGCAGTATTAATAAAAAAAAATTAATGTGGGGAGAATCCTCCGTACATACTGTTACGATCGGCACAGTAAGTGGACTGAGTACATACCAGCGGCCGAAAACTTTATAAATTTATCGCACCACCAGTTTATTGAAACAACACCATACACAGCAATGTTCCAAAGACCACCACCCAGAGAAATTTCTTCATTAATCCAATTTCCCAGTGGAGCAGAATACCAGTTCGATAACGTGCAATTTCACAACAAGATACTCAAGAAAACGGACAAGATACGACAAAGATATAAGCAATTGCAACCAAAACCCCTACAATATCAGATTGGAGAGCAAGTATTACTTAAAAACAGAGAGTTACCAAGTACCATGGAAGGGATAGCCAAGAAGCTATGGTTCATACCTGACACTAAATGCAACTAGTGTGCTGAAACCAGTTCATATCGATTATATGTGGAATCAATTTGTTACAGAGTATATAAAACAATATCACACGGAAAGGCTGCCAGAAACCTTTTCTAATTGATATAAGATAAAACACTTTTAATCTGAAAGTTCAATCACTGAAAATATGTGCCTGAATGGCTTTGAGAAACATTAAAGGTATCCCATAGAATTTTAAAGTATTGTTATGACATTACAGAACAGTCTACGTGTTTGTCGAATGTTCCAGAAGAATCTCGCTCAAATGTGTGTGGCATACGTGATTCTTGACACATTCGCAAGACTTTTCTGGAAGCCGCCAGCCGCGCGGGCTTTGTCAAGGCCGCAGTTAATTACATCGTAGTTTAGAGATAAGGCATAGTTTGGAATCTTCTGGTCTGTGTGCGAATGTATAAATACAAGGCGGCAGCGGCCTTAGTTTTTCAGTTATAGTTGCGATAAATTACAGTGCGGTTCAACAGTTATTATCAGGCGATATTACTGTGTGCATTCAAGTGGTTATTAGTGAAGTAGTGAAGTGTTGCGTTTTATAATCGGGCGGTATATTGTGATACAATTGTGTTTTAATATTAGTTGTTATTTTATTGCGTGTGAACAATTTTTATTTGATTTTTTGTAGGAGACTGTGTTGTTAATTACGAACTGTTTAACTGTGAAAATTAAAGCTGATAATTAGTGACTTAATTGGTGTCTTGTATTTTGTTTTCCACTGTACCTACGACGATCAAGTAGACCGTCATAACAGTATCAACAGCATGGAGGAATAATTAAGATGCACTGTGGCTTCTTGATGGGCTCTTATTTGGGGGGGGGGGGGATTGGAAGTTAGAAAAATCGGATATATCGAGCACAGATGTGAAAGTTTAACTTCCCGTGAGGATTTTCTCTGCTGAAAAAGGGAAATACATGTGTTGTTAACACGGTTAACCTCAAATATCGGTATGGAGAATCATACATGACTTCCATTTTCTAAGATTTATATTTAAAATCATTTACGAAATGAAATGTTTCCATAGAAACTACTTCTTTCCACTTATTGCTTCAGCCTTAACCACAGTACTGTGGTCACTAACGTATACCACCACACGTTATCGCACTCGATTTTCACTGATGATGGCAGTCGACGGCACTGCAGAAACGTCTGGTTTTGCAGAAAACATTGGACTACGGCCAAACAGCCCGGGAAGGAATTTTAACAACAAAACATAGCACACATATAAAAATTATCTCCTCCCCTTTCAACTATAATTTTAGTTGAAAACAACTAAAATACACAACTATAATTACCCCCACCCCGTTCAACTAGCCTCTTCATTTATAGATATTTCATCTACGTTTCTACAGTGGATTATTAAGATCTTCTTATCAGGATACTTTATTTATCAAAATGAAGTACTTTACTCTTGTTACAACAAAAAATGTTTAAGGTAAACTGCCCTTTCCCCGTAACCGATCTTCACCAAAATCAATAGGCCTTCAGTCTTCTACAACTCAGGCATGTATTGTAATAATACGGTGTCGTCCAGTCGTTACTTAAGCCCTGCGATGGAAGCCAATCTGTAACTAAAACGGTTATACGGTGTGTAAATATTACTTTAGTTAACAGGTATACGTGTTCAGGTCCCGCTATTGAATGCCACTTTGTTCAATAATTATGTTACTGTTTAAAAATGTTTAATGGGGTCTCTTGTATTATATGCAGTAATTATTTTTATAATTGATAAAGTATAATATATTTATTTGTAGTGATATGGTTTATTATGAATAAAATATTAACTTGTTGATCCGCTGATGAATGTAACGGTTGCGTCGAAATTGAAGTCGAAATCCTCTTCTATATAAAAATATCATCTGTGTATGTGTAAGTCAAGTGTTGTCTGGACAAAATATATTAATATAATTAACACTTCACGTACCTGGTTGACGTACTTGAGGTTCAGACGTTCACCGCTACTGAATAAACTGTCAAGTCCCTTTTTTGACCAGTATAATATTTCATAAACAAGGTTTTACAACACCTTGAATGTTATATGGGCGCCATATGGGTTTTCTTAAAGAAATGTCCCATAAAAAACAAACTTCTAATTCTATAATTGTGTGAATTGATTTTTACTGTTTCTATCTTTTAAAAGTTAATTGAATTGAAAATAAATTAAATAGTGTACTTAAAAATTTATGTTTTGATGTACCTCAGTGTCTGCAGTACTGAGGGTTGATTACCTATTTTAAAATAATTAAAACAAAAGTTAATGCTGTATAATATTACTGGTTTATTATAACCTCTAGAATTGATTTGAAAAAATACATTTGACAATAATATAATTCGGATCACAGTTATCCGTTTACTGACTGGTCTAGCTCAGTTAAGCACAATAAAAAACTCTTATTTTTACTAACAAAATATTTATCTTATTGGACTAAGTACCTCAAGGGTAAGTTCTTTGAAATACAGAATAGAATGATATTAATTTCTTTTAAAAAATACTACTATGATGTAATAATTCATTTTAGGCCTCTTTAATAACTTTCAATTAAATAATTGATTAACGAGAATTTCGTTTGCTTATATTCTAATTGATGTTAGTTATAAAAAATTCTAATACATATATTCTTACGTTGGGATATATTAATCCCTCTAAATAAATTAATACAGTGTTCTCTACGAATAGTTTGATTGTTTTTGCGTCAGTACAAGTATGTTAATTCCTACAATCAATGGATGGTATATAAACAATAAATTTGGTCACTGTACTACCTTGATTTTTAATCGTAATGATTAAAAATGAACACTTTAACGATCGGATTATATTGATCGCTAATACACTTCACTTTAATCGCACTTGGAAACGAGAAATAACCTTCTTCTTACTGACAATAGGTTCCGATTACACGCACTGTTTATATAAACTCACAATTAACTTTCGATGCACTCAGAGACGATGGCTCGCCTTTCCAATGGTTAATTTGACAAAATTCAAGGTATTTACTACAATTGTACTGTTGTTGATTATTAAAGTATGAAACAACGCAGAGATGCAACTGGTTAGCTTGTGGATAATAATGCGAATGCCAATTTCTTAGCGTCCTTTTGATTATATACCCCTCTCTCGATCGCCGCTAGGAGTTGTTTTTTCTAAGTAAACTCGTTTGTGATTGGTACAAAATTATGTCATAGTGACGTAATGTTCTTAATAAACACCACCGATGCGTATTTTGTACTCAACTGTCGTTGTTTTTAGTGTTCACTTGCACTTTCTTAAATCTTGTTAAAAAACGATGCTAACACTAATTATTAAACTATTACAATTCCATTCTTTAAGCTATTATCACCAAATTAAAGCTTAGTTTCTGATCTTTATTTTGATGTGGCTTGAGGCCGGTTTGAACCTAGTTTTCATTGACAATACATAGAAATACTGTCCTAAAACATGGTTTCTCAGTGTCATCTGCTAATAATGCAAAATGCGACTATTTTCCTTTCTTTGATATTTGATTATTTACATCTGTTTTCTCTTTTGAACGTTATTAAATGAATAAAAGTACATACATTATTAAAACTAAATGTTGCCTATAGCTGGACAATATTAAATCTTAGTATAATTATGACAGTACATTATTCTGAAAATTCCTTATTCTCTAATTACATTATTACATGGCCTACTCATTTTTAAGGCATATAATATTAATTAAGTGGTGGTACTTCACACCTTATTCGTTATATTTACTATTCAATAAGTTTATGTTAATTAGGGGTCCTGGTTCCCTATTGTTTCACTGCCGTAACCTCGTTCATACAGGGTCTGTATATAGTTTTAGTACAAGGTTTATTCCCTGCTTATTATTATCTCTACTTACATTTCATTTATTTAGGAAGTTGCTTATTTACACATAAGGCTGCCGTTTTTAATTACCCTTAATCTATATTGTTACATCTTTGTTGATAATTCTATTCTTTATAGCTTGATGGCTACAGCTAGTATAGTATATAGTCTTTGTTATTTCTGTATCATTGTTCTATTACCTTCAGACAATATGCTGTTATTTGTTATTATCTTGTTAAAGTCATTGGTTATTTTGTTTATACTATATGACTCTACACATCAATGTCTAGAACTGGCTCACTTGACAGCTTATTTGTGAACTTTGCTTGTCCATTAGTCATAGTCAGTCATTGTACTTAAGTTGTAGTGTCATGCAGTGTATTCATCACTGCTTCTTGGGATCCCTCCTCTTCTTTCCTCTTTGCTGGTCCCTTCTCTTCTTGGTTACATTCATTATAATTATTCAATTTACAACTCTAGTGTCATATTTCACCCTTCTGGTGAGAATTATGGCTATGGAACATTTTGTGATGTTACAGTATGTAAAAATTTATTTGATTCTGTTTGAATTTACGGAAGTTATCGTTCGTCATAAAAATATTTCTCTTGTTACAACATAAAATGTTGCAAGTAAACTACCCCTTTCCCTTAACCGATCTTCACCAAAATCAACAGGCCTTGAGGTATCTACAATGTAATGACGTATGAAAAAACTTATTTGATTATATTTGAATTTACGGCAGTTATCGTTCGTCATAGAACGAAATTAACCTTGTTATCACATAAAACATTGCAGGTAAACTACCCCTTTCTCTTAATTGATCTTCACCAAAATCAATAGGTCTTGAGACCTCTACAATTCAGGGATGCATGCAAAACATTATTTGATTCTGTTTGAATGTGCGGCAGTTATCGTTCGTCATATAAACAATTACTCTTGTTAAAACATTAAAGGTAGCAGGTAAACTACCCCTTTCCCTTAACCGATCTTCACCAAAATCAATAGGCATTGAGTACTCTACAACTCAGGCACATATGTAAAAAAGTATTTGATTCTGTTTGAATTTACGGTAATTATCGTTCTTCATAGAAAACGTTCTCTTGTTACAACATACAATTTTGCAGGTAAACTACCCCTTTCCCTTAACCGATCTTCAACAAAATCAACAGACCTTGAGTTATCTACAATTGAGGAAGGTATGCACAAAATTATTTGATTCTGTTTAAATGTGCGGCAGTTATCGTTCGTCATTCGTCATAGAAAAAATTACTCTTGGTAAAACATGAAATGTGGCCGGTAAATTACCCCTTTCCCTTAACCGATCTTCACCAAAATCAACAGGCCTTCAGTCTTTTACAATTGAGGAACGTATGCAAACAAATATTTGATTCTGTTTGAATGTGCAGCAGTTATCATTCGTCACAGAAAAAATTACCGTTGTCAAAACATAAAATGTTGAAGGTAAACTACCCCTTTCCCTTAACCGATCTTCACCAAAATCAACAGACATTGCGTTCTCTACAATTCAGGGCTGTATGCAAAAAATTATTTGATTCTGTTTGAATTTGGGCTGTTATCATTTGCCATATAAAATACCCTTGTTAAAACATTAAATGTTGCAGGTAAACTACCCCTTTCCCTTAACCGATCTTCACCAAAAACAATAGGTCTTGAGAACTCTACAATTCAGGGCTGTATGCAAAACATTATTTGATTCTGTTTGAATTTGCGGCTGTTATCGTTAGCCATAAAAAAAATCTATAGACAGACAGACAGACACACACACAGACACTTTTCAAAAAATGACTTTTTTCATATTTTGAGGGTAGTACAATCAGAATCTGCAATAATCTCGACCACGATTTTTTTTGCCATCACCATACTTCCATTTCCTTATGGAACATGGAAGTAAATATCGGTATGGAGAACCATACATGACTTCCATGTTCTAAGATTTATATTTAAAATCATATTCGAAATGAAATATTTCCATAGAAACCACTTCTTTCTACTTATTGCTTCAGCCTTAAACCACAGTACTGTGGTCACTAACGTATACCACCTCACGTTTTCACCCGATTTGCACTGAGATGAAAGTCGATGGCACTGCCGAAACGTTTGGTTTTGCAGAAAACATTGGACTACGGCTAAACAGCCCGGGAAGCAATTTTAACAAAGAACTACTTCTTTGTTACCGATAACGTAGTACACATACAAAATTCTGCCCTCCCCCTTCAACTATAATTTTCATTTATAGGAAATTACCCCCACCCCGTTCACCTAACCTCTTCATTTATAGATATTTCATCTACGTTTCTACAGTGGATTATTATGAGCTTCTTATCAAGATACTTTATTTATCAAACTTTACTCTTGTTAAAACATAAAACGTTGCAGGTAAACTACCCGTTTCTCTAAACCGATCTTCACCAAAATCAATAGACCTTCAATCCTCTACAATGCAGGGATGGATGCAAAAAAATATTTGATTCTGTTTCAATTTGCGACAGTTATCGTTTATCATGAAAACATTTCTCTTGTTACAACATAACATGTTGCAGGTAAACTACCCCTTTCCCTTTACCGATCTTCACCAAAATCAACAGGCCTTGAGCTCTCTACAATTTAGGAAGGTATGGAAAAGAATATTTGATTTTCTTTTAATTTACGGCAGTCATCGTTCATCATAGAAAAAATTACCCTTGTTAAAACATAAAACGTTGCAGGTAAACTACCCCTTTCTCTAAACCGATCTTCACCAAAATCAACAGGCCATCAGTCCTCTACAATTCAGAGCTGCATGCAAAACATTATTTGATTCCGTTTGAATTTGCGGCTCTTATCGTTTGCCATAGAAGAAATATTACCCTTGATAAAAAAACGTTGCAGGTAAACTACCCCTTTCCCTTAACTGATCTTCACCAACACCAATAGGTATTAAGAACTCTACAATACAGGGCTGTATGCAAAACATCATTTGATTCTGTTTGAATTTGCGGCCGTTATCGTTTACCATAGAAAAAAAGTACCCTTGATAAAAAACCGTTGCAGGTAAACTACCCCTTTCTCTTAACCGATCTTCACCAAAAAAGATAGGTCTTGAGAACTCTATAAATTCAGGGCTGTATGCAAAATATTATATGATTTTGTTTGAATTTGCGGCTATTATCGTTTGCCATACAAAATACCCTTGATAAAACAAAACACGTGGCAGGTAAACTACCCCTTTCCCTTAAACGATCTTCACCAAAAACAATAGGTCTTTAGTACTCAAGAAATCAGGGCTGTATGCAAAAACGTATTTGATTATGTTTGAATTTGCGGCTGTTATCGTTTGCCATATAAAATACACTTGTTAAAACATAAAACGTTGCAGGTAAACTACCCCTTTCCCTTAATCGATCTTTACCAAAATCAACAGATCTTGAGAACTCTACAATTTAGGGCTGTATGCGAAACATTATTTGATTCTGTTTGAATTTGCGGCTGTTATCGTTTGCCAAACAAACAAAATTACCCTTGATAAAAAAAACCGTTGCAGGTAAACTACCCCTTTCCCTCAACCGATCTTCACCAAAAAAAATAGGTCGTGAGTACTCTACAAATCAGGTCTGTATGCAAAAAAGTATTTGATTCTGTTTGAATTTGCGGCTGTTATCGTTTGCCATAAAAAAATATCGGTATGGAGAACCATACATGACTTCCATATTCTAAGATTTATATTTAAATCTTAATATCGCCTGCCAAGCGCGATATATTTTCTCTTATACATGATTTACATTAAAATGAAAAAATTTTAATTTTATTGCCTGGCAACAAAATTATTTTATTTTTAACAATTACCATTGTTTGAAAAAGTTTAAATAAATTTTCAAGTACTTTACTCTTGTTAAAACGTAAAAGGTTGCTGGTAAACTACCCCTTCCCCTTAACCGATCTTCACCAAAATCGAAAGTCCTTGAGACCTCTACAATTCAGGGACGTATGCAAAACATTATTTGATTCTGTTTGAATTTGCGGCAGTTATCGTTTGCCATAGAAAATACGCTTGATAAAAAAATGTTGCAGGTAAACTACCCCTTCCCCTTAACCGATCTTCACCAAAAACAATAGGTCTTGAGTACTCTACAAATCAGGGCTGTATGCAAAACATTATTTGATTCTGTTTGAATTTGCGGCTGTTATCGTTAGCCATAAAAAAAATCTATAGACAGACAGACAGACACACACACAGACACTTTTCAAAAAATGACTTTTTTTCATATTTTGAGGGTAGTACAATCAGAATCTGCAATAATCTCGACCACGATTTTTTTTGCCATCACCATACTTCCATTTCCTTATGGAACATGGAAGTAAATATCGGTATGGAGAACCATACATGACTTCCATGTTCTAAGATTTATATTTAAAATCATATTCGAAATGAAATATTTCCATAGAAACCACTTCTTTCTACTTATTGTTTCAGCCTTAAACCACAGTACTGTGGTCACTAACGTATACCACCTCACGTTTTCACCCGATTTGCACTGAGATGAAAGTCGATGGCACTACCGAAACGTTTGGTTTTGCAGAAAACATTGGACTACGGCTAAACAGCCCGGGAAGCAATTTTAACAAAGAACTACTTCTTTGTTACCGATAACGTAGTACACATACAAAATTCTGCCCTCCCCCTTCAACTATAATTTTCATTTATAGGAAATTACCCCCACCCCGTTCACCTAACCTCTTCATTTATAGATATTTCATCTACGTTTCTACAGTGGATTATTATGAGCTTCTTATCAAGATACTTTATTTATCAAACTTTACTCTTGTTAAAACATAAAACGTTGCAGGTAAACTACCCGTTTCTCTAAACCGATCTTCACCAAAATCAATAGACCTTCAATCCTCTACAATGCAGGGATGGATGCAAAAAAATATTTGATTCTGTTTCAATTTGCGACAGTTATCGTTTATCATGAAAACATTTCTCTTGTTACAACATAACATGTTGCAGGTAAACTACCCCTTTCCCTTTACCGATCTTCACCAAAATCAACAGGCCTTGAGCTCTCTACAATTTAGGAAGGTATGGAAAAGAATATTTGATTTTCTTTTAATTTACGGCAGTCATCGTTCATCATAGAAAAAATTGCCCTTGTTAAAACATAAAACGTTGCAGGTAAACTACCCCTTTCTCTAAACCGATCTTCACCAAAATCAACAGGCCATCAGTCCTCTACAATTCAGAGCTGCATGCAAAACATTATTTGATTCTGTTTGAATTTGCGGCTCTTATCGTTTGCCATAGAAGAAATATTACCCTTGATAAAAAAACGTTGCAGGTAAACTACCCCTTTCCCTTAACTGATCTTCACCAACACCAATAGGTATTAAGAACTCTACAATACAGGGCTGTATGCAAAACATCATTTGATTCTGTTTGAATTTGCGGCCGTTATCGTTTACCATAGAAAAAAAGTACCCTTGATAAAAAACCGTTGCAGGTAAACTACCCCTTTCCCTTAACCGATCTTCACCAAAAAAGATAGGTCTTGAGAACTCTACAATTCAGGGCTGTATGCAAAATATTATATGATTTTGTTTGAATTTGCGGCTATTATCGTTTGCCATACAAAATACCCTTGATAAAACAAAACACGTGGCAGGTAAACTACCCCTTTCCCTTAAACGATCTTCACCAAAAACAATAGGTCTTTAGTACTCAAGAAATCAGGGCTGTATGCAAAAACGTATTTGATTATGTTTGAATTTGCGGCTGTTATCGTTTGCCATATAAAATACACTTGTTAAAACATAAAACGTTGCAGGTAAACTACCCCTTTCCCTTAATCGATCTTTACCAAAATCAACAGATCTTGAGAACTCTACAATTTAGGGCTGTATGCAAAACATTATTTGATTCTGTTTGAATTTGCGGCTATTATCGTTTGCCAAACAAACAAAATTACCCTTGATAAAAAAAACCGTTGCAGGTAAACTACCCCTTTCCCTCAACCGATCTTCACCAAAAACAATAGGTCGTGAGTACTCTACAAATCAGGTCTGTATGCAAAAAATTATTTGATTCTGTTTGAATTTGCGGCTGTTATCGTTTGCCATAAAAAAATATCGGTATGGAGAACCATACATGACTTCCATATTCTAAGATTTATATTTAAATCTTAATATCGCCTGCCAAGCGCGATATATTTTCTCTTATACATGATTTACATTAAAATGAAAAAATTTTAATTTTATTGCCTGGCAACAAAATTATTTTATTTTTAACAATTACCATTGTTTGAAAAAGTTTAAATAAATTTTCAAGTACTTTACTCTTGTTAAAACGTAAAAGGTTGCTGGTAAACTACCCCTTCCCCTTAACCGATCTCCACCAAAATCGAAAGTCCTTGAGACCTCTACAATTCAGGGACGTATGCAAAATATTATTTGATTCTGTTTGAATTTGCGGCAGTTATCGTTTGCCATAGAAAATACGCTTGATAAAAAAATGTTGCAGGTAAACTACCCCTTCCCCTTAACCGATCTTCACCAAAAACAATAGGTCTTGAGTACTCTACAAATCAGGGCTGTATGCAAAACATTATTTGATTCTGTTTGAATTTGCGGCTGTTATCGTTTGCCATAGAAAATACCCTTGTTAAAAAAACGTTGCAGGTAATCTACCCCTTCCCCTTAACCGATCTTCACCAAAAACAATAGGTCTTGAGTACTCTACAAATCAGGGCTGTATGCAAAACATTATTTGATTCTGTTTGAATTTGCGGCTGTTATCATTTGCCATAGAAAATACCCTTGTTAAAAAAACGTTGCAGGTAAACTACCCCTTCCCCTTAACCGATCTTCACCAAAAACAATAGGTCTTGAGTACTTTACAAATCAGGGCTGTTTGCAAAACATTATTTGATTCTGTTTGAATTTGCGGCTGTTATCGTTTGCCATAGAAAATACCCTTGTTAAAAAAACGTTGCAGGTAAACTACCCCTTTCCCTCAACCGATCTTTACCAAAAATAATAATTCTTGAGAACTCTACAATTTAGTGCTGTATGCAAATAATCGTTTGATTCTGTTTGAATTTGCGGCTGTTATCGTTTGCCATAGGAAATACCCTTGTTAAGACATAAAACGTTGCAGGTAAACTACCCCTTTCCCTCAACCGATCTTTACCAAAAATTATAGGTCTTGAAAACTCTACAATTCAGGGTTGTATGCGAAACATTATTTGATTCTGTTTGAATTTGCGGCCGTTATCGTTTGCCAAACAAACAAAATTACCCTTGATAAAAAAAAACCGTTGCCGGTAAACTACCCCTTTCCCTTATCCGATCTGCACCAAAAACAATAAGTCGTGAGTACTCTACAAATCAGGGCTGTATGCAAAAAATTATTTGATTCTGTTTGAATTTGCGGCAGTTATCGTTTGCCATAGAAAAAAAATGTAGACACACAGACACTTTTCGAAAAACGACTTTTTTTCATGTTTTGAGTGTAGTAGAATCAGAATCTGCAATAATTCGAACACGATTTTTTTTGCCATCACCATACTTCCATTCCATAAGGAATATGGAAGTAAAATTACCCTTGATAAAAAACCGTTGCAGGTAAACTACCCCTTTCCCTTAACCGATCTTCACCAAAAACGATAGGTCTTGAGAACTCTACAATTCAGGGTTGTATGTAAAATATTATATGATTTTGTTTGAATTTGCGGCTGTTATCGTTTGCCATACAAAATACCCTTGATAAAACAAAATAAAACGTGGCAGGTAAACTACCCCTTTCCCTCAAACGATCTTCACCAAAAACAATAGGTCTTTAGTACTCAAGAAATCAGGGCTGTATGCAAACACTTATTTGATTCTGTTTGAATTTGCAGCTCGTATCGTTTGCCATAGAAAATACCCTTTTAAAACATAAAACGTTGCAGGTAAACTACCCCTTTTCCTTAACCGATCTTCACTAAAACCAAAAGGTCTTGAGAACTCAAAAATCCAGGGCTGTATGCAAAACAATATTTGATTCTGTTTGAATTTGCGGCTGTTATCATTTGCCATAGGAAATACCCTTGTTAAAACATAAAACGTTACAGGTAAACTACCCCTTTCCCTTAACCGATCTTCACCAAAAACAATACGTCTTGAGAACTCTACAATTCAGGGCTGTATGCGAAACATTATTTGATTCTGTTTGAATTTGCGGCAGTTATCGTTTGCCATAGAAAAAAAATCTACGCACACACAGACACACACACAGACACTTTTCGGAAAACGACTTTTTTTCATGTTTTGAGTGTAGTAGAATCAGAATCTGCAATAATCTCGAACACGATTTTTTTTGCCATCACCATACTTCCATTTCCTTATGGAACATGGAAGTAAATATCGGTATGGAGAACCATACATGACTTCCATGTTCTAAGATTTATATTTAAAATCATATTTGAAATGAAATATTTCCATAGAAACCACTTCTTTCTACTTATTGCTTCAGCCTTAAACCACAGTACTGTGGTCACTAACGTATACCACCTCACGTTTTCACTCGATTTGAACTGAGATGAAAGTCGATGGCACTGCCGAAACGTTTGGTTTTGCAGAAAACATTGGACTACGGCTAAACAGCCCGGGAAGCAATTTTAACAAAGAACTACTTCTTTGTTACCGATAACGTAGTACACATAACAAAATTCTGCCCTCCCCCTTCAACTATAATTTTCATTTATAGGAAATTACCCCCACCCCGTTCACCTAACCTCTTCATTTATAGATATTTCATCTACGTTTCTACAGTGGATTATTATGAGCTTCTTATCAAGATACTTTATTTATCAAACTTTACTCTTGTTAAAACATAAAACGTTGCAGGTAAACTACCCTTTTCTCTAAACCGATCTTCACCAAAATCAATAGACCTTCAATCCTCTACAATGCAGGGATGGATGCAAAAAAATATTTGATTCTGTTTCAATTTGCGACAGTTATCGTTTATCATGAAAACATTTCTCTTGTTACAACATAACATGTTGCAGGTAAACTACCCCTTTCCCTTTACCGATCTTCACCAAAATCAACAAACCTTGAGTTCTCTAGAAATCAGGCAAGTGTGCAAAAACTTATTTGATTCTCTTTGAATTTTCGGCAGTTATCGTTTGTCATAAAAAAAATTACCCTTTTTAAAACAAAACTTAGGTGATAGACTACCCCTTTCCCTTAACCGATCTTTGCCAAAAACAATAGGTCGTGAGTACTCTACAAATCAGGGCAGTATGCAAAACATCATTTTATTCTGTTTGAATTTGCGGCTGTTATCGTTTACTATAGAAAAAAAAAATACCCTTGATAAAAAACCGTTGCAGGTAAACTACCCCTTTCCCTTAACCGATCTTTAACAAAATCAACAGACCTTGAGTTCTGTATAATTCAAAAAGGTATGCAGAAGAGTAGTTGATTCTGTTTTAATGTACGGCAGTTATCGTTCGTCATAAAAAAAATTACCCTTGATAAAACATAAAATGTTGCTGGTAAACAACCCTATTCCCTTAACCGATCTTCACCAAAACCAACAGGTCTTGAGAACTCTACATTTCAGGGCTGTATGCAAAATATTATATGATTCTGTTTGAATTTGCGGCTGTTATCGTTTGCCATATAAAATACCCTTGATAAAACAAAAAACGTGTCAGGTAAACTACCCCTTTTCCTTAACCGATCTTCACCAAAAACAATAGGTCTTTAGTACTCAACAAAACAGGGCTGTATGCAAAAACGTATTTGATTATGTTTGAATTTGCGGCTCTTATCGTTTGCCATAGAAAATACCCTTTTAAAACATAAAACGTTGCAGGTAAACTACCCCTTTCCCTTCACCGATCTTCACCAACACCAATAGGTATTAAGAACTCTACAATACAGGGCTGTATGCAAAACATCATTTGATTCTGTTTGAATTTGCGGCCGTTATCGTTTACCATAGAAAAATATCGGTATGGAGAACCATACATGACTTCCATATTCTAAGATTTATATTTAAAATCATTTTCACCCAAACAGCCAGGCTGTGTCTTACCTGCCTTTTTATTGCTGTATTAAATGAAAAATATTATATTACATTAAAATGAAAAATTTATAATTTTATTGCCTGGCAACAAAATTATTTTATTTTTAACAATTACCATTGTTTCAAAAAGTTTAAATAAATTTTCAAGTACTTTACTCTTGTTAAAACGTAAAAGGTTGCTGGTAAACTACCCCTTCCCCTTAACCGATCTTCACCAAAATCGAAAGTCATTGAGACCTCTACAATTCAGGGACGTATGCTAAAAATTATTTGATTCTGTTTGAATTTGCGGCTGCTATCGTTTGCCATAGAAAATACGCTTGATAAAAAAACGTTGCAGGTAAACTACCCCTTCCCCTTAACCGATCTTCACCAAAAACAATAAGTCTTGAGTACTCTACAAATCAGGGCTGTATGCAAAACATTATTTGATTCTGTTTGAATTTGCGGCTGTTATCGTTTGCCATAGAAAATACCCTTGTTAAAAAAACGTTGCAGGTAAACTACCCCTTTACCTCAACCGATCTTCACCAAAAACAATAGGTCTTGAGAACTCTTCAATTTAGGGCTGTATGCAAATAATCTTTTGATTCTGTTTGAATTTGCGGCTGTTATCGTTTGCCATAGGAAATACCCTTGTTAAAACATAAAACGTTACAGGTAAACTACCCCTTTCCCTTAACCGATCTTCACCAGAAACAATAGGTCTTGAGTACTCTACAAATCAGGGCTGTACGCAAAACATTATTTGATTCTGTTTGAATTTGCGGCTGTTATCGTTTGCCATAGAAAATACCCTTTTTAAAAAAACGTTGCTGGTAAACTACCCCTTTCCCTCAACCGATCTTCACCAAAAACAATAGGTCTTGAGAACTCTACAATTTAGGGCTGTATGCAAATAATCTTTTGATTCTGTTTGAATTTGCGGCTGTTATCGTTTGCCATAAGAAATACCCTTGTTAAAACATAAAACGTTACAGGTAAACTACCCCTTTCCCTTAACCGATCTTCACCAAAATCGAAAGACCTTGAGAACTCTACAATTCAGGGCTGTATGCGAAACATTATTTCATTCTGTATGAATTTGCGGCTGTTATCGTTTGCCAAACAAACAAAATTACCCTTGCTAAAAAAAAACCGTTGCAGGTAAACTACCCCTTTCCCTCAACCGATCTTCACCAAAAATGATAGGTCGCGAGTACTCTGCAAATCAGGGCTGCATGCAAAAAATTATTTGATTCTGTTTGAATTTGCGGCAGTTATCGTTTGCCATAGAAAAAAAATCTACAGACAGACAGACAGACAGACACACAGACACTTTTCGGAAAACGACTTTTTTTCATGTTTTGAGTGTAGTACAATCAGAATCTGCAATAATCTCGAACACGATTTTTTTTGCCATCACCATACTTCCATTCCTTAAGGAATATGGAAGTAAATATCGGTATGGAGAACCATACATGACTTCCATATTCTAAGATTTATATTTAAATCTTAATATCGCCTGCCAAGCGCGATATATTTTCTCTTATACATGATTTACATTAAAATGAAAAAATTTTAATTTTATTGCCTGGCAACAAAATTATTTTATTTTTAACAATTACCATTGTTTGAAAAAGTTTAAATAAATTTACAAAGTACTTTACTCTTGTTAAAACGTAAAAGGTTGCAGGTAAACTACCCCTTCTCCTTAACCGATCTTCACCAAAATCGAAAGTCCTTGAGACCTCTACAATTCAGGGATGTATGCAAAAAATTATTTGATTCTGTTTGAATTTGCGGCAGTTATCGTTTGCCATAGAAAATTCGCTAGATAAAAAAACGTTGCAGGTAAACTACCCCTTCCCCTTAACCGATCTTCACCAAAAACAATAGGTCTTGAGTACTCTACAAATCAGGGGTGTATGCAGAACATTATTTGATTCTGTTTGAATTTGCGGCTGTTATCGTTTGACATAGAAAATACCCTTGTTAAAAAAACGTTGCAGGTAAACTACCCCATTCCCTCAACCGATCTTCACCAAAAACAATATGTCGTGAGAACTCTACAATTTAGGGCTGTATGCAAATAATCTTTTGATTCTGTTTGAATTTGCGGCTGTTATCGTTTGCCATAGGAAATACCCTTGTTAAAACATAAAACGTTACAGGTAAACTACCCCTTTCCCTTAACCGATCTTCACCAAAATCAACAGATCTTGAGAACTCTACAATTCAGGGCTGTATGCGATACATTATTTGATTCTGTTTGAATTTGCGGCTGTTATCGTTTGCCAAACAAACAAAATTACCCTTGCTAAAAAAAAACCGTTGCAGGTAAACTACCCCTTTCCCTCAACCGATCTTCACCAAAAACAATAGGTCGCGAGTTCACTGCAAATCAGGGCAGTATGCAAAAAATTATTTGATTCTGTTTGAATTTGCGGCAGTTATCGTTTGCCATAGAAAAAAAATCTACAGACAGACACACAGACAGACAGACAGACACACAGACACTTTTCGGAAAACGACTTTTTTTCATGTTTTGAGTGTAGTAGAATCAGAATCTGCAATAATCTCGAACACGATTTTTTTTGCCATCACCATACTTCCATTCCTTAAGGAATATGGAAGTAAAATTACCCTTGATAAAAAACCGTTGCAGGTAAACTACCCCTTTCCCTTAACCGATCTTCACCAAAAAAGATAGGTCTTGAGAACTCTACAATTCAGGGCTGTATGCAAAATATTATATGATTTTGTTTGAATTTGCGGCTATTATCGTTTGCCATACAAAATACCCTTGATAAAACAAAACACGTGGCAGGTAAACTACCCCTTTCCCTTAAACGATCTTCACCAAAAACAATAGGTCTTTAGTACTCAAGAAATCAGGGCTGTATGCAAAAACGTATTTGATTATGTTTGAATTTGCGGCTGTTATCGTTTGCCATATAAAATACCCTTGTTAAAACATAAAACGTTGCAGGTAGACTACCCCTTTCCCTTAATCGATCTTTACCAAAATCAACAGATCTTGAGAACTCTACAAATCAGGGCTGTATGCAAAAAATTATTTGATTCTGTTTGAATTTGCGGCTGTTATCGTTTGCCATAAAAAAAAATCTATAGACAGACAGACACACACACAGACACTTTTCGAAAAATGACTTTTTTTCATGTTTTGAGGGTAGTACAATCAGAATCTGCAATAATCTCGACCACGATTTTTTTTACCATCACCATACTTCCATTTCCTTATGGAACATGGAAGTAAATATCGGTATGGAGAACCATACATGACTTCCATGTTCTAAGATTTATATTTAAAATCATATTTGAAATGAAATATTTCCATAGAAACCACTTCTTTCTACTTATTGCTTCAGCCTTAAACCACAGTACTGTGGTCACTAACGTATACCACCTCACGTTTTCACTCGATTTGCACCGAGATGAAAGTCGATGGCACTGCCGAAACGTTTGGTTTTGCAGAAAACATTGGACTACGGCTAAACAGCCCGGGAAGCAATTTTAACAAAGAACTACTTCTTTGTTACCGATAACGTAGTACACATAACAAAATTCGGCCCTCCCCCTTCAACTATAATTTTCATTTATAGGAAATTACCCCCACCCCGTTCACCTAACCTCTTCATTTATAGATATTTCATCTACGTTTCTACAGTGGATTATTATGAGCTTCTTATCAAGATACTTTATTTATCAAAATTAAGTACTTTACTCTTGTTAAAACATAAAACGTTGCAGGTAAACTACCCGTTTCTCTAAACCGATCTTCACCAAAATCAATAGACCTTCAATCCTCTACAATGCAGGGATGGATGCAAAAAAATATTTGATTCTGTTTCAATTTGCGACAGTTATCGTTTATCATGAAAACATTTCTCTTGTTACAACATAACATGTTGCAGGTAAACTACCCCTTTCCCTTTACCGATCTTCACCAAAATCAACAGGCCTTGAGCTCTCTACAATTTAGGAAGGTATGGAAAAAAATATTTGATTTTCTTTTAATTTACGGCAGTCATCGTTCAACATAGAAAAAATTGCCCTTGTAAAAACATAAAACGTTGCAGGTAAACTACCCCTTTCTCTAAACCGATCTTCACCAAAATCAACAGGCCATCAGTCATCTACAATTCAGAGCTGCATGCAAAACATTATTTGATTCTGTTTGAATTTGCGGCTCTTATCGTTTGCCATAGAAGAAATATTACCCTTGATAAAAAAACGTTGCTGGTAAACTACCCCTTTCCCTTAACTGATCTTCACCAACACCAATAGGTATTAAGAACTCTACAATACAGGGCTGTATGCAAAACATCATTTGATTCTGTGTGAATTTGCGGCCGTTATCGTTTACCATAGAAAAAAATTACCCTTGATAAAAAACCGTTGCAGGTAAACTACCCCTTTCCCTTAACCGATCTTCACCAAAAAAGATAGGTCTTGAGAACTCTACAATTCAGGGCTGTATGCAAAATATTATATGATTTTGTTTGAATTTGCGGCTATTATCGTTTGCCATACAAAATACCCTTGATAAAACAAAACACGTGGCAGGTAAACTACCCCTTTCCCTTAAACGATCTTCACCAAAAACAATAGGTCTTTAGTACTCAAGAAATCAGGGCTGTATGCAAAAACGTTTTTGATTATGTTTGAATTTGCGGCTGTTATCGTTTGCCATATAAAATACACTTGTTAAAACATAAAACGTTGCAGGTAAACTACCCCTTTCCCTTAATCGATCTTTACCAAAATCAACAGATCTTGAGAACTCTACAATTTAGGGCTGTATGCGAAACATTATTTGATTCTGTTTGAATTTGCGGCTGTTATCGTTTGCCAAACAAACAAAATTACCCTTGATAAAAAAAACCGTTGCAGGTAAACTACCCCTTTCCCTCAACCGATCTTCACCAAAAACAATAGGTCGTCAGTACTCTACAAATCAGGTCTGTATGCAAAAAATTATTTGATTCTGTTTGAATTTGCGGCTGTTATCGTTTGCCATAAAAAAATATCGGTATGGAGAACCATACATGACTTCCATATTCTAAGATTTATATTTAAATCTTAATATCGCCTGCCAAGCGCGATATATTTTCTCTTATACATGATTTACATTAAAATGAAAAAATTTTAATTTTATTGCCTGGCAACAAAATTATTTTATTTTTAACAATTAACATTGTTTGAAAAAGTTTAAATAAATTTTCAAGTACTTTACTCTTGTTAAAACGTAAAAGGTTGCTGGTAAACTACCCCTTCCCCTTAACCGATCTTCACCAAAATCGAAAGTCCTTGAGACCTCTACAATTCAGGGACGTATGCAAAATATTATTTGATTCTGTTTGAATTTGCGGCAGTTATCGTTTGCCATAGAAAATACGCTTGATAAAAAAATGTTGCAGGTAAACTACCCCTTCCCCTTAACCGATCTTCACCAAAAACAATAGGTCTTGAGTACTCTACAAATCAGGGCTGTATGCAAAACATTATTTGATTCTGTTTGAATTTGCGGCTGTTATCGTTTGCCATAGAAAATACCCTTGTTAAAAAAAGTTGCAGGTAATCTACCCCTTCCCCTTAACCGATCTTCACCAAAAACAATAGGTCTTGAGTACTCTACAAATCAGGGCTGTGTGCAAAACATTATTTGATTCAATTTGAATTTGCGGCTGTTATCGTTTGCCATAGAAAATACCCTTGTTAAAAAAACGTTGCCGGTAAACTACCCCTTACCCTTAACCGATCTTCACCAAAAACAATATGTCTTGAGTACTTTACAAATCAGGGCTGTTTGCAAAACATTATTTGATTCTGTTTGAATTTGCGGCTGTTATCGTTTGCCATAGAAAATACCCTTGTTAAAAAAACGTTGCAGGTAAACTACCCCTTTCCCTCAACCGATCTTTACCAAAAATAATAATTCTTGAGAACTCTACAATTTAGTGCTGTATGCAAATAATCGTTTGATTCTGTTTGAATTTGCGGCTGTTATCGTTTGCCATAGGAAATACCCTTGTTAAGACATAAAACGTTGCAGGTAAACTACCCCTTTCCCTCAACCGATCTTTACCAAAAATTATAGGTCTTGAAAACTCTACAATTCAGGGTTGTATGCGAAACATTATTTGATTCTGTTTGAATTTGCGGCCGTTATCGTTTGCCAAACAAACAAAATTACCCTTGATAAAAAAAAACCGTTGCCGGTAAACTACCCCTTTCCCTCATCCGATCTGCACCAAAAACAATAAGTCGTGAGTACTCTACAAATCAGGGCTGTATGCAAAAAATTATTTGATTCTGTTTGAATTTGCGGCAGTTATCGTTTGCCATAGAAAAAAAATGTAGACACACAGACACTTTTCGAAAAACGACTTTTTTTCATGTTTTGAGTGTAGTAGAATCAGAATCTGCAATAATTCGAACACGATTTTTTTTGCCATCACCATACTTCCATTCCATAAGGAATATGGAAGTAAAATTACCCTTGATAAAAAACCGTTGCAGGTAAACTACCCCTTTCCCTTAACCGATCTTCACCAAAAACGATAGGTCTTGAGAACTCTACAATTCAGGGTTGTATGTAAAATATTATATGATTTTGTTTGAATTTGCGGCTGTTATCGTTTGCCATACAAAATACCCTTGATAAAACAAAATAAAACGTGGCAGGTAAACTACCCCTTTCCCTCAAACGATCTTCACCAAAAACAATAGGTCTTTAGTACTCAAGAAATCAGGGCTGTATGCAAACACTTATTTGATTCTGTTTGAATTTGCAGCTCGTATCGTTTGCCATAGAAAATACCCTTTTAAAACATAAAACGTTGCAGGTAAACTACCCCTTTTCCTTAACCGATCTTAACTAAAACCAAAAGATCTTGAGAACTCAAAAATCCAGGGCTGTATGCAAAACAATATTTGATTCTGTTTGAATTTGCGGCTGTTATCATTTCCCATAGGAAATACCCTTGTTAAAACATAAAACGTTACAGGTAAACTACCCCTTTCCCTTAACCTATCTTCACCAAAAACAATAGGTCTTGAGAACTCTACAATTCAGGGCTGTATGCGAAACATTATTTGATTCTGTTTGAATTTGCGGCAGATATCGTTTGCCATAGAAAAAAAATCTACGCACACACAGACACACACACAGACACTTTTCGGAAAACGACTTTTTTTCATGTTTTGAGTGTAGTAGAATCAGAATCTGCAATAATCTCGAAAACGATTTTTTTTGCCATCACCATACTTCCATTTCCTTATGGAACATGGAAGTAAATATCGGTATGGAGAACCATACATGACTTCCATGTTCTAAGATTTATATTTAAAATCATATTTGAAATGAAATATTTCCATAGAAACCACTTCTTTCTACTTATTGCTTCAGCCTTAAACCACAGTACTGTGGTCACTAACGTATACCACCTCACGTTTTCACTCGATTTGAACTGAGATGAAAGTCGATGGCACTGCCGAAACGTTTGGTTTTGCAGAAAACATTGGACTACGGCTAAACAGCCCGGGAAGCAATTTTAACAAAGAACTACTTCTTTGTTACCGATAACGTAGTACACATAACAAAATTCTGCCCTCCCCCTTCAACTATAATTTTCATTTATAGGAAATTACCCCCACCCCGTTCACCTAACCTCTTCATTTATAGATATTTCATCTACGTTTCTACAGTGGATTATTATGAGCTTCTTATCAAGATACTTTATTTATCAAACTTTACTCTTGTTAAAACATAAAACGTTGCAGGTAAACTACCCTTTTCTCTAAACCGATCTTCACCAAAATCAATAGACCTTCAATCCTCTACAATGCAGGGATGGATGCAAAAAAATATTTGATTCTGTTTCAATTTGCGACAGTTATCGTTTATCATGAAAACATTTCTCTTGTTACAACATAACATGTTGCAGGTAAACTACCCCTTTCCCTTTACCGATCTTCACCAAAATCAACAAACCTTGAGTTCTCTAGAAATCAGGCAAGTGTGCAAAAACTTATTTGATTCTCTTTGAATTTTCGGCAGTTATCGTTTGTCATAAAAAAAATTACCCTTTTTAAAACAAAACTTAGGTGATAGACTACCCCTTTCCCTTAACCGATCTTTGCCAAAAACAATAGGTCGTGAGTACTCTACAAATCAGGGCAGTATGCAAAACATCATTTTATTCTGTTTGAATTTGCGGCTGTTATCGTTTACTATAGAAAAAAAAAACCCTTGATAAAAAACCGTTGCAGGTAAACTACCCCTTTCCCTTAACCGATCTTCAACAAAATCAACAGACCTTGAGTTCTGTATAATTCAAAAAGGTATGCAGAAGAGTAGTTGATTCTGTTTTAATGTACGGCAGTTATCGTTCGTCATAAAAAATATCGGTATGGAGAACCATACATGACTTCCATATTCTAAGATTTATATTTAAAATCATTTTCAGCCAAACAGCCAGGCTGTGTCTTACCTGCCTTTTTATTGCTGTATTAAATGAAAAATATTATATTACATTAAAATGAAAAAATTATAATTTTATTGCCTGGCAACAAAATTATTTTATTTTTAACAATTACCATTGTTTCAAAAAGTTTAAATAAATTTTCAAGTACTTTACTCTTGTTAAAACGTAAAAGGTTGCAGGTAAACTACCCCTTCCCCTTAACCGATCTTCACCAAAAACAATAGGTCTTGAGTACTCTACAAATCAGGGCTGTATGCAAAACATTATTTGATTCTGTTTGAATTTGCGGCTGTTATCGTTTGCCATAGAAAATACCCTTGTTAAAAAACGTTGCAGGTAAACTACCCCTTTCCCTCAACCGATCTTCACCAAAAACAACAGGTCTTGAGAACTCTACAATTTAGGGCTGTATGCAAATAATCTTTTGATTCTGTTTGAATTTCCGGCTGTTATCGTTTGCCATAGGAAATACCCTTGTTAAAACATAAAACGTTACAGGTAAACTACCCCTTTCCCTTAACCGATCTTCACAAAAATCAGCAGATCTTGAGAACTCTACAATTCAGGGCTGTATGCGAAACATTATTTGATTCTGTTTGAATTTGCGGCTGTTATCGTTTGCCAAACAAACAAAATTACCCTTGCTAAAAAAAACCGTTGCAGGTAAACTACCCCTTTCCCTCAACCGATCTTCACCAAAAACAATAGGTCGCGAGTACTCTGCAAATCAGGGCTGTATGCAAACAATTATTTGATTCTGTTTGAATTTGCGGCAGTTATCGTTTGCCATAGAAAAAAAATCTACAGACACACAGACAGACAGGCAGACAGACAGACAGACAGACACACACACAGACACTTTTCGGAAAACGACTTTTTTTCATGTTTTGAGTGTAGTAGAATCAGAATCTGCAATAATCTCGAACACGATTTTTTTTGCCATCACCATACTTCCATTCCTTAAGGAATATGGAAGTAAATATCGGTATGGAGAACCATACATGACTTCCATATTCTAAGATTTATATTTAAAATCATTTTCAGCCAAACAGCCAGGCTGTGTCTTACCTGCCTTTTTATTGCTGTATTAAATGAAAAATATTATATTACATTAAAATGAAAAAATTATAATTTTATTGCCTGGCAACAAAATTATTTTATTTTTAACAATTACCATTGTTTCAAAAAGTTTAAATAAATTTTCAAGTACTTTACTCTTGTTAAAACGTAAAAGGTTGCAGGTAAACTACCCCTTCCCCTTAACCGATCTTCACCAAAATCGAAAGTCATTGAGACCTCTACAATTCAGGGACGTATGCAAAAAATTATTTGATTCTGTTTGAATTTGCGGCTGTTATCGTTTGCCATAGAAAATACGCTTGATAAAAAAACGTTGCAGGTAAACTACCCCTTCCCCTTAACCAATCTTCACCAAAAACAATAGGTCTTGAGTACTCTACAAATCAGGGCTGTATGCAAAACATTATTTGATTCTGTTTGAATTTGCGGCTGTTATCGTTTGCCATAGAAAATAAAACGTAAAAGGTTGCAGGTAAACTACCCCTTCCCCTTAACCGATCTTCACCAAAAACAATAGGTCTTGAGTACTCTACAAATCAGGACTGTATGCAAAACATTATTTGATTCTGTTTGAATTTGCGGCTGTTATCGTTTGCCATATAAAATACCCTTGTTAAAAAAACGTTGCAGGTAAACTACCCCTTTCCCTCAACCGATCTTCACCAAAAACAATAGATCTTGAGAAATCTACAATTCAGGGCTGTATGCGAAACATTATTTGATTCTGTTTGAATTTGCGGCTGTTATCGTTTGCCAAAAAAAAAAAAATTTCCCTTGATAAAAAAAACCGTTGCAGGTAAACTACCCCTTCCCCTCAACCGATCTTCACCAAAAACAATAGGTCGCGAGTACTCTACAAATCAGGGCTGTATGCAAAAAATTATTTGATTCTGTTTGAATTTGCGGCAGTTGTCGTTTGCCATAGAAAATACGCATGATAAAAAACGTTGCTGGTAAACTACCCCTTCCCCTCAACCGATCTTCACCAAAAACAATAGGTCTTGAGTACTCTACAAATCAGGGCTGTATGCAGAAAATTATTTGATTCTGTTTGAATTTGCGGCTGTTATCGTTTGCCATAGAAAATACCCTTGTTAAAAAAACGTTGTAGGTAAACTACCCCTTTCCCTTAACCGATCTTCACCAAAAACAAAAGGTATTGAGAACTCTACAATTTAGGGCTGTATGCAAATAATCTTTTCATTCTGTTTGAATTTGCGGCTGTTATCGTTTGCCATAGGAAATATCCTTGTTAAAACATAAAACGTTACAGGTAAACTACCCCTTTCCCTTAACCGATCTTCACCAAAAACAATAGGTCTTGAGAACTCTACAATTCAGGGCTGTATGCGAAACATTATTTGATTCTGTTTGAATTTGCGGCTGTTATCGTTTCCCAAACAAACAAAATTTCCCTTGCTAAAAAAAAACCGTTGCAGGTAAACTACCCCTTTCCCTCAACCGATCTTCACCAAAAACAATAGGTCGCGAGAACTCTGCAAAACCGGGCTGTATGCAAAAAATTATTTGATTCTGTTTGAATTTGCGGCAGTTATCGTTTGCCATAGAAAAAAAATCTACAGATAGACAGACAGACAGACAGACAGACAGACACACAGACACTTTTCGGAAAACGACTTTTTTTCATGTTTTGAGTGTAGTAGAATCAGAATCTGCAATAATCTCGAACACGATTTTTTTTGCCATCACCATACTTCCATTCCTTAAGGAATATGGAAGTAAAAATTACCCTTGATAAAACATAAAATGTTGCTGGTAAACAACCCTATTCCCTTAACCGATCTTCACCAAAACCAACAGGTCTTGAGAACTCTACATTTCAGGGCTGTATGCAAAATATTATATGATTCTGTTTGAATTTGCGGCTGTTATCGTTTGCCATATAAAATACCCTTGATAAAACAAAAAACGTGTCAGGTAAACTACCCCTTTTCCTTAACCGATCTTCACCAAAAACAATAGGTCTTTAGTACTCAACAAAACAGGGCTGTATGCAAAAACGTATTTGATTATGTTTGAATTTGCGGCTCTTATCGTTTGCCATAGAAAATACCCTTTTAAAACATAAAACGTTGCAGGTAAACTACCCCTTTCCCTTAACCGATCTTCACCAACACCAATAGGTATTAAGAACTCTACAATACAGGGCTGTATGCAAAACATCATTTGATTCTGTTTGAATTTGCGGCCGTTATCGTTTACCATAGAAAAATATCGGTATGGAGAACCATACATGACTTCCATATTCTAAGATTTATATTTAAAATCATTTTCACCCAAACAGCCAGGCTGTGTCTTACCTGCCTTTTTATTGCTGTATTAAATGAAAAATATTATATTACATTAAAATGAAAAATTTATAATTTTATTGCCTGGCAACAAAATTATTTTATTTTTAACAATTACCATTGTTTCAAAAAGTTTAAATAAATTTTCAAGTACTTTACTCTTGTTAAAACGTAAAAGGTTGCTGGTAAACTACCCCTTCCCCTTAACCGATCTTCACCAAAATCGAAAGTCATTGAGACCTCTACAATTCAGGGACGTATGCTAAAAATTATTTGATTCTGTTTGAATTTGCGGCTGCTATCGTTTGCCATAGAAAATACGCTTGATAAAAAAACGTTGCAGGTAAACTACCCCTTCCCCTTAACCGATCTTCACCAAAAACAATAAGTCTTGAGTACTCTACAAATCAGGGCTGTATGCAAAACATTATTTGATTCTGTTTGAATTTGCGGCTGTTATCGTTTGCCATAGAAAATACCCTTGTTAAAAAAACGTTGCAGGTAAACTACCCCTTTACCTCAACCGATCTTCACCAAAAACAATAGGTCTTGAGAACTCTACAATTTAGGGCTGTATGCAAATAATCTTTTGATTCTGTTTGAATTTGCGGCTGTTATCGTTTGCCATAGGAAATACCCTTGTTAAAACATAAAACGTTACAGGTAAACTACCCCTTTCCCTTAACCGATCTTCACCAGAAACAATAGGTCTTGAGTACTCTACAAATCAGGGCTGTACGCAAAACATTATTTGATTCTGTTTGAATTTGCGGCTGTTATCGTTTGCCATAGAAAATACCCTTTTTAAAAAAACGTTGCAGGTAAACTACCCCTTTCCCTCAACCGATCTTCACCAAAAACAATAGGTCTTGAGAACTCTACAATTTAGGGCTGTATGCAGATAATCTTTTGATTCTGTTTGAATTTGCGGCTGTTATCGTTTGCCATAAGAAATACCCTTGTTAAAACATAAAACGTTACAGGTAAACTACCCCTTTCCCTTAACCGATCTTCACCAAAATCAAAAGACCTTGAGAACTCTACAATTCAGGGCTGTATGCGAAACATTATTTCATTCTGTATGAATTTGCGGCTGTTATCGTTTGCCAAACAAACAAAATTACCCTTGCTAAAAAAAAACCGTTGCAGGTAAACTACCCCTTTCCCTCAACCGATCTTCACCAAAAATAATAGGTCGCGAGTACTCTGCAAATCAGGGCTGCATGCAAAAAATTATTTGATTCTGTTTGAATTTGCGGCAGTTATCGTTTGCCATAGAAAAAAAATCTACAGACAGACAGACACACAGACAGACAGACAGACACACAGACACTTTTCGGAAAACGACTTTTTTTCATGTTTTGAGTGTAGTACAATCAGAATCTGCAATAATCTCGAACACGATTTTTTTTGCCATCACCATACTTCCATTCCTTAAGGAATATGGAAGTAAATATCGGTATGGAGAACCATACATGACTTCCATATTCTAAGATTTATATTTAAATCTTAATATCGCCTGCCAAGCGCGATATATTTTCTCTTATACATGATTTACATTAAAATGAAAAAATTTTAATTTTATTGCCTGGCAACAAAATTATTTTATTTTTAACAATTACCATTGTTTGAAAAAGTTTAAATAAATTTACAAAGTACTTTACTCTTGTTAAAACGTAAAAGGTTGCAGGTAAACTACCCCTTCTCCTTAACCGATCTTCACCAAAATCGAAAGTCCTTGAGACCTCTACAATTCAGGGATGTATGCAAAAAATTATTTGATTCTGTTTGAATTTGCGGCTGTTATCGTTTGACATAGAAAATACCCTTGTTAAAAAAACGTTGCAGGTAAACTACCCCATTCCCTCAACCGATCTTCACCAAAAACAATATGTCGTGAGAACTCTACAATTTAGGGCTGTATGCAAATAATCTTTTGATTCTGTTTGAATTTGCGGCTGTTATCATTTGCCATAGGAAATACCCTTGTTACAACATAAAACGTTACAGGTAAACTACCCCTTTCCCTTAACCGATCTTCACCAAAATCAACAGATCTTGAGAACTCTACAATTCAGGGCTGTATGCGAAACATTATTTGATTCTGTTTGAATTTGCGGCTGTTATCGTTTGCCAAACAAACAAAATTACCCTTGCTAAAAAAAAACCGTTGCAGGTAAACTACCCCTTTCCCTCAACCGATCTTCACCAAAAACAATAGGTCGCGAGTACACTGCAAATCAGGGCAGTATGCAAAAAATTATTTGATTCTGTTTGAATTTGCGGCAGTTATCGTTTGCCATAGAAAAAAAATCTACAGACAGACACACAGACAGACAGACAGACACACAGACACTTTTCGGAAAACGACTTTTTTTCATGTTTTGAGTGTAGTAGAATCAGAATCTGCAATAATCTCGAACACGATTTTTTTTGCCATCACCATACTTCCATTCCTTAAGGAATATGGAAGTAAAATTACCCTTGATAAAAAACCGTTGCAGGTAAACTACCCCTTTCCCTTAACCGATCTTCACCAAAAAAGATAGGTCTTGAGAACTCTACAATTCAGGGCTGTATGCAAAATATTATATGATTTTGTTTGAATTTGCGGCTATTATCGTTTGCCATACAAAATACCCTTGATAAAACAAAACACGTGGCAGGTAAACTACCCCTTTCCCTTAAACGATCTTCACCAAAAACAATAGGTCTTTAGTACTCAAGAAATCAGGGCTGTATGCAAAAATGTATTTGATTATGTTTGAATTTGCGGCTGTTATCGTTTGCCATATAAAATACCCTTGTTAAAACATAAAACGTTGCAGGTAGACTACCCCTTTCCCTTAATCGATCTTTACCAAAATCAACAGATCTTGAGAACTCTACAATTTAGGGCTGTATGCGAAACATTATTTGATTCTGTTTGAATTTGCGGCTGTTATCGTTTGCCAAACAAACAAAATTACCCTTGATAAAAAAAAACCGTTGCAGGTAAACTACCCCTTTCCCTCAACCGATCTTCACCAAAAACAATAGGTCGTGAGTACTCTACAAATCAGGGCTGTATGCAAAAAATTATTTGATTCTGTTTGAATTTGCGGCTGTTATCGTTTGCCATAAAAAAAAAATCTATAGACAGACAGACACACACACAGACACTTTTCGAAAAATGATTTTTTTTCATGTTTTGAGGGTAGTACAATCAGAATCTGCAATAATCTCGACCACGATTTTTTTTACCATCACCATACTTCCATTTCCTTATGGAACATGGAAGTAAATATCGGTATGGAGAACCATACATGACTTCCATGTTCTAAGATTTATATTTAAAATCATATTTGAAATGAAATATTTCCATAGAAACCACTTCTTTCTACTTATTGCTTCAGCCTTAAACCACAGTACTGTGGTCACTAACGTATACCACCTCACGTTTTCACTCGATTTGCACCGAGATGAAAGTCGATGGCACTGCCGAAACGTTTGGTTTTGCAGAAAACATTGGACTACGGCTAAACAGCCCGGGAAGCAATTTTAACAAAGAACTACTTCTTTGTTACCGATAACGTAGTACACATAACAAAATTCGGCCCTCCCCCTTCAACTATAATTTTCATTTATAGGAAATTACCCCCACCCCGTTCACCTAACCTCTTCATTTATAGATATTTCATCTACGTTTCTACAGTGGATTATTATGAGCTTCTTATCAAGATACTTTATTTATCAAAATTAAGTACTTTACTCTTGTTAAAACATAAAACGTTGCAGGTAAACTACCCGTTTCTCTAAACCGATCTTCACCAAAATCAATAGACCTTCAATCCTCTACAATGCAGGGATGGATGCAAAAAAATATTTGATTCTGTTTCAATTTGCGACAGTTATCGTTTATCATGAAAACATTTCTCTTGTTACAACATAACATGTTGCAGGTAAACTACCCCTTTCCCTTTACCGATCTTCACCAAAATCAACAGGCCTTGAGCTCTCTACAATTTAGGAAGGTATGGAAAAAAATATTTGATTTTCTTTTAATTTACGGCAGTCATCGTTCAACATAGAAAAAATTGCCCTTGTAAAAACATAAAACGTTGCAGGTAAACTACCCCTTTCTCTAAACCGATCTTCACCAAAATCAACAGGCCATCAGTCATCTACAATTCAGAGCTGCATGCAAAACATTATTTGATTCTGTTTGAATTTGCGGCTCTTATCGTTTGCCATAGAAGAAATATTACCCTTGATAAAAAAACGTTGCAGGTAAACTACCCCTTTCCCTTAAATGATCTTCACCAACACCAATAGGTATTAAGAACTCTACAATACAGGGCTGTATGCAAAACATCATTTGATTCTGTGTGAATTTGCGGCCGTTATCGTTTACCATAGAAAAAAATTACCCTTGATAAAAAACCGTTGCAGGTAAACTACCCCTTTCCCTTAACCGATCTTCACCAAAAAAGATAGGTCTTGAGAACTCTACAATTCAGGGCTGTATGCAAAATATTATATGATTTTGTTTGAATTTGCGGCTATTATCGTTTGCCATACAAAATACCCTTGATAAAACAAAACACGTGGCAGGTAAACTACCCCTTTCCCTTAAACGATCTTCACCAAAAACAATAGGTCTTTAGTACTCAAGAAATCAGGGCTGTATGCAAAAACGTTTTTGATTATGTTTGAATTTGCGGCTGTTATCGTTTGCCATATAAAATACACTTGTTAAAACATAAAACGTTGCAGGTAAACTACCCCTTTCCCTTAATCGATCTTTACCAAAATCAACAGATCTTGAGAACTCTACAATTTAGGGCTGTATGCGAAACATTATTTGATTCTGTTTGAATTTGCGGCTGTTATCGTTTGCCAAACAAACAAAATTACCCTTGATAAAAAAAACCGTTGCAGGTAAACTACCCCTTTCCCTCAACCGATCTTCACCAAAAACAATAGGTCGTGAGTACTCTACAAATCAGGTCTGTATGCAAAAAATTATTTGATTCTGTTTGAATTTGCGGCTGTTATCGTTTGCCATAAAAAAATATCGGTATGGAGAACCATACATGACTTCCATATTCTAAGATTTATATTTAAATCTTAATATCGCCTGCCAAGCGCGATATATTTTCTCTTATACATGATTTACATTAAAATGAAAAAATTTTAATTTTATTGCCTGGCAACAAAATTATTTTATTTTTAACAATTACCATTGTTTGAAAAAGTTTAAATAAATTTTCAAGTACTTTACTCTTGTTAAAACGTAAAAGGTTGCTGGTAAACTACCCCTTCCCCTTAACCGATCTTCACCAAAATCGAAAGTCCTTGAGACCTCTACAATTCAGGGACGTATGCAAAATATTATTTGATTCTGTTTGAATTTGCGGCAGTTATCGTTTGCCATAGAAAATACGCTTGATAAAAAAATGTTGCAGGTAAACTACCCCTTCCCCTTAACCGATCTTCACCAAAAACAATAGGTCTTGAGTACTCTACAAATCAGGGCTGTATGCAAAACATTATTTGATTCTGTTTGAATTTGCGGCTGTTATCGTTTGCCATAGAAAATACCCTTGTTAAAAAAAGTTGCAGGTAATCTACCCCTTCCCCTTAACCGATCTTCACCAAAAACAATAGGTCTGGAGTACTCTACAAATCAGCGCTGTGTGCAAAACATTATTTGATTCAATTTGAATTTGCGGCTGTTATCGTTTGCCATAGAAAATACCCTTGTTAAAAAAACGTTGCAGGTAAACTACCCCTTACCCTTAACCGATCTTCACCAAAAACAATAGGTCTTGAGTACTTTACAAATCAGGGCTGTTTGCAAAACATTATTTGATTCTGTTTGAATTTGCGGCCGTTATTGTTTGCCAAACAAACAAAATTACCCTTGATAAAAAAAAACCGTTGCAGGTAAACTACCCCTTTCCCTCAACCGATCTTCACCAAAAACAATAGGTCGTGAGTACTCTACAAATCAGGGCTGTATGCAAAAAATTATTTGATTCTGTTTGAATTTGCGGCTGTTATCGTTTGCCATAAAAAAAAAATCTATGGACAGACAGACACACACACAGACACTTTTCGAAAAATGACTTTTTTTCATGTTTTGAGGGTAGTACAATCAGAATCTGCAATAATCTCGACCACGATTTTTTTTGCCATCACCATACTTCCATTTCCTTATGGAACATGGAAGTAAATATCGGTATGGAGAACCATACATGACTTCTATGTTCTAAGATTTATATTTAAAATCATATTTGAAATAAAATATTTCCATAGAAACCACTTCTTTCTACTTATTGCTTCAGCCTTAAACCACAGTACTGTGGTCACTAACGTATACCACCTCACGTTTTCACTCGATTTGCACTGAGATGAAAGTCGATGGCACTGCCGAAACGTTTGGTTTTGCAGAAAACATTGGACTTCGGCTAAACAGCCCGGGAAGCAATTTTAACAAAGAACTACTTCTTTGTTACCGATAACGTAGTACACATAACAAAATTCTGCCCTCCCCCTTCAACTATAATTTTCATTTATAGGAAATTACCCCCACCCCGTTCACCTAACCTCTTCATTTATAGATATTTCATCTACGTTTCTACAGTGGATTATTATGAGCTTCTTATCAAGATACTTTATTTATCAAACTTTACTCTTGTTAAAACATAAAACGTTCCAGGTAAACTACCCGTTTCTCTATACCGATCTTCACCAAAATCAATAGACCTTCAATCCTCTACAATGCAGGGATGGATGCAAAAAAATATTTGATTCTGTTTCAATTTGCGACAGTTATCGTTTATCATGAAAACATTTCTCTTGTTACAACATAACATGTTGCAGGTAAACTACCCCTTTCCCTTTACCGATCTTCACCAAAATCAACAAACCTTGAGTTCTCTAGAAATCAGGCAAGTGTGCAAAAACTTATTTGATTCTCTTTGAATTTTCGGCAGTTATCGTTTGTCATAAAAAAAATTACCCTTTTTAAAACAAAACTTAGGTGATAGACTACCCCTTTCCCTTAACCGATCTTTGCCAAAAACAATAGGTCGTGAGTACTCTACAAATCAGGGCAGTATGCAAAACATCATTTGATTCTGTTTGAATTTGCGGCTGTTATCGTTTACTATAGAAAAAAAAAATACCCTTGATAAAACACCGTTGCAGGTAAACTACCCCTTTCCCTTAACCGATCTTCAACAAAATCAACAGACCTTGAGTTCTGTATAATTCAAAAAGGTATGCAGAAGAGTAGTTGATTCTGTTTTAATGTACGGCAGTTATCGTTCGTCATACAAAAAATTACCCTTGATAAAACATAAAAAGTTGCTGGTAAACAACCCTATTCCCTTAACCGATCTTCACCAAAACCAACAGGTCTTGAGAACTCTACATTTCAGGGCTGTATGCAAAATATTATATGATTCTGTTTGAATTTGCGGCTATTATCGTTTGCCATACAAAATACCCTTGATAAAACAAAACACGTGGCAGGTAAACTACCCCTTTCCCTTAAACGATCTTCACCAAAAACAATAGGTCTTTAGTACTCAAGAAATCAGGGCTGTATGCAAAAACTTATTTGATTATGTTTGAATTTGCGGCTGTTATCGTTTGCCATATAAAATACCCTTGTTAAAACATAAAACGTTGCAGGTAGACTACCCCTTTCCCTTAATCGATCTTTACCAAAATCAACAGATCTTGAGAACTCTACAATTTAGGGCTGTATGCGAAACATTATTTGATTCTGTTTGAATTTGCGGCTGTTATCGTTTGCCAAACAAACAAAATTACCCTTGATAAAAAAAAACCGTTGCCGGTAAACTACCCCTTTCCCTCAACCGATCTTCACCAACACCAATAGGTATTAAGAACTCTACAATACAGGGCTGTATGCAAAACATCATTTGATTCTGTTTGAATTTGCGGCCGTTATCGTTTACCATAGAAAAAAATTACCCTTGATAAAAAACCGTTGCAGGTAAACTACCCCTTTTCCTTAACCGATCTTCACCAAAAACAATAGGTCTTTAGTACTCAACAAAACAGGGCTGTATGCAAAAACGTATTTGATTATGTTTGAATTTGCGGCTCTTATCGTTTGCCATAGAAAATACCGTTTTAAAACATAAAACGTTGCAGGTAAACTACCCCTTTCCCTTAACCGATCTTCACCAAAAAAGATAGGTCTTGAGAACTCTACAATTCAGGGCTGTATGCAAAATATTATATGATTTTGTTTGAATTTGCGGCTATTATCGTTTGCCATACAAAATACCCTTGATAAAACAAAACACGTGGCAGGTAAACTACCCCTTTCCCTTAAACGATCTTCACCAAAAACAATAGGTCTTTAGTACTCAAGAAATCAGGGCTGTATGCAAAAACTTATTTGATTATGTTTGAATTTGCGGCTGTTATCGTTTGCCATATAAAATACCCTTGTTAAAACATAAAACGTTGCAGGTAGACTACCCCTTTCCCTTAATCGATCTTTACCAAAATCAACAGATCTTGAGAACTTTACAATTTAGGGCTGTATGCGAAACATTATTTGATTCTGTTTGAATTTGCGGCTGTTATCGTTTGCCAAACAAACAAAATTACCCTTGATAAAAAAAAACCGTTGCAGGTAAACTACCCCTTTCCCTCAACCGATCTTCACCAAAAACAATAGGTCGTGAGTACTCTACAAATCAGGGCTGTATGCAAAAAATTATTTGATTCTGTTTGAATTTGCGGCTGTTATCGTTTGCCATAAAAAAAAAATCTATAGACAGACAGACACACACACAGACACTTTTCGAAAAATGACTTTTTTTCATGTTTTGAGGGTAGTACAATCAGAATCTGCAATAATCTCGACCACGATTTTTTTTACCATCACCATACTTCCATTTCCTTATGGAACATGGAAGTAAATATCGGTATGGAGAACCATACATGACTTCCATGTTCTAAGATTTATATTTAAAATCATATTTGAAATGAAATATTTCCATAGAAACCACTTCTTTCTACTTATTGCTTCAGCCTTAAACCACAGTACTGTGGTCACTAACGTATACCACCTCACGTTTTCACTCGATTTGCACCGAGATGAAAGTCGATGGCACTGCCGAAACGTTTGGTTTTGCAGAAAACATTGGACTACGGCTAAACAGCCCGGGAAGCAATTTTAACAAAGAACTACTTCTTTGTTACCGATAACGTAGTACACATAACAAAATTCGGCCCTCCCCCTTCAACTATAATTTTCATTTATAGGAAATTACCCCCACCCCGTTAACCTAACCTCTTCATTTATAGATATTTCATCTACGTTTCTACAGTGGATTATTATGAGCTTCTTATCAAGATACTTTATTTATCAAAATTAAGTACTTTACTCTTGTTAAAACATAAAACGTTGCAGGTAAACTACCCGTTTCTCTAAACCGATCTTCACCAAAATCAATAGACCTTCAATCCTCTACAATGCAGGGATGGATGCAAAAAAATATTTGATTCTGTTTCAATTTGCGACAGTTATCGTTTATCATGAAAACATTTCTCTTGTTACAACATAACATGTTGCAGGTAAACTACCCCTTTCCCTTTACCGATCTTCACCAAAATCAACAGGCCTTGAGCTCTCTACAATTTAGGAAGGTATGGAAAAAAATATTTGATTTTCTTTTAATTTACGGCAGTCATCGTTCATCATAGAAAAAATTGCCCTTGTAAAAACATAAAACGTTGCAGGTAAACTACCCCTTTCTCTAAACCGATCTTCACCAAAATCAACAGGCCATCAGTCATCTACAATTCAGAGCTGCATGCAAAACATTATTTGATTCTGTTTGAATTTGCGGCTCTTATCGTTTGCCATAGAAGAAATATTACCCTTGATAAAAAAACGTTGCAGGTAAACTACCCCTTTCCCTTAACTGATCTTCACCAACACCAATAGGTATTAAGAACTCTACAATACAGGGCTGTATGCAAAACATCATTTGATTCTGTGTGAATTTGCGGCCGTTATCGTTTACCATAGAAAAAAATTACCCTTGATAAAAAACCGTTGCAGGTAAACTACCCCTTTCCCTTAACCGATCTTCACCAAAAAAGATAGGTCTTGAGAACTCTACAATTCAGGGCTGTATGCAAAATATTATATGATTTTGTTTGAATTTGCGGCTATTATCGTTTGCCATACAAAATACCCTTGATAAAACAAAACACGTGGCAGGTAAACTACCCCTTTCCCTTAAACGATCTTCACCAAAAACAATAGGTCTTTAGTACTCAAGAAATCAGGGCTGTATGCAAAAACGTTTTTGATTATGTTTGAATTTGCGGCTGTTATCGTTTGCCATATAAAATACACTTGTTAAAACATAAAACGTTGCAGGTAAACTACCCCTTTCCCTTAATCGATCTTTACCAAAATCAACAGATCTTGAGAACTCTACAATTTAGGGCTGTATGCGAAACATTATTTGATTCTGTTTGAATTTGCGGCTGTTATCGTTTGCCAAACAAACAAAATTACCCTTGATAAAAAAAACCGTTGCAGGTAAACTACCCCTTTCCCTCAACCGATCTTCACCAAAAACAATAGGTCGTGAGTACTCTACAAATCAGGTCTGTATGCAAAAAATTATTTGATTCTGTTTGAATTTGCGGCTGTTATCGTTTGCCATAAAAAAATATCGGTATGGAGAACCATACATGACTTCCATATTCTAAGATTTATATTTAAATCTTAATATCGCCTGCCAAGCGCGATATATTTTCTCTTATACATGATTTACATTAAAATGAAAAAATTTTAATTTTATTGCCTGGCAACAAAATTATTTTATTTTTAACAATTACCATTGTTTGAAAAAGTTTAAATAAATTTTCAAGTACTTTACTCTTGTTAAAACGTAAAAGGTTGCTGGTAAACTACCCCTTCCCCTTAACCGATCTTCACCAAAATCGAAAGTCCTTGAGACCTCTACAATTCAGGGACGTATGCAAAATATTATTTGATTCTGTTTGAATTTGCGGCAGTTATCGTTTGCCATAGAAAATACGCTTGATAAAAAAATGTTGCAGGTAAACTACCCCTTCCCCTTAACCGATCTTCACCAAAAACAATAGGTCTTGAGTACTCTACAAATCAGGGCTGTATGCAAAACATTATTTGATTCTGTTTGAATTTGCGGCTGTTATCGTTTGCCATAGAAAATACCCTTGTTAAAAAAAGTTGCAGGTAATCTACCCCTTCCCCTTAACCGATCTTCACCAAAAACAATAGGTCTGGAGTACTCTACAAATCAGGGCTGTGTGCAAAACATTATTTGATTCAATTTGAATTTGCGGCTGTTATCGTTTGCCATAGAAAATACCCTTGTTAAAAAAACGTTGCAGGTAAACTACCCCTTACCCTTAACCGATCTTCACCAAAAACAATAGGTCTTGAGTACTTTACAAATCAGGGCTGTTTGCAAAACATTATTTGATTCTGTTTGAATTTGCGGCCGTTATTGTTTGCCAAACAAACAAAATTACCCTTGATAAAAAAAAACCGTTGCAGGTAAACTACCCCTTTCCCTCAACCGATCTTCACCAAAAACAATAGGTCGTGAGTACTCTACAAATCAGGGCTGTATGCAAAAAATTATTTGATTCTGTTTGAATTTGCGGCTGTTATCGTTTGCCATAAAAAAAAAATCTATGGACAGACAGACACACACACAGACACTTTTCGAAAAATGACTTTTTTTCATGTTTTGAGGGTAGTACAATCAGAATCTGCAATAATCTCGACCACGATTTTTTTTGCCATCACCATACTTCCATTTCCTTATGGAACATGGAAGTAAATATCGGTATGGAGAACCATACATGACTTCTATGTTCTAAGATTTATATTTAAAATCATATTTGAAATAAAATATTTCCATAGAAACCACTTCTTTCTACTTATTGCTTCAGCCTTAAACCACAGTACTGTGGTCACTAACGTATACCACCTCACGTTTTCACTCGATTTGCACTGAGATGAAAGTCGATGGCACTGCCGAAACGTTTGGTTTTGCAGAAAACATTGGACTACGGCTAAACAGCCCGGGAAGCAATTTTAACAAAGAACTACTTCTTTGTTACCGATAACGTAGTACACATAACAAAATTCTGCCCTCCCCCTTCAACTATAATTTTCATTTATAGGAAATTACCCCCACCCCGTTCACCTAACCTCTTCATTTATAGATATTTCATCTACGTTTCTACAGTGGATTATTATGAGCTTCTTATCAAGATACTTTATTTATCAAACTTTACTCTTGTTAAAACATAAAACGTTCCAGGTAAACTACCCGTTTCTCTATACCGATCTTCACCAAAATCAATAGACCTTCAATCCTCTACAATGCAGGGATGGATGCAAAAAAATATTTGATTCTGTTTCAATTTGCGACAGTTATCGTTTATCATGAAAACATTTCTCTTGTTACAACATAACATGTTGCAGGTAAACTACCCCTTTCCCTTTACCGATCTTCACCAAAATCAACAAACCTTGAGTTCTCTAGAAATCAGGCAAGTGTGCAAAAACTTATTTGATTCTCTTTGAATTTTCGGCAGTTATCGTTTGTCATAAAAAAAATTACCCTTTTTAAAACAAAACTTAGGTGATAGACTACCCCTTTCCCTTAACCGATCTTTGCCAAAAACAATAGGTCGTGAGTACTCTACAAATCAGGGCAGTATGCAAAACATCATTTGATTCTGTTTGAATTTGCGGCTGTTATCGTTTACTATAGAAAAAAAAAATACCCTTGATAAAACACCGTTGCAGGTAAACTACCCCTTTCCCTTAACCGATCTTCAACAAAATCAACAGACCTTGAGTTCTGTATAATTCAAAAAGGTATGCAGAAGAGTAGTTGATTCTGTTTTAATGTACGGCAGTTATCGTTCGTCATACAAAAAATTACCCTTGATAAAACATAAAAAGTTGCTGGTAAACAACCCTATTCCCTTAACCGATCTTCACCAAAACCAACAGGTCTTGAGAACTCTACATTTCAGGGCTGTATGCAAAATATTATATGATTCTGTTTGAATTTGCGGCTATTATCGTTTGCCATACAAAATACCCTTGATAAAACAAAACACGTGGCAGGTAAACTACCCCTTTCCCTTAAACGATCCTCACCAAAAACAATAGGTCTTTAGTACTCAAGAAATCAGGGCTGTATGCAAAAACTTATTTGATTATGTTTGAATTTGCGGCTGTTATCGTTTGCCATATAAAATACCCTTGTTAAAACATAAAACGTTGCAGGTAGACTACCCCTTTCCCTTAATCGATCTTTACCAAAATCAACAGATCTTGAGAACTCTACAATTTAGGGCTGTATGCGAAACATTATTTGATTCTGTTTGAATTTGCGGCTGTTATCGTTTGCCAAACAAACAAAATTACCCTTGATAAAAAAAAACCGTTGCAGGTAAACTACCCCTTTCCCTCAACCGATCTTCACCAACACCAATAGGTATTAAGAACTCTACAATACAGGGCTGTATGCAAAACATCATTTGATTCTGTTTGAATTTGCGGCCGTTATCGTTTACCATAGAAAAAAATTACCCTTGATAAAAAACCGTTGCAGGTAAACTACCCCTTTTCCTTAACCGATCTTCACCAAAAACAATAGGTCTTTAGTACTCAACAAAACAGGGCTGTATGCAAAAACGTATTTGATTATGTTTGAATTTGCGGCTCTTATCGTTTGCCATAGAAAATACCGTTTTAAAACATAAAACGTTGCAGGTAAACTACCCCTTTCCCTTAACCGATCTTCACCAAAAAAGATAGGTCTTGAGAACTCTACAATTCAGGGCTGTATGCAAAATATTATATGATTTTGTTTGAATTTGCGGCTATTATCGTTTGCCATACAAAATACCCTTGATAAAACAAAACACGTGGCAGGTAAACTACCCCTTTCCCTTAAACGATCTTCACCAAAAACAATAGGTCTTTAGTACTCAAGAAATCAGGGCTGTATGCAAAAACTTATTTGATTATGTTTGAATTTGCGGCTGTTATCGTTTGCCATATAAAATACCCTTGTTAAAACATAAAACGTTGCAGGTAGACTACCCCTTTCCCTTAATCGATCTTTACCAAAATCAACAGATCTTGAGAACTCTACAATTTAGGGCTGTATGCGAAACATTATTTGATTCTGTTTGAATTTGCGGCTGTTATCGTTTGCCAAACAAACAAAATTACCCTTGATAAAAAAAAACCGTTGCAGGTAAACTACCCCTTTCCCTCAACCGATCTTCACCAAAAACAATAGGTCGTGAGTACTCTACAAATCAGGGCTGTATGCAAAAAATTATTTGATTCTGTTTGAATTTGCGGCTGTTATCGTTTGCCATAAAAAAAAAATCTATAGACAGACAGACACACACACAGACACTTTTCGAAAAATGACTTTTTTTCATGTTTTGAGGGTAGTACAATCAGAATCTGCAATAATCTCGACCACGATTTTTTTTACCATCACCATACTTCCATTTCCTTATGGAACATGGAAGTAAATATCGGTATGGAGAACCATACATGACTTCCATGTTCTAAGATTTATATTTAAAATCATATTTGAAATGAAATATTTCCATAGAAACCACTTCTTTCTACTTATTGCTTCAGCCTTAAACCACAGTACTGTGGTCACTAACGTATACCACCTCACGTTTTCACTCGATTTGCACCGAGATGAAAGTCGATGGCACTGCCGAAACGTTTGGTTTTGCAGAAAACATTGGACTACGGCTAAACAGCCCGGGAAGCAATTTTAACAAAGAACTACTTCTTTGTTACCGATAACGTAGTACACATAACAAAATTCGGCCCTCCCCCTTCAACTATAATTTTCATTTATAGGAAATTACCCCCACCCCGTTAACCTAACCTCTTCATTTATAGATATTTCATCTACGTTTCTACAGTGGATTATTATGAGCTTCTTATCAAGATACTTTATTTATCAAAATTAAGTACTTTACTCTTGTTAAAACATAAAACGTTGCAGGTAAACTACCCGTTTCTCTAAACCGATCTTCACCAAAATCAATAGACCTTCAATCCTCTACAATGCAGGGATGGATGCAAAAAAATATTTGATTCTGTTTCAATTTGCGACAGTTATCGTTTATCATGAAAACATTTCTCTTGTTACAACATAACATGTTGCAGGTAAACTACCCCTTTCCCTTTACCGATCTTCACCAAAATCAACAGGCCTTGAGCTCTCTACAATTTAGGAAGGTATGGAAAAAAATATTTGATTTTCTTTTAATTTACGGCAGTCATCGTTCATCATAGAAAAAATTGCCCTTGTAAAAACATAAAACGTTGCAGGTAAACTACCCCTTTCTCTAAACCGATCTTCACCAAAATCAACAGGCCATCAGTCATCTACAATTCAGAGCTGCATGCAAAACATTATTTGATTCTGTTTGAATTTGCGGCTCTTATCGTTTGCCATAGAAGAAATATTACCCTTGATAAAAAAACGTTGCAGGTAAACTACCCCTTTCCCTTAACTGATCTTCACCAACACCAATAGGTATTAAGAACTCTACAATACAGGGCTGTATGCAAAACATCATTTGATTCTGTGTGAATTTGCGGCCGTTATCGTTTACCATAGAAAAAAATTACCCTTGATAAAAAACCGTTGCAGGTAAACTACCCCTTTCCCTTAACCGATCTTCACCAAAAAAGATAGGTCTTGAGAACTCTACAATTCAGGGCTGTATGCAAAATATTATATGATTTTGTTTGAATTTGCGGTTATTATCGTTTGCCATACAAAATACCCTTGATAAAACAAAACACGTGGCTGGTAAACTACCCCTTTCCCTTAAACGATCTTCACCAAAAACAATAGGTCTTTAGTACTCAAGAAATCAGGGCTGTATGCAAAAACGTTTTTGATTATGTTTGAATTTGCGGCTGTTATCGTTTGCCATATAAAATACACTTGTTAAAACATAAAACGTTGCAGGTAAACTACCCCTTTCCCTTAATCGATCTTTACCAAAATCAACAGATCTTGAGAACTCTACAATTTAGGGCTGTATGCGAAACATTATTTGATTCTGTTTGAATTTGCGGCTGTTATCGTTTGCCAAACAAACAAAATTACCCTTGATAAAAAAAACCGTTGCAGGTAAACTACCCCTTTCCCTCAACCGATCTTCACCAAAAACAATAGGTCGTGAGTACTCTACAAATCAGGGCTGTATGCAAAAAATTATTTCATTCTGTTTGAATTTGCGGCTGTTATCGTTTGCCATAAAAAAATATCAGTATGGAGAACCATACATGACTTCCATATTCTAAGATTTATATTTAAATCTTAATATCGCCTGCCAAGCGCGATATATTTTCTCTTATACATGATTTACATTAAAATGAAAAAATTTTAATTTTATTGCCTGGCAACAAAATTATTTTATTTTTAACAATTACCATTGTTTGAAAAAGTTTAAATAAATTTTCAAGTACTTTACTCTTGTTAAAACGTAAAAGGTTGCTGGTAAACTACCCCTTCCCCTTAACCGATCTTCACCAAAATCGAAAGTCCTTGAGAACTCTACAATTCAGGGACGTATGCAAAATATTATTTGATTCTGTTTGAATTTGCGGCAGTTATCGTTTGCCATAGAAAATACGCTTGATAAAAAAATGTTGCAGGTAAACTACCCCTTCCCCTTAACCGATCTTCACCAAAAACAATAGGTCTTGAGTACTCTACAAATCAGGGCTGTATGCAAAACATTATTTGATTCTGTTTGAATTTGCGGCTGTTATCGTTTGCCATAGAAAATACCCTTGTTAAAAAAAGTTGCAGGTAAACTACCCCTTTCCCTCAACCGATCTTTACCAAAAATAATAGGTCTTGAGAACTCTACAATTTAGTGCTGTATGCAAATAATCGTTTGATTCTGTTTGAATTTGCGGCTGTTATCGTTTGCCATAGGAAATACCCTTGTTAAGACATAAAACGTTACAGGTAAACTACCCCTTTCCCTTAACCGATCTTCACCAAAAACAATAGGTCTTGTAAACTCTACAATTCAGGGTTGTATGCGAAACATTATTTGATTCTGTTTGAATTTGCGGCCGTTATTGTTTGCCAAACAAACAAAATTACCCTTGATAAAAAAAAACCGTTGCAGGTAAACTACCCCTTTCCCTCATCCGATCTGCACCAAAAACAATAAGTAGTGAGTACTCTACAAATCAGGGCTGTATGCAGAAAATTATTTGATTCTGTTTGAATTTGCGGCAGTTATCGTTTGCCATAGAAAAAAAATCTACAGACACACAGACAGATAGACACACAGACACTTTTCGGAAAACGACTTTTTTTCATGTTTTGAGTGTAGTAGAATCAGAATCTGCAATAATCTCGAACACGATTTTTTTTGCCATCACCATACTTCCATTCCATAAGGAATATGGAAGTAAAATTACCCTTGATAAAAAACCGTTGCAGGTAAACTACCCCTTTCCCTTAACCGATCTTCACCAAAAACGATAGGTCTTGAGAACTCTACAATTCAGGGTTGTATGTAAAATATTATATGATTTTGTTTGAATTTGCGGCTGTTATCGTTTGCCATACAAAATACCCTTGATAAAACAAAATAAAACGTGGCAGGTAAACTACCCCTTTCCCTCAAACGATCTTCACCAAAAACAATAAGTCTTTAGTACTCAAGAAATCAGGGCTGTATGCAAACACTTATTTGATTCTGTTTGAATTTGCGGCTCGTATCGTTTGCCATAGAAAATACCCTTTTAAAACATAAAACGTTGCAGGTAAACTACCCCTTTTCCTTAACCGATCTTCACTAAAACCAAAAGGTCTTGAGAACTCAATAATTCAGGGCAGTATGCAAAACATTATTTGATTATGTTTGAATTTGCGGCTGTTATCATTTGCCATAGGAAATACCCTTGTTAAAACATAAAACGTTGCAGGTAAACTACCCCTTTCCTTTACCCGATCTGTACCAAAATCAACAGATCTTGAGAACTCTACAATTCTGGGCTGTATACGAAACATTATTTGATTCTGTTTGAATTTGCGGCTGTTATCGTTTGCCAAACAAACAAAATTACCCTTGATAAAAAAAACCGTTGCAGGTAAACTACCCCTTTCCCTTAACCGATCTTCACCAAAAACAATAGGTCGCGAGTACTCTGCAAATCAGGGCTGTATGCAAAAAATTATTTGATTCTGTTTGAATTTGCGGCTGTTATCGTTTGCCATAGAAAAAATCTACAGAAGACAGACAGACACACACACAGACACTTTTCGGAAAACGACTTTTTTTCATGTTTTGAGTGTAGTAGAATCAGAATCTGCAATAATCTCGAACACGATTTTTTTTGCCATCACCATACTTCCATTCCTTAAGCAATATAGAAGTAAAAAAGCTTTAGACAGACAGACAGACAGACACACACACAGACACTTTTCGAAAAATGACTTTTTTTCATGTTTTGAGGGTAGTACAATCAGAATCTGCAATAATCTCGACCACGATTTTTTTTACCATCACCATACTTCCATTTCCTTATGGAACATGGAAGTAAATATCGGTATGGAGAACCATACATGACTTCCATGTTCTAAGATTTATATTTAAAATCATATTTGAAATGAAATATTTCCATAGAAACCACTTCTTTCTACTTATTGCTTCAGCCTTAAACCACAGTACTGTGGTCACTAACGTATACCACCTCACGTTTTCACTCGATTTGCACCGAGATGAAAGTCGATGGCACTGCCGAAACGTTTGGTTTTGCAGAAAACATTGGACTACGGCTAAACAGCCCGGGAAGCAATTTTAACAAAGAACTACTTCTTTGTTACCGATAACGTAGTACACATAACAAAATTCGGCCCTCCCCCTTCAACTATAATTTTCATTTATAGGAAATTACCCCCACCCCGTTAACCTAACCTCTTCATTTATAGATATTTCATCTACGTTTCTACAGTGGATTATTATGAGCTTCTTATCAAGATACTTTATTTATCAAAATTAAGTACTTTACTCTTGTTAAAACATAAAACGTTGCAGGTAAACTACCCGTTTCTCTAAACCGATCTTCACCAAAATCAATAGACCTTCAATCCTCTACAATGCAGGGATGGATGCAAAAAAATATTTGATTCTGTTTCAATTTGCGACAGTTATCGTTTATCATGAAAACATTTCTCTTGTTACAACATAACATGTTGCAGGTAAACTACCCCTTTCCCTTTACCGATCTTCACCAAAATCAACAGGCCTTGAGCTCTCTACAATTTAGGAAGGTATGGAAAAAAATATTTGATTTTCTTTTAATTTACGGCAGTCATCGTTCATCATAGAAAAAATTGCCCTTGTAAAAACATAAAACGTTGCAGGTAAACTACCCCTTTCTCTAAACCGATCTTCACCAAAATCAACAGGCCATCAGTCATCTACAATTCAGAGCTGCATGCAAAACATTATTTGATTCTGTTTGAATTTGCGGCTCTTATCGTTTGCCATAGAAGAAATATTACCCTTGATAAAAAAACGTTGCAGGTAAACTACCCCTTTCCCTTAACTGATCTTCACCAACACCAATAGGTATTAAGAACTCTACAATACAGGGCTGTATGCAAAACATCATTTGATTCTGTGTGAATTTGCGGCCGTTATCGTTTACCATAGAAAAAAATTACCCTTGATAAAAAACCGTTGCAGGTAAACTACCCCTTTCCCTTAACCGATCTTCACCAAAAAAGATAGGTCTTGAGAACTCTACAATTCAGGGCTGTATGCAAAATATTATATGATTTTGTTTGAATTTGCGGTTATTATCGTTTGCCATACAAAATACCCTTGATAAAACAAAACACGTGGCTGGTAAACTACCCCTTTCCCTTAAACGATCTTCACCAAAAACAATAGGTCTTTAGTACTCAAGAAATCAGGGCTGTATGCAAAAACGTTTTTGATTATGTTTGAATTTGCGGCTGTTATCGTTTGCCATATAAAATACACTTGTTAAAACATAAAACGTTGCAGGTAAACTACCCCTTTCCCTTAATCGATCTTTACCAAAATCAACAGATCTTGAGAACTCTACAATTTAGGGCTGTATGCGAAACATTATTTGATTCTGTTTGAATTTGCGGCTGTTATCGTTTGCCAAACAAACAAAATTACCCTTGATAAAAAAAAACCGTTGCAGGTAAACTACCCCTTTCCCTCAACCGATCTTCACCAAAAACAATAGGTCGTGAGTACTCTACAAATCAGGGCTGTATGCAAAAAATTATTTCATTCTGTTTGAATTTGCGGCTGTTATCGTTTGCCATAAAAAAATATCAGTATGGAGAACCATACATGACTTCCATATTCTAAGATTTATATTTAAATCTTAATATCGCCTGCCAAGCGCGATATATTTTCTCTTATACATGATTTACATTAAAATGAAAAAATTTTAATTTTATTGCCTGGCAACAAAATTATTTTATTTTTAACAATTACCATTGTTTGAAAAAGTTTAAATAAATTTTCAAGTACTTTACTCTTGTTAAAACGTAAAAGGTTGCTGGTAAACTACCCCTTCCCCTTAACCGATCTTCACCAAAATCGAAAGTCCTTGAGAACTCTACAATTCAGGGACGTATGCAAAATATTATTTGATTCTGTTTGAATTTGCGGCAGTTATCGTTTGCCATAGAAAATACGCTTGATAAAAAAATGTTGCAGGTAAACTACCCCTTCCCCTTAACCGATCTTCACCAAAAACAATAGGTCTTGAGTACTCTACAAATCAGGGCTGTATGCAAAACATTATTTGATTCTGTTTGAATTTGCGGCTGTTATCGTTTGCCATAGAAAATACCCTTGTTAAAAAAAGTTGCAGGTAAACTACCCCTTTCCCTCAACCGATCTTTACCAAAAATAATAGGTCTTGAGAACTCTACAATTTAGTGCTGTATGCAAATAATCGTTTGATTCTGTTTGAATTTGCGGCTGTTATCGTTTGCCATAGGAAATACCCTTGTTAAGACATAAAACGTTACAGGTAAACTACCCCTTTCCCTTAACCGATCTTCACCAAAAACAATAGGTCTTGTAAACTCTACAATTCAGGGTTGTATGCGAAACATTATTTGATTCTGTTTGAATTTGCGGCCGTTATTGTTTGCCAAACAAACAAAATTACCCTTGATAAAAAAAAACCGTTGCAGGTAAACTACCCCTTTCCCTCATCCGATCTGCACCAAAAACAATAAGTAGTGAGTACTCTACAAATCAGGGCTGTATGCAGAAAATTATTTGATTCTGTTTGAATTTGCGGCAGTTATCGTTTGCCATAGAAAAAAAATCTACAGACACACAGACAGATAGACACACAGACACTTTTCGGAAAACGACTTTTTTTCATGTTTTGAGTGTAGTAGAATCAGAATCTGCAATAATCTCGAACACGATTTTTTTTGCCATCACCATACTTCCATTCCATAAGGAATATGGAAGTAAAATTACCCTTGATAAAAAACCGTTGCAGGTAAACTACCCCTTTCCCTTAACCGATCTTCACCAAAAACGATAGGTCTTGAGAACTCTACAATTCAGGGTTGTATGTAAAATATTATATGATTTTGTTTGAATTTGCGGCTGTTATCGTTTGCCATACAAAATACCCTTGATAAAACAAAATAAAACGTGGCAGGTAAACTACCCCTTTCCCTCAAACGATCTTCACCAAAAACAATAAGTCTTTAGTACTCAAGAAATCAGGGCTGTATGCAAACACTTATTTGATTCTGTTTGAATTTGCGGCTCGTATCGTTTGCCATAGAAAATACCCTTTTAAAACATAAAACGTTGCAGGTAAACTACCCCTTTTCCTTAACCGATCTTCACTAAAACCAAAAGGTCTTGAGAACTCAATAATTCAGGGCAGTATGCAAAACATTATTTGATTATGTTTGAATTTGCGGCTGTTATCATTTGCCATAGGAAATACCCTTGTTAAAACATAAAACGTTGCAGGTAAACTACCCCTTTCCTTTACCCGATCTGTACCAAAATCAACAGATCTTGAGAACTCTACAATTCTGGGCTGTATACGAAACATTATTTGATTCTGTTTGAATTTGCGGCTGTTATCGTTTGCCAAACAAACAAAATTACCCTTGATAAAAAAAACCGTTGCAGGTAAACTACCCCTTTCCCTTAACCGATCTTCACCAAAAACAATAGGTCGCGAGTACTCTGCAAATCAGGGCTGTATGCAAAAAATTATTTGATTCTGTTTGAATTTGCGGCTGTTATCGTTTGCCATAGAAAAAAATCTACAGAAGACAGACAGACACACACACAGACACTTTTCGGAAAACGACTTTTTTTCATGTTTTGAGTGTAGTAGAATCAGAATCTGCAATAATCTCGAACACGATTTTTTTTGCCATCACCATACTTCCATTCCTTAAGCAATATAGAAGTAAAAAAGCTTTAGACAGACAGACAGACAGACACACACACAGACACTTTTTGAAAAATGACTTTTTTTCATGTTTTGAGGGTAGTACAATCAGAATCAGCAATAATCTCGACCACGATTTTTTTTGCCATCACCATACTTCCATTTCCTTATGGAACATGGAAGTAAATATCGGTATGGAGAACCATACATGACTTCCATGTTCTAAGATTTATATTTAAAATCATATGTGAAATGAAATATTTCCATAGAAACCACTTCTTTCTACTTATTGCTTCAGCCTTAAACCACAGTACTGTGGTCACTAACGTATACCACCTCACGTTTTCACTCGATTTGCACTGAGATGAAAGTCGATGGCACTGCCGAAACGTTTGGTTTTGCAGAAAACATTGGACTACGGCTAAACAGCCCGGGAAGCAATTTTAACAAAGAACTACTTCTTTGTTACCGATAACGTAGTACACATAACAAAATTCGGCCCTCCCCCTTCAACTATAATTTTCATTTATAGGAAATTACCCCCACCCCGTTCACCTAACCTCTTCATTTATAGATATTTCATCTACGTTTCTACAGTGGATTATTATGAGCTTCTTATCAAGATACTTTATTTATCAAAATTAAGTACTTTACTCTTGTTAAAACATAAAACGTTGCAGGTAAACTACCCGTTTCTCTAAACCGATCTTCACCAAAATCAATAGACCTTCAATCCTCTACAATGCAGGGATGGATGCAAAAAAATATTTGATTCTGTTTCAATTTGCGACAGTTATCGTTTATCATGAAAACATTTCTCTTGTTACAACATAACATGTTGCAGGTAAACTACCCCTTTCCCTTTACCGATCTTCACCAAAATCAACAGGCCTTGAGCTCTCTACAATTTAGGAAGGTATGGAAAAAAATATTTGATTTTCTTTTAATTTACGGCAGTCATCGTTCATCATAGAAAAAATTGCCCTTGTAAAAACATAAAACGTTGCAGGTAAACTACCCCTTTCTCTAAACCGATCTTCACCAAAATCAACAGGCCATCAGTCATCTACAATTCAGAGCTGCATGCAAAACATTATTTGATTCTGTTTGAATTTGCGGCTGTTATCGTTTACTATAGAAAAAAAAACCCTTGATAAAAAACCGTTGCAGGTAAACTACCCCTTTCCCTTAACCGATCTTCAACAAAATCAACAGACCTTGAGTTCTGTATAATTCAAAAAGGTATGCAGAAGTGTAGTTGATTCTGTTTTAATGTACGGCAGTTATCGTTCGTCATAAAAAAAATTACCCTTGATAAAACATAAAATGTTGCTGGTAAACAACCCTATTCCCTTAACCGATCTTCACCAAAACCAACAGGTCTTGAGAACTCTACAATTCAGGGCTGTATGCAAAATATTATATGATTTTGTTTGAATTTGCGGCTATTATCGTTTGCCATACAAAATACCCTTGATAAAACAAAACACGTGGGAGGTAAACTACCCCTTTCCCTTAAACGATCTTCACCAAAAACAATAGGTCTTTAGTACTCAAGAAATCAGGGCTGTATGCAAAAACGTATTTGATTATGTTTGAATTTGCGGCTGTTATCGTTTGCCATATAAAATACACTTGTTAAAACATAAAACGGTGCAGGTAAACTACCCCTTTCCCTTAATCGATCTTTACCAAAATCAACAGATCTTGAGAACTCTACAATTTAGGGCTGTATGCGAAACATTATTTGATTCTGTTTGAATTTGCGGCTGTTATCGTTTGCCAAACAAACAAAATTACCCTTGATAAAAAAAACCGTTGCAGGTAAACTACCCCTTTCCCTCAACCGATCTTCACCAAAAACAATAGGTCGTGAGTACTCTACAAATCAGGGCTGTATGCAAAAAATTATTTGATTCTGTTTGAATTTGCGGCTGTTATCGTTTGCCATAAAAAAATATCGGTATGGAGAACCATACATGACTTCCATATTCTAAGATTTATATTTAAATCTTAATATCGCCTGCCAAGCGCGATATATTTTCTCTTATACATGATTTACATTAAAATGAAAAAATTTTAATTTTATTGCCTGGCAACAAAATTATTTTATTTTTAACAATTACCATTGTTTGAAAAAGTTTAAATAAATTTTCAAGTACTTTACTCTTGTTAAAACGTAAAAGGTTGCTGGTAAACTACCCCTTCCCCTTAACCGATCTTCACCAAAATCGAAAGTCCTTGAGACCTCTACAATTCAGGGACGTATGCAAAATATTATTTGATTCTGTTTGAATTTGCGGCAGTTATCGTTTGCCATAGAAAATACGCTTGATAAAAAAATGTTGCAGGTAAACTACCCCTTCCCCTTAACCGATCTTCACCAAAAACAATAGGTCTTGAGTACTCTACAAATCAGGGCTGTATGCAAAACATTATTTGATTCTGTTTGAATTTGCGGCTGTTATCGTTTGCCATAGAAAATACCCTTGTTAAAAAAAGTTGCAGGTAATCTACCCCTTCCCCTTAACCGATCTTCACCAAAAACAATAGGTCTTGAGTACTCTACAAATCAGGGCTGTATGCAAAACATTATTTGATTCAATTTGAATTTGCGGCTGTTATCGTTTGCCATAGAAAATACCCTTGTTAAAAAAACGTTGCAGGTAAACTACCCCTTACCCTTAACCGATCTTCACCAAAAACAATAGGTCTTGAGTACTTTACAAATCAGGGCTGTTTGCAAAACATTATTTGATTCTGTTTGAATTTGCGGCTGTTATCGTTTGCCATAGAAAATACCCTTGTTAAAAAAACGTTGCAGGTAAACTACCCCTTTCCCTCAACCGATCTTTACCAAAAATAATAGGTCTTGAGAACTCTACAATTTAGTGCTGTATGCAAATAATCGTTTGATTCTGTTTGAATTTGCGGCTGTTATCGTTTGCCATAGGAAATACCCTTGTTAAGACATAAAACGTTACAGGTAAACTACCCCTTTCCCTTAACCGATCTTCACCAAAAACAATAGGTCTTGTAAACTCGACAATTCAGGGTTGTATGCGAAACATTATTTGATTCTGTTTGAATTTGCGGCCGTTATTGTTTGCCAAACAAACAAAATTACCCTTGATAAAAAAAAACCGTTGCAGGTAAACTACCCCTTTCCCTCATCCGATCTGCACCAAAAACAATAGGTAGTGAGTACTCTACAAATCAGGGCTGTATGCAGAAAATTATTTGATTCTGTTTGAATTTGCGGCAGTTATCGTTTGCCATAGAAAAAAAATCTACAGACACACAGACAGATAGACACACAGACACTTTTCGGAAAACGACTTTTTTTCATGTTTTGAGTGTAGTAGAATCAGAATCTGCAATAATCTCGAACACGATTTTTTTTGCCATCACCATACTTCCATTCCATAAGGAATATGGAAGTAAAATTACCCTTGATAAAAAACCGTTGCAGGTAAACTACCCCTTTCCCTTAACCGATCTTCACCAAAAACGATAGGTCTTGAGAACTCTACAATTCAGGGTTGTATGTAAAATATTATATGATTTTGTTTGAATTTGCGGCTGTTATCGTTTGCCATACAAAATACCCTTGATAAAACAAAATAAAACGTGGCAGGTAAACTACCCCTTTCCCTCAAACGATCTTCACCAAAAACAATAAGTCTTTAGTACTCAAGAAATCAGGGCTGTATGCAAACACTTATTTGATTCTGTTTGAATTTCCGGCTCGTATCGTTTGCCATAGAAAATACCCTTTTAAAACATAAAACGTTGCAGGTAAACTACCCCTTTTCCTTAACCGATCTTCACTAAAACCAAAAGGTCTTGAGAACTCAATAATTCAGGGCAGTATGCAAAACATTATTTGATTATGTTTGAATTTGCGGCTGTTATCATTTGCCATAGGAAATACCCTTGTTAAAACATAAAACATTGCAGGTAAACTACCCCTTTCCTTTACCCGATCTGTACCAAAATCAACAGATCTTGAGAACTCTACAATTCTGGGCTGTATACGAAACATTATTTGATTCTGTTTGAATTTGCGGCTGTTATCGTTTGCCAAACAAACAAAATTACCCTTGATAAAAAAACCGTTGCAGGTAAACTACCCCTTTCCCTTAACCGATCTTCACCAAAAACAATAGGTCGCGAGTACTCTGCAAATCAGGGCTGTATGCAAAAAATTATTTGATTCTGTTTGAATTTGCGGCTGTTATCGTTTGCCATAGAAAAAAATCTACAGAAGACAGACAGACACACACACAGACACTTTTCGGAAAACGACTTTTTTTCATGTTTTGAGTGTAGTAGAATCAGAATCTGCAATAATCTCGAACACGATTTTTTTTGCCATCACCATACTTCCATTCCTTAAGGAATATAGAAGTAAAAAAGCTTTAGACAGACAGACAGACAGACACACACACAGACACTTTTTGAAAAATGACTTTTTTTCATGTTTTGAGGGTAGTACAATCAGAATCAGCAATAATCTCTACCACGATTTTTTTTGCCATCACCATACTTCCATTTCCTTATGGAACATGGAAGTAAATATCGGTATGGAGAACCATACATGACTTCCATGTTCTAAGATTTATATTTAAAATCATATGTGAAATGAAATATTTCCATAGAAACCACTTCTTTCTACTTATTGCTTCAGCCTTAAACCACAGTACTGTGGTCACTAACGTATACCACCTCACGTTTTCACTCGATTTGCACTGAGATGAAAGTCGATGGCACTGCCGAAACGTTTGGTTTTGCAGAAAACATTGGACTACGGCTAAACAGCCCGGGAAGCAATTTTAACAAAGAACTACTTCTTTGTTACCGATAACGTAGTACACATAACAAAATTCGGCCCTCCCCCTTCAACTATAATTTTCATTTATAGGAAATTACCCCCACCCCGTTCACCTAACCTCTTCATTTATAGATATTTCATCTACGTTTCTACAGTGGATTATTATGAGCTTCTTATCAAGATACTTTATTTATCAAAATTAAGTACTTTACTCTTGTTAAAACATAAAACGTTGCAGGTAAACTACCCGTTTCTCTAAACCGATCTTCACCAAAATCAATAGACCTTCAATCCTCTACAATGCAGGGATGGATGCAAAAAAATATTTGATTCTGTTTCAATTTGCGACAGTTATCGTTTATCATGAAAACATTTCTCTTGTTACAACATAACATGTTGCAGGTAAACTACCCCTTTCCATTTACCGATCTTCACCAAAATCAACAGGCCTTGAGCTCTCTACAATTTAGGAAGGTATGGAAAAAAATATTTGATTTTCTTTTAATTTACGGCAGTCATCGTTCATCATAGAAAAAATTGCCCTTGTAAAAACATAAAACGTTGCAGGTAAACTACCCCTTTCTCTAAACCGATCTTCACCAAAATCAACAGGCCATCAGTCATCTACAATTCAGAGCTGCATGCAAAACATTATTTGATTCTGTTTGAATTTGCGGCTCTTATCGTTTGCCATAGAAGAAATATTACCCTTGATAAAAAAACGTTGCAGGTAAACTACCCCTTTCCCTTAACTGATCTTCACCAACACCAATAGGTATTAAGAACTCTACAATACAGGGCTGTATGCAAAACATCATTTGATTCTGTGTGAATTTGCGGCCGTTATCGTTTACCATAGAAAAAAATTACCCTTGATAAAAAACCGTTGCAGGTAAACTACCCCTTTCCCTTAACCGATCTTCACCAAAAAAGATAGGTCTTGAGAACTCTACAATTCAGGGCTGTATGCAAAATATTATATGATTTTGTTTGAATTTGCGGTTATTATCGTTTGCCATACAAAATACCCTTGATAAAACAAAACACGTGGCTGGTAAACTACCCCTTTCCCTTAAACGATCTTCACCAAAAACAATAGGTCTTTAGTACTCAAGAAATCAGGGCTGTATGCAAAAACGTTTTTGATTATGTTTGAATTTGCGGCTGTTATCGTTTGCCATATAAAATACACTTGTTAAAACATAAAACGTTGCAGGTAAACTACCCCTTTCCCTTAATCGATCTTTACCAAAATCAACAGATCTTGAGAACTCTACAATTTAGGGCTGTATGCGAAACATTATTTGATTCTGTTTGAATTTGCGGCTGTTATCGTTTGCCAAACAAACAAAATTACCCTTGATAAAAAAAACCGTTGCAGGTAAACTACCCCTTTCCCTTAACCGATCTTCACCAAAAACAATAGGTCGCGAGTACTCTGCAAATCAGGGCTGTATGCAAAAAATTATTTGATTCTGTTTGAATTTGCGGCTGTTATCGTTTGCCATAGAAAAAAATCTACAGAAGACAGACAGACACACACACAGACACTTTTCGGAAAACGACTTTTTTTCATGTTTTGAGTGTAGTAGAATCAGAATCTGCAATAATCTCGAACACGATTTTTTTTGCCATCACCATACTTCCATTCCTTAAGGAATATAGAAGTAAAAAAGCTTTAGACAGACAGACAGACAGACACACACACAGACACTTTTTGAAAAATGACTTTTTTTCATGTTTTGAGGGTAGTACAATCAGAATCAGCAATAATCTCGACCACGATTTTTTTTGCCATCACCATACTTCCATTTCCTTATGGAACATGGAAGTAAATATCGGTATGGAGAACCATACATGACTTCCATGTTCTAAGATTTATATTTAAAATCATATGTGAAATGAAATATTTCCATAGAAACCACTTCTTTCTACTTATTGCTTCAGCCTTAAACCACAGTACTGTGGTCACTAACGTATACCACCTCACGTTTTCACTCGATTTGCACTGAGATGAAAGTCGATGGCACTGCCGAAACGTTTGGTTTTGCAGAAAACATTGGACTACGGCTAAACAGCCCGGGAAGCAATTTTAACAAAGAACTACTTCTTTGTTACCGATAACGTAGTACACATAACAAAATTCGGCCCTCCCCCTTCAACTATAATTTTCATTTATAGGAAATTACCCCCACCCCGTTCACCTAACCTCTTCATTTATAGATATTTCATCTACGTTTCTACAGTGGATTATTATGAGCTTCTTATCAAGATACTTTATTTATCAAAATTAAGTACTTTACTCTTGTTAAAACATAAAACGTTGCAGGTAAACTACCCGTTTCTCTAAACCGATCTTCACCAAAATCAATAGACCTTCAATCCTCTACAATGCAGGGATGGATGCAAAAAAATATTTGATTCTGTTTCAATTTGCGACAGTTATCGTTTATCATGAAAACATTTCTCTTGTTACAACATAACATGTTGCAGGTAAACTACCCCTTTCCCTTTACCGATCTTCACCAAAATCAACAGGCCTTGAGCTCTCTACAATTTAGGAAGGTATGGAAAAAAATATTTGATTTTCTTTTAATTTACGGCAGTCATCGTTCATCATAGAAAAAATTGCCCTTGTAAAAACATAAAACGTTGCAGGTAAACTACCCCTTTCTCTAAACCGATCTTCACCAAAATCAACAGGCCATCAGTCATCTACAATTCAGAGCTGCATGCAAAACATTATTTGATTCTGTTTGAATTTGCGGCTGTTATCGTTTACTATAGAAAAAAAAAACCCTTGATAAAAAACCGTTGCAGGTAAACTACCCCTTTCCCTTAACCGATCTTCAACAAAATCAACAGACCTTGAGTTCTGTATAATTCAAAAAGGTATGCAGAAGTGTAGTTGATTCTGTTTTAATGTACGGCAGTTATCGTTCGTCATAAAAAAAATTACCCTTGATAAAACATAAAATGTTGCTGGTAAACAACCCTATTCCCTTAACCGATCTTCACCAAAACCAACAGGTCTTGAGAACTCTACAATTCAGGGCTGTATGCAAAATATTATATGATTTTGTTTGAATTTGCGGCTATTATCGTTTGCCATACAAAATACCCTTGATAAAACAAAACACGTGGGAGGTAAACTACCCCTCTCCCTTAAACGATCTTCACCAAAAACAATAGGTCTTTAGTACTCAAGAAATCAGGGCTGTATGCAAAAACGTATTTGATTATGTTTGAATTTGCGGCTGTTATCGTTTGCCATATAAAATACACTTGTTAAAACATAAAACGGTGCAGGTAAACTACCCCTTTCCCTTAATCGATCTTTACCAAAATCAACAGATCTTGAGAACTCTACAATTTAGGGCTGTATGCGAAACATTATTTGATTCTGTTTGAATTTGCGGCTATTATCGTTTGCCAAACAAACAAAATTACCCTTGATAAAAAAAACCGTTGCAGGTAAACTACCCCTTTCCCTCAACCGATCTTCACCAAAAACAATAGGTCGTGAGTACTCTACAAATCAGGGCTGTATGCAAAAAATTATTTGATTCTGTTTGAATTTGCGGCTGTTATCGTTTGCCATAAAAAAATATCGGTATGGAGAACCATACATGACTTCCATATTCTAAGATTTATATTTAAATCTTAATATCGCCTGCCAAGCGCGATATATTTTCTCTTATACATGATTTACATTAAAATGAAAAAATTTTAATTTTATTGCCTGGCAACAAAATTATTTTATTTTTAACAATTACCATTGTTTGAAAAAATTTAAATAAATTTTCAAGTACTTTACTCTTGTTAAAACGTAAAAGGTTGCTGGTAAACTACCCCTTCCCCTTAACCGATCTTCACCAAAATCGAAAGTCCTTGAGACCTCTACAATTCAGGGACGTATGCAAAATATTATTTGATTCTGTTTGAATTTGCGGCAGTTATCGTTTGCCATAGAAAATACGCTTGATAAAAAAATGTTGCAGGTAAACTACCCCTTCCCCTTAACCGATCTTCACCAAAAACAATAGGTCTTGAGTACTCTACAAATCAGGGCTGTATGCAAAACATTATTTGATTCTGTTTGAATTTGCGGCTGTTATCGTTTGCCATAGAAAATACCCTTGTTAAAAAAAGTTGCAGGTAATCTACCCCTTCCCCTTAACCGATCTTCACCAAAAACAATAGGTCTTGAGTACTCTACAAATCAGGGCTGTATGCAAAACATTATTTGATTCAATTTGAATTTGCGGCTGTTATCGTTTGCCATAGAAAATACCCTTGTTAAAAAAACGTTGCAGGTAAACTACCCCTTACCCTTAACCGATCTTCACCAAAAACAATAGGTCTTGAGTACTTTACAAATCAGGGCTGTTTGCAAAACATTATTTGATTCTGTTTGAATTTGCGGCTGTTATCGTTTGCCATAGAAAATACCCTTGTTAAAAAAACGTTGCAGGTAAACTACCTTTTTCCCTCAACCGATCTTTACCAAAAATAATAGGTCTTGAGAACTCTACAATTTAGTGCTGTATGCAAATAATCGTTTGATTCTGTTTGAATTTGCGGCTGTTATCGTTTGCCATAGGAAATACCCTTGTTAAGACATAAAACGTTACAGGTAAACTACCCCTTTCCCTTAACCGATCTTCACCAAAAACAATAGGTCTTGTAAACTCGACAATTCAGGGTTGTATGCGAAACATTATTTGATTCTGTTTGAATTTGCGGCCGTTATTGTTTGCCAAACAAACAAAATTACCCTTGATAAAAAAAAACCGTTGCAGGTAAACTACCCCTTTCCCTCATCCGATCTGCACCAAAAACAATAGGTAGTGAGTACTCTACAAATCAGGGCTGTATGCAGAAAATTATTTGATTCTGTTTGAATTTGCGGCAGTTATCGTTTGCCATAGAAAAAAAATCTACAGACACACAGACAGATAGACACACAGACACTTTTCGGAAAACGACTTTTTTCATGTTTTGAGTGTAGTAGAATCAGAATCTGCAATAATCTCGAACACGATTTTTTTTGCCATCACCATACTTCCATTCCATAAGGAATATGGAAGTAAAATTACCCTTGATAAAAAACCGTTGCAGGTAAACTACCCCTTTCCCTTAACCGATCTTCACCAAAAACGATAGGTCTTGAGAACTCTACAATTCAGGGTTGTATGTAAAATATTATATGATTTTGTTTGAATTTGCGGCTGTTATCGTTTGCCATACAAAATACCCTTGATAAAACAAAATAAAACGTGGCAGGTAAACTACCCCTTTCCCTCAAACGATCTTCACCAAAAACAATAAGTCTTTAGTACTCAAGAAATCAGGGCTGTATGCAAACACTTATTTGATTCTGTTTGAATTTGCGGCTCGTATCGTTTGCCATAGAAAATACCCTTTTAAAACATAAAACGTTGCAGGTAAACTACCCCTTTTTCTTAACCGATCTTCACTAAAACCAAAAGGTCTTGAGAACTCAATAATTCAGGGCAGTATGCAAAACATTATTTGATTATGTTTGAATTTGCGGCTGTTATCATTTGCCATAGGAAATACCCTTGTTAAAACATAAAACGTTGCAGGTAAACTACCCCTTTCCTTTACCCGATCTGTACCAAAATCAACAGATCTTGAGAACTCTACAATTCTGGGCTGTATACGAAACATTATTTGATTCTGTTTGAATTTGCGGCTGTTATCGTTTGCCAAACAAACAAAATTACCCTTGATAAAAAAAACCGTTGCAGGTAAACTACCCCTTTCCCTTAACCGATCTTCACCAAAAACAATAGGTCGCGAGTACTCTGCAAATCAGGGCTGTATGCAAAAAATTATTTGATTCTGTTTGAATTTGCGGCTGTTATCGTTTGCCATAGAAAAAAATCTACAGAAGACAGACAGACACACACACAGACACTTTTCGGAAAACGACTTTTTTTCATGTTTTGAGTGTAGTAGAATCAGAATCTGCAATAATCTCGAACACGATTTTTTTTGCCATCACCATACTTCCATTCCTTAAGGAATATAGAAGTAAAAAAGCTTTAGACAGACAGACAGACAGACACACACACAGACACTTTTTGAAAAATGACTTTTTTTCATGTTTTGAGGGTAGTACAATCAGAATCAGCAATAATCTCGACCACGATTTTTTTTGCCATCACCATACTTCCATTTCCTTATGGAACATGGAAGTAAATATCGGTATGGAGAACCATACATGACTTCCATGTTCTAAGATTTATATTTAAAATCATATGTGAAATGAAATATTTCCATAGAAACCACTTCTTTCTACTTATTGCTTCAGCCTTAAACCACAGTACTGTGGTCACTAACGTATACCACCTCACGTTTTCACTCGATTTGCACTGAGATGAAAGTCGATGGCACTGCCGAAACGTTTGGTTTTGCAGAAAACATTGGACTACGGCTAAACAGCCCGGGAAGCAATTTTAACAAAGAACTACTTCTTTGTTACCGATAACGTAGTACACATAACAAAATTCGGCCCTCCCCCTTCAACTATAATTTTCATTTATAGGAAATTACCCCCACCCCGTTCACCTAACCTCTTCATTTATAGATATTTCATCTACGTTTCTACAGTGGATTATTATGAGCTTCTTATCAAGATACTTTATTTATCAAAATTAAGTACTTTACTCTTGTTAAAACATAAAACGTTGCAGGTAAACTACCCGTTTCTCTAAACCGATCTTCACCAAAATCAATAGACCTTCAATCCTCTACAATGCAGGGATGGATGCAAAAAAATATTTGATTCTGTTTCAATTTGCGACAGTTATCGTTTATCATGAAAACATTTCTCTTGTTACAACATAACATGTTGCAGGTAAACTACCCCTTTCCCTTTACCGATCTTCACCAAAATCAACAGGCCTTGAGCTCTCTACAATTTAGGAAGGTATGGAAAAAAATATTTGATTTTCTTTTAATTTACGGCAGTCATCGTTCATCATAGAAAAAATTGCCCTTGTAAAAACATAAAACGTTGCAGGTAAACTACCCCTTTCTCTAAACCGATCTTCACCAAAATCAACAGGCCATCAGTCATCTACAATTCAGAGCTGCATGCAAAACATTATTTGATTCTGTTTGAATTTGCGGCTGTTATCGTTTACTATAGAAAAAAAAACCCTTGATAAAAAACCGTTGCAGGTAAACTACCCCTTTCCCTTAACCGATCTTCAACAAAATCAACAGACCTTGAGTTCTGTATAATTCAAAAAGGTATGCAGAAGTGTAGTTGATTCTGTTTTAATGTACGGCAGTTATCGTTCGTCATAAAAAAAATTACCCTTGATAAAACATAAAATGTTGCTGGTAAACAACCCTATTCCCTTAACCGATCTTCACCAAAACCAACAGGTCTTGAGAACTCTACATTTCAGGGCTGTATGCAAAATATTATATGATTCTGTTTGAATTTGCGGCTGTTATCGTTTGCCATATAAAATACCCTTGATAAAACAAAAAACGTGTCAGGTAAACTACCCCTTTTCCTTAACCGATCTTCACCAAAAACAATAGGTCTTTAGTACTCAACAAAACAGGGCTGTATGCAAAAACGTATTTGATTATGTTTGAATTTGCGGCTCTTATCGTTTGCCATAAAAATACCGTTTTAAAACATAAAACGTTGCAGGTAAACTACCCCTTTCCCTTAACTGATCTTCACCAACACCAATAGGTATTAAGAACTCTACAATACAGGGCTGTATGCAAAACATCATTTGATTCTGTGTGAATTTGCGGCCGTTATCGTTTACCATAGAAAAAAATTACCCTTGATAAAAAACCGTTGCAGGTAAACTACCCCTTTCCCTTAACCGATCTTCACCAAAAAAGATAGGTCTTGAGAACTCTACAATTCAGGGCTGTATGCAAAATATTATATGATTTTGTTTGAATTTGCGGCTATTATCGTTTGCCATACAAAATACCCTTGATAAAACAAAACACGTGGGAGGTAAACTACCCCTTTCCCTTAAACGATCTTCACCAAAAACAATAGGTCTTTAGTACTCAAGAAAAAAGGCCTGTATGCAAAAACGTATTTGATTATGTATGAATTTGCGGCTGTTATCGTTTGCCATATAAAATACACTTGTTAAAACATAAAACGGTGCAGGTAAACTACCCCTTTCCCTTAACCGATCTTCACCAAAAACAATAGGTCTTGAGTACTTTACAAATCAGGGCTGTTTGCAAAACATTATTTGATTCTGTTTGAATTTGCGGCTGTTATCGTTTGCCATAGAAAATACCCTTGTTAAAAAAACGTTGCAGGTAAACTACCCCTTTCCCTCAACCGATCTTTACCAAAAATAATAGGTCTTGAGAACTCTACAATTTAGTGCTGTATGCAAATAATCGTTTGATTCTGTTTGAATTTGCGGCTGTTATCGTTTGCCATAGGAAATACCCTTGTTAAGACATAAAACGTTACAGGTAAACTACCCCTTTCCCTTAACCGATCTTCACCAAAAACAATAGGTCTTGTAAACTCGACAATTCAGGGTTGTATGCGAAACATTATTTGATTCTGTTTGAATTTGCGGCCGTTATTGTTTGCCAAACAAACAAAATTACCCTTGATAAAAAAAAACCGTTGCAGGTAAACTACCCCTTTCCCTCATCCGATCTGCACCAAAAACAATAGGTAGTGAGTACTCTACAAATCAGGGCTGTATGCAGAAAATTATTTGATTCTGTTTGAATTTGCGGCAGTTATCGTTTGCCATAGAAAAAAAATCTACAGACACACAGACAGATAGACACACAGACACTTTTCGGAAAACGACTTTTTTTCATGTTTTGAGTGTAGTAGAATCAGAATCTGCAATAATCTCGAACACGATTTTTTTTGCCATCACCATACTTCCATTCCATAAGGAATATGGAAGTAAAATTACCCTTGATAAAAAACCGTTGCAGGTAAACTACCCCTTTCCCTTAACCGATCTTCACCAAAAACGATAGGTCTTGAGAACTCTACAATTCAGGGTTGTATGTAAAATATTATATGATTTTGTTTGAATTTGCGGCTGTTATCGTTTGCCATACAAAATACCCTTGATAAAACAAAATAAAACGTGGCAGGTAAACTACCCCTTTCCCTCAAACGATCTTCACCAAAAACAATAAGTCTTTAGTACTCAAGAAATCAGGGCTGTATGCAAACACTTATTTGATTCTGTTTGAATTTGCGGCTCGTATCGTTTGCCATAGAAAATACCCTTTTAAAACATAAAACGTTGCAGGTAAACTACCCCTTTTCCTTAACCGATCTTCACTAAAACCAAAAGGTCTTGAGAACTCAATAATTCAGGGCAGTATGCAAAACATTATTTGATTATGTTTGAATTTGCGGCTGTTATCATTTGCCATAGGAAATACCCTTGTTAAAACATAAAACGTTGCAGGTAAACTACCCCTTTCCTTTACCCGATCTGTACCAAAATCAACAGATCTTGAGAACTCTACAATTCTGGGCTGTATACGAAACATTATTTGATTCTGTTTGAATTTGCGGCTGTTATCGTTTGCCAAACAAACAAAATTACCCTTGATAAAAAAAACCGTTGCAGGTAAACTACCCCTTTCCCTTAACCGATCTTCACCAAAAACAATAGGTCGCGAGTACTCTGCAAATCAGGGCTGTATGCAAAAAATTATTTGATTCTGTTTGAATTTGCGGCTGTTATCGTTTGCCATAGAAAAAAAATCTACAGAAGACAGACAGACACACACACAGACACTTTTCGGAAAACGACTTTTTTTCATGTTTTGAGTGTAGTAGAATCAGAATCTGCAATAATCTCGAACACGATTTTTTTTGCCATCACCATACTTCCATTCCTTAAGGAATATAGAAGTAAAAAATCTTTAGACAGACAGACAGACACACACACAGACACTTTTTGAAAAATGACTTTTTTTCATGTTTTGAGGGTAGTACAATCAGAATCAGCAATAATCTCGACCACGATTTTTTTTGCCATCACCATACTTCCATTTCCTTATGGAACATGGAAGTAAATATCGGCATGGAGAACCATACATGACTTCCATGTTCTAAGATTTATATTTAAAATCATATGTGAAATGAAATATTTCCATAGAAACCACTTCTTTCTACTTATTGCTTCAGCCTTAAACCACAGTACTGTGGTCACTAACGTATACCACCTCACGTTTTCACTCGATTTGCACTGAGATGAAAGTCGATGGCACTGCCGAAACGTTTGGTTTTGCAGAAAACATTGGACTACGGCTAAACAGCCCGGGAAGCAATTTTAACAAAGAACTACTTCTTTGTTACCGATAACGTAGTACACATAACAAAATTCGGCCCTCCCCCTTCAACTATAATTTTCATTTATAGGAAATTACCCCCACCCCGTTCACCTAACCTCTTCATTTATAGATATTTCATCTACGTTTCTACAGTGGATTATTATGAGCTTCTTATCAAGATACTTTATTTATCAAAATTAAGTACTTTACTCTTGTTAAAACATAAAACGTTGCAGGTAAACTACCCGTTTCTCTAAACCGATCTTCACCAAAATCAATAGACCTTCAATCCTCTACAATGCAGGGATGGATGCAAAAAAATATTTGATTCTGTTTCAATTTGCGACAGTTATCGTTTATCATGAAAACATTTCTCTTGTTACAACATAACATGTTGCAGGTAAACTACCCCTTTCCCTTTACCGATCTTCACCAAAATCAACAGGCCTTGAGCTCTCTACAATTTAGGAAGGTATGGAAAAAAATATTTGATTTTCTTTTAATTTACGGCAGTCATCGTTCATCATAGAAAAAATTGCCCTTGTAAAAACATAAAACGTTGCAGGTAAACTACCCCTTTCTCTAAACCGATCTTCACCAAAATCAACAGGCCATCAGTCATCTACAATTCAGAGCTGCATGCAAAACATTATTTGATTCTGTTTGAATTTGCGGCTGTTATCGTTTACTATAGAAAAAAAAACCCTTGATAAAAAACCGTTGCAGGTAAACTACCCCTTTCCCTTAACCGATCTTCAACAAAATCAACAGACCTTGAGTTCTGTATAATTCAAAAAGGTATGCAGAAGTGTAGTTGATTCTGTTTGAATGTACGGCAGTTATCGTTCGTCATAAAAAAAATTACCCTTGATAAAACATAAAATGTTGCTGGTAAACAACCCTATTCCCTTAACCGATCTTCACCAAAACCAACAGGTCTTGAGAACTCTACATTTCAGGGCTGTATGCAAAATATTATATGATTCTGTTTGAATTTGCGGCTGTTATCGTTTGCCATATAAAATACCCTTGATAAAACAAAAAACGTGTCAGGTAAACTACCCCTTTTCCTTAACCGATCTTCACCAAAAACAATAGGTCTTTAGTACTCAACAAAACAGGGCTGTATGCAAAAACGTATTTGATTATGTTTGAATTTGCGGCTCTTATCGTTTGCCATAAAAATACCGTTTTAAAACATAAAACGTTGCAGGTAAACTACCCCTTTCCCTTAACCGATCTTCACCAACAGCAATAGGTATTAAGAACTCTACAATACAGGGCTGTATGCAAAACATCATTTGATTCTGATTGAATTTGCGGCCGTTATCGTTTACCATAGAAAAAAATTACCCTTGATAAAAAACCGTTGCAGGTAAACTACCCCTTTCCCTTAACCGATCTTCACCAAAAAAGATAGGTATTGAGAACTCTACAATTCAGGGCTGTATGCAAAATATTATATGATTTTGTTTGAATTTGCGGCTATTATCGTTTGCCATACAAAATACCCTTGATAAAACAAAACACGTGGCAGGTAAACTACCCCTTTCCCTTAAACGATCTTCACCAAAAACAATAGGTCTTTAGTACTCAAGAAATCAGGGCTGTATGCAAAAACTTATTTGATTATGTTTGAATTTGCGGCTGTTATCGTTTGCCATATAAAATACCCTTGTTAAAACATAAAACGTTGCAGGTAAACTACCCCTTTCCCTTAATCGATCTTTACCAAAATCAACAGATCTTGAGAACTCTACAATTTAGGGCTGTATGCGAAACATTATTTGATTCTGTTTGAATTTGCGGCTGTTATCGTTTGCCAAACAAACAAAATTACCCTTGATAAAAAAAAACCGTTGCAGGTAAACTACCCCTTTCCCTCAACCGATCTTCACCAAAAACAATAGGTCGTGAGTACTCTACAAATCAGGGCTGTATGCAAAAAATTATTTGATTCTGTTTGAATTTGCGGCTGTTATCGTTTGCCATAAAAAAAATCTATAGACAGACAGACACACACACAGACACTTTTCGAAAAATGACTTTTTTTCATGTTTTGAGGGTAGTACAATCAGAATCTGCAATAATCTCGACCACGATTTTTTTTGCCATCACCATACTTCCATTTCCTTATGGAACATGGAAGTAAATATCGGTATGGAGAACCATACATGACTTCCATGTTCTAAGATTTATATTTAAAATCATATTTGAAATGAAATATTTCCATAGAAACCACTTCTTTCTACTTATTGCTTCAGCCTTAAACCACAGTACTGTGGTCACTAACGTATACCACCTCACGTTTTCACTCGATTTGCACCGAGATGAAAGTCGATGGCACTGCCGAAACGTTTGGTTTTGCAGAAAACATTGGACTACGGCTAAACAGCCCGGGAAGCAATTTTAACAAAGAACTACTTCTTTGTTACCGATAACGTAGTACACATAACAAAATTCGGCCCTCCCCCTTCAACTATAATTTTCATTTATAGGAAATTACTCCCACCCCGTTCACCTAACCTCTTCATTTATAGATATTTCATCTACGTTTCTACAGTGGATTATTATGAGCTTCTTATCAAGATACTTTATTTATCAAAATTAAGTACTTTACTCTTGTTAAAACATAAAACGTTGCAGGTAAACTACCCGTTTCTCTAAACCGATCTTCACCAAAATCAATAGACCTTCAATCCTCTACAATGCAGGGATGGATGCAAAAAAATATTTGATTCTGTTTCAATTTGCGACAGTTATCGTTTATCATGAAAACATTTCTCTTGTTACAACATAACATGTTGCAGGTAAACTACCCCTTTCCCTTTACCGATCTTCACCAAAATCAACAGGCCTTGAGCTCTCTACAATTTAGGAAGGTATGGAAAAAAATATTTGATTTTCTTTTAATTTCCGGCAGTCATCGTTCATCATAGAAAAAATTGCCCTTGTAAAAACATAAAACGTTGCAGGTAAACTACCCCTTTCTCTAAACCGATCTTCACCAAAATCAACAGGCCATCAGTCATCTACAATTCAGAGCTGCATGCAAAACATTATTTGATTCTGTTTGAATTTGCGGCTCTTATCGTTTGCCATAGAAGAAATATTACCCTTGATAAAAAAACGTTGCAGGTAAACTACCCCTTTCCCTTAACTGATCTTCACCAACACCAATAGGTATTAAGAACTCTACAATACAGGGCTGTATGCAAAACATCATTTGATTCTGTGTGAATTTGCGGCCGTTATCGTTTACCATAGAAAAAAATTACCCTTGATAAAAAACCGTTGCAGGTAAACTACCCCTTTCCCTTAACCGATCTTCACCAAAAAAGATAGGTCTTGAGAACTCTACAATTCAGGGCTGTATGCAAAATATTATATGATTTTGTTTGAATTTGCGGCTATTATCGTTTGCCATACAAAATACCCTTGATAAAACAAAACACGTGGGAGGTAAACTACCCCTTTCCCTTAAACGATCTTCACCAAAAACAATAGGTCTTTAGTACTCAAGAAAAAAGGCCTGTATGCAAAAACGTATTTGATTATGTATGAATTTGCGGCTGTTATCGTTTGCCATATAAAATACACTTGTTAAAACATAAAACGGTGCAGGTAAACTACCCCTTTCCCTTAACCGATCTTCACCAAAAACAATAGGTCTTGAGTACTTTACAAATCAGGGCTGTTTGCAAAACATTATTTGATTCTGTTTGAATTTGCGGCTGTTATCGTTTGCCATAGAAAATACCCTTGTTAAAAAAACGTTGCAGGTAAACTACCCCTTTCCCTCAACCGATCTTTACCAAAAATAATAGGTCTTGAGAACTCTACAATTTAGTGCTGTATGCAAATAATCGTTTGATTCTGTTTGAATTTGCGGCTGTTATCGTTTGCCATAGGAAATACCCTTGTTAAGACATAAAACGTTACAGGTAAACTACCCCTTTCCCTTAACCGATCTTCACCAAAAACAATAGGTCTTGTAAACTCGACAATTCAGGGTTGTATGCGAAACATTATTTGATTCTGTTTGAATTTGCGGCCGTTATTGTTTGCCAAACAAACAAAATTACCCTTGATAAAAAAAAACCGTTGCAGGTAAACTACCCCTTTCCCTCATCCGATCTGCACCAAAAACAATAGGTAGTGAGTACTCTACAAATCAGGGCTGTATGCAGAAAATTATTTGATTCTGTTTGAATTTGCGGCAGTTATCGTTTGCCATAGAAAAAAAATCTACAGACACACAGACAGATAGACACACAGACACTTTTCGGAAAACGACTTTTTTTCATGTTTTGAGTGTAGTAGAATCAGAATCTGCAATAATCTCGAACACGATTTTTTTTGCCATCACCATACTTCCATTCCATAAGGAATATGGAAGTAAAATTACCCTTGATAAAAAACCGTTGCAGGTAAACTACCCCTTTCCCTTAACCGATCTTCACCAAAAACGATAGGTCTTGAGAACTCTACAATTCAGGGTTGTATGTAAAATATTATATGATTTTGTTTGAATTTGCGGCTGTTATCGTTTGCCATACAAAATACCCTTGATAAAACAAAATAAAACGTGGCAGGTAAACTACCCCTTTCCCTCAAACGATCTTCACCAAAAACAATAAGTCTTTAGTACTCAAGAAATCAGGGCTGTATGCAAACACTTATTTGATTCTGTTTGAATTTGCGGCTCGTATCGTTTGCCATAGAAAATACCCTTTTAAAACATAAAACGTTGCAGGTAAACTACCCCTTTTCCTTAACCGATCTTCACTAAAACCAAAAGGTCTTGAGAACTCAATAATTCAGGGCAGTATGCAAAACATTATTTGATTATGTTTGAATTTGCGGCTGTTATCATTTGCCATAGGAAATACCCTTGTTAAAACATAAAACGTTGCAGGTAAACTACCCCTTTCCTTTACCCGATCTGTACCAAAATCAACAGATCTTGAGAACTCTACAATTCTGGGCTGTATACGAAACATTATTTGATTCTGTTTGAATTTGCGGCTGTTATCGTTTGCCAAACAAACAAAATTACCCTTGATAAAAAAAACCGTTGCAGGTAAACTACCCCTTTCCCTTAACCGATCTTCACCAAAAACAATAGGTCGCGAGTACTCTGCAAATCAGGGCTGTATGCAAAAAATTATTTGATTCTGTTTGAATTTGCGGCTGTTATCGTTTGCCATAGAAAAAAAATCTACAGAAGACAGACAGACACTTTTCGGAAAACGACTTTTTTTCATGTTTTGAGTGTAGTAGAATCAGAATCTGCAATAATCTCGAACACGATTTTTTTTGCCATCACCATACTTCCATTCCTTAAGGAATATAGAAGTAAAAAATCTTTAGACAGACAGACAGACACACACACAGACACTTTTTGAAAAATGACTTTTTTTCATGTTTTGAGGGTAGTACAATCAGAATCAGCAATAATCTCGACCACGATTTTTTTTGCCATCACCATACTTCCATTTCCTTATGGAACATGGAAGTAAATATCGGCATGGAGAACCATACATGACTTCCATGTTCTAAGATTTATATTTAAAATCATATGTGAAATGAAATATTTCCATAGAAACCACTTCTTTCTACTTATTGCTTCAGCCTTAAACCACAGTACTGTGGTCACTAACGTATACCACCTCACGTTTTCACTCGATTTGCACTGAGATGAAAGTCGATGGCACTGCCGAAACGTTTGGTTTTGCAGAAAACATTGGACTACGGCTAAACAGCCCGGGAAGCAATTTTAACAAAGAACTACTTCTTTGTTACCGATAACGTAGTACACATAACAAAATTCGGCCCTCCCCCTTCAACTATAATTTTCATTTATAGGAAATTACCCCCACCCCGTTCACCTAACCTCTTCATTTATAGATATTTCATCTACGTTTCTACAGTGGATTATTATGAGCTTCTTATCAAGATACTTTATTTATCAAAATTAAGTACTTTACTCTTGTTAAAACATAAAACGTTGCAGGTAAACTACCCGTTTCTCTAAACCGATCTTCACCAAAATCAATAGACCTTCAATCCTCTACAATGCAGGGATGGATGCAAAAAAATATTTGATTCTGTTTCAATTTGCGACAGTTATCGTTTATCATGAAAACATTTCTCTTGTTACAACATAACATGTTGCAGGTAAACTACCCCTTTCCCTTTACCGATCTTCACCAAAATCAACAGGCCTTGAGCTCTCTACAATTTAGGAAGGTATGGAAAAAAATATTTGATTTTCTTTTAATTTACGGCAGTCATCGTTCATCATAGAAAAAATTGCTCTTGTAAAAACATAAAACGTTGCAGGTAAACTACCCCTTTCTCTAAACCGATCTTCACCAAAATCAACAGGCCATCAGTCATCTACAATTCAGAGCTGCATGCAAAACATTATTTGATTCTGTTTGAATTTGCGGCTGTTATCGTTTACTATAGAAAAAAAAACCCTTGATAAAAAACCGTTGCAGGTAAACTACCCCTTTCCCTTAACCGATCTTCAACAAAATCAACAGACCTTGAGTTCTGTATAATTCAAAAAGGTATGCAGAAGTGTAGTTGATTCTGTTTTAATGTACGGCAGTTATCGTTCGTCATAAAAAAAATTACCCTTGATAAAACATAAAATGTTGCTGGTAAACAACCCTATTCCCTTAACCGATCTTCACCAAAACCAACAGGTCTTGAGAACTCTACATTTCAGGGCTGTATGCAAAATATTATATGATTCTGTTTGAATTTGCGGCTGTTATCGTTTGCCATATAAAATACCCTTGATAAAACAAAAAACGTGTCAGGTAAACTACCCCTTTTCCTTAACCGATCTTCACCAAAAACAATAGGTCTTTAGTACTCAACAAAACAGGGCTGTATGCAAAAACGTATTTGATTATGTTTGAATTTGCGGCTCTTATCGTTTGCCATAAAAATACCCTTTTAAAACATAAAACGTTGCAGGTAAACTACCCCTTTCCCTTAACCGATCTTCACCAACACCAATAGGTATTAAGAACTCTACAATACAGGGCTGTATGCAAAACATCATTTGATTCTGATTGAATTTGCGGCCGTTATCGTTTACCATAGAAAAAAATTACCCTTGATAAAAAACCGTTGCAGGTAAACTACCCCTTTCCCTTAACCGATCTTCACCAAAAAAGATAGGTCTTGAGAACTCTACAATTCAGGGCTGTATGCAAAATATTATATGATTTTGTTTGAATTTGCGGCTATTATCGTTTGCCATACAAAATACCCTTGATAAAACAAAACACGTGGCAGGTAAACTACCCCTTTCCCTTAAACGATCTTCACCAAAAACAATAGGTCTTTAGTACTCTAGAAATCAGGGCTGTATGCAAAAACTTATTTGATTATGTTTGAATTTGCGGCTGTTATCGTTTGCCATATAAAATACCCTTGTTAAAACATAAAACGTTGCAGGTAAACTACCCCTTTCCCTTAATCGATCTTTACCAAAATCAACAGATCTTGAGAATTCTACAATTTAGGGCTGTATGCGAAACATTATTTGATTCTGTTTGAATTTGCGGCTGTTATCGTTTGCCAAACAAACAAAATTACCCTTGATAAAAAAAAACCGTTGCCGGTAAACTACCCCTTTCCCTCAACCGATCTTCACCAAAAACAATAGGTCGTGAGTACTCTACAAATCAGGGCTGTATGCAAAAAATTATTTGATTCTGTTTGAATTTGCGGCTGTTATCGTTTGCCATAAAAAAAAATCTATAGACAGACAGACACACACACAGACACTTTTCGAAAAATGACTTTTTTTCATGTTTTGAGGGTAGTACAATCAGAATCCGCAATAATCTCGACCACGATTTTTTTTGCCATCACCATACTTCCATTTCCTTATGGAACATGGAAGTAAATATCGGTGTGGAGAACCATACATGACTTCCATGTTCTAAGATTTATATTTAAAATCATATTTGAAATGAAATATTTCCACACTTCTTTCTACTTATTGCTTCAGCCTTAAACCACAGTACTGTGGTCACTAACGTATACCACCTCACGTTTTCACTCGATTTGCACCGAGATGAAAGTCGATGGCACTGCCGAAACGTTTGGTTTTGCAGAAAACATTGGACTACGGCTAAACAGCCCGGGAAGCAATTTTAACAAAGAACTACTTCTTTGTTACCGATAACGTAGTACACATAACAAAATTCGGCCCTCCCCCTTCAACTATAATTTTCATTTATAGGAAATTACCCCCACCCCGTTCACCTAACCTCTTCATTTATAGATATTTCATCTACGTTTCTACAGTGGATTATTATGAGCTTCTTATCAAGATACTTTATTTATCAAAATTAAGTACTTTACTCTTGTTAAAACATAAAACGTTGCAGGTAAACTACCCGTTTCTCTAAACCGATCTTCACCAAAATCAATAGACCTTCAATCCTCTACAATGCAGGGATGGATGCAAAAAAATATTTGATTCTGTTTCAATTTGCGACAGTTATCGTTTATCATGAAAACATTTCTCTTGTTACAACATAACATGTTGCAGGTAAACTACCCCTTTCCCTTTACCGATCTTCACCAAAATCAACAGGCCTTGAGCTCTCTACAATTTAGGAAGGTATGGAAAAAAATATTTGATTTTCTTTTAATTTACGGCAGTCATCGTTCATCATAGAAAAAATTGCCCTTGTAAAAACATAAAACGTTGCAGGTAAACTACCCCTTTCTCTAAACCGATCTTCACCAAAATCAACAGGCCATCAGTCCTCTACAATTCAGAGCTGCATGCAAAACATTATTTGATTCTGTTTGAATTTGCGGCTCTTATCGTTTGCCATAGAAGAAATATTACCCTTGATAAAAAAACGTTGCAGGTAAACTACCCCTTTCCCTTAACTGATCTTCACCAACACCAATAGGTATTAAGAACTCTACAATACAGGGCTGTATGCAAAACATCATTTGATTCTGTGTGAATTTGCGGCCGTTATCGTTTACCATAGAAAAATATCGGTATGGAGAACCATACATGACTTCCATATTCTAAGATTTATATTTAAAATCATTTTCAGCCAAACAGCCAGGCTGTGTCTTACCTGCCTTTTTATTGCTGTATTAAATGAAAAATATTATATTACATTAAAATGAAAAAATTATAATTTTATTGCCTGGCAACAAAATTATTTTATTTTTAAAAATTACCATTGTTTCAAAAAGTTTAAATAAATTTTCAAGTACTTTACTCTTGTTAAAACGTAAAAGGTTGCAGGTAAACTACCCCTTCCCCTTAACCGATCTTCACCAAAATCGCAAGTCATTGAGAACTCTACAATTTAGGGCTGTATGCAAATAATCTTTTGATTCTGATTGAATTTGCGGCTGTTATCGTTTGCCATAGGAAATACCCTTGTTAAAACATAAAATGTTACAGGTAAACTACCCCTTTCCCTTAACCGATCTTCACCAAAAACAATAGATCTTGAGTACTCTACAAATCAGGGCTGTATGCAAAACATTATTTGATTCTGTTTGAATTTGCGGCTGTTATCGTTTGCCATAGAAAATACCCTTGTTAAAAAAACGTTGCTGGTAAACTACCCCTTTCCCTCAACCGAACTTCACCAAAAACAATAGGTCTTGAGAACTCTACAATTTAGGGCTGTATGCAAATAATCTTTTGATTCTGTTTGAATTTGCGGCTGTTATCGCTTGCCATAGGAAATACCCTTGTTAAAACATAAAACGTTGCAGGTAAACTACCCCTTTCCCTTAATCGATCTTTACCAAAATCAACAGATCTTGAGAACTCTACAATTTAGAGCTGTATGCGAAACATTATTTGATTCTGTTTGAATTTGCGGCTGTTATCGTTTGCCAAACAAACAAAATTACCCTTGATAAAAAAAAACCGTTGCAGGTAAACTACCCCTTTCCCTCAACCGATCTTCACCAAAAACAATAGGTCGTGAGTACTCTACAAATCAGGGCTGTATGCAAAAAATTATTTGATTCTGTTTGAATTTGCGGCTGTTATCGTTTGCCATAAAAAAAAATCTATAGACAGACAGACACACACACAGACACTTTTCGAAAAATGACTTTTTTTCATGTTTTGAGGGTAGTACAATCAGAATCCGCAATAATCTCGACCACGATTTTTTTTGCCATCACCATACTTCCATTTCCTTATGGAACATGGAAGTAAATATCGGTATGGAGAACCATACATGACTTCCATGTTCTAAGATTTATATTTAAAATCATATTTGAAATGAAATATTTCCATAGAAACCACTTCTTTCTACTTATTGCTTCAGCCTTAAACCACAGTACTGTGGTCACTAACGTATACCACCTCACGTTTTCACTCGATTTGCACCGAGATGAAAGTCGATGGCACTGCCGAAACGTTTGGTTTTGCAGAAAACATTGGACTACGGCTAAACAGCCCGGGAAGCAATTTTAACAAAGAACTACTTCTTTGTTACCGATAACGTAGTACACATAACAAAATTCGGCCCTCCCCCTTCAACTATAATTTTCATTTATAGGAAATTACCCCCACCCCGTTCACCTAACCTCTTCATTTATAGATATTTCATCTACGTTTCTACAGTGGATTATTATGAGCTTCTTATCAAGATACTTTATTTATCAAAATTAAGTACTTTACTCTTGTTAAAACATAAAACGTTGCAGGTAAACTACCCGTTTCTCTAAACCGATCTTCACCAAAATCAATAGACCTTCAATCCTCTACAATGCAGGGATGGATGCAAAAAAATATTTGATTCTGTTTCAATTTGCGACAGTTATCGTTTATCATGAAAACATTTCTCTTGTTACAACATAACATGTTGCAGGTAAACTACCCCTTTCCCTTTACCGATCTTCACCAAAATCAACAGGCCTTGAGCTCTCTACAATTTAGGAAGGTATGGAAAAAAATATTTGATTTTCTTTTAATTTACGGCAGTCATCGTTCATCATAGAAAAAATTGCCCTTGTAAAAACATAAAACGTTGCAGGTAAACTACCCCTTTCTCTAAACCGATCTTCACCAAAATCAACAGGCCATCAGTCATCTACAATTCAGAGCTGCATGCAAAACATTATTTGATTCTGTTTGAATTTGCGGCTGTTATCGTTTACTATAGAAAAAAAAAACCCTTGATAAAAAACCGTTGCAGGTAAACTACCCCTTTCCCTTAACCGATCTTCAACAAAATCAACAGACCTTGAGTTCTGTATAATTCAAAAAGGTATGCAGAAGTGTAGTTGATTCTGTTTTAATGTACGGCAGTTATCGTTCGTCATAAAAAAAATTACCCTTGATAAAACATAAAATGTTGCTGGTAAACAACCCTATTCCCTTAACCGATCTTCACCAAAACCAACAGGTCTTGAGAACTCTACATTTCAGGGCTGTATGCAAAATATTATATGATTCTGTTTGAATTTGCGGCTGTTATCGTTTGCCATATAAAATACCCTTGATAAAACAAAAAACGTGTCAGGTAAACTACCCCTTTTCCTTAACCGATCTTCACCAAAAACAATAGGTCTTTAGTACTCAACAAAACAGGGCTGTATGCAAAAACGTATTTGATTATGTTTGAATTTGCGGCTCTTATCGTTTGCCATAAAAATACCGTTTTAAAACATAAAACGTTGCAGGTAAACTACCCCTTTCCCTTAACCGATCTTCACCAACAGCAATAGGTATTAAGAACTCTACAATACAGGGCTGTATGCAAAACATCATTTGATTCTGATTGAATTTGCGGCCGTTATCGTTTACCATAGAAAAAAATTACCCTTGATAAAAAACCGTTGCAGGTAAACTACCCCTTTCCCTTAACCGATCTTCACCAAAAAAGATAGGTATTGAGAACTCTACAATTCAGGGCTGTATGCAAAATATTATATGATTTTGTTTGAATTTGCGGCTATTATCGTTTGCCATACAAAATACCCTTGATAAAACAAAACACGTGGCAGGTAAACTACCCCTTTCCCTTAAACGATCTTCACCAAAAACAATAGGTCTTTAGTACTCAAGAAATCAGGGCTGTATGCAAAAACTTATTTGATTATGTTTGAATTTGCGGCTGTTATCGTTTGCCATATAAAATACCCTTGTTAAAACATAAAACGTTGCAGGTAAACTACCCCTTTCCCTTAATCGATCTTTACCAAAATCAACAGATCTTGAGAACTCTACAATTTAGGGCTGTATGCGAAACATTATTTGATTCTGTTTGAATTTGCGGCTGTTATCGTTTGCCAAACAAACAAAATTACCCTTGATAAAAAAAAACCGTTGCAGGTAAACTACCCCTTTCCCTCAACCGATCTTCACCAAAAACAATAGGTCGTGAGTACTCTACAAATCAGGGCTGTATGCAAAAAATTATTTGATTCTGTTTGAATTTGCGGCTGTTATCGTTTGCCATAAAAAAAATCTATAGACAGACAGACACACACACAGACACTTTTCGAAAAATGACTTTTTTTCATGTTTTGAGGGTAGTACAATCAGAATCTGCAATAATCTCGACCACGATTTTTTTTGCCATCACCATACTTCCATTTCCTTATGGAACATGGAAGTAAATATCGGTATGGAGAACCATACATGACTTCCATGTTCTAAGATTTATATTTAAAATCATATTTGAAATGAAATATTTCCATAGAAACCACTTCTTTCTACTTATTGCTTCAGCCTTAAACCACAGTACTGTGGTCACTAACGTATACCACCTCACGTTTTCACTCGATTTGCACCGAGATGAAAGTCGATGGCACTGCCGAAACGTTTGGTTTTGCAGAAAACATTGGACTACGGCTAAACAGCCCGGGAAGCAATTTTAACAAAGAACTACTTCTTTGTTACCGATAACGTAGTACACATAACAAAATTCGGCCCTCCCCCTTCAACTATAATTTTCATTTATAGGAAATTACTCCCACCCCGTTCACCTAACCTCTTCATTTATAGATATTTCATCTACGTTTCTACAGTGGATTATTATGAGCTTCTTATCAACATACTTTATTTATCAAAATTAAGTACTTTACTCTTGTTAAAACATAAAACGTTGCAGGTAAACTACCCGTTTCTCTAAACCGATCTTCACCAAAATCAATAGACCTTCAATCCTCTACAATGCAGGGATGGATGCAAAAAAATATTTGATTCTGTTTCAATTTGCGACAGTTATCGTTTATCATGAAAACATTTCTCTTGTTACAACATAACATGTTGCAGGTAAACTACCCCTTTCCCTTTACCGATCTTCACCAAAATCAACAGGCCTTGAGCTCTCTACAATTTAGGAAGGTATGGAAAAAAATATTTGATTTTCTTTTAATTTACGGCAGTCATCGTTCATCATAGAAAAAATTGCCCTTGTAAAAACATAAAACGTTGCAGGTAAACTACCCCTTTCTCTAAACCGATCTTCACCAAAATCAACAGGCCATCAGTCATCTACAATTCAGAGCTGCATGCAAAACATTATTTGATTCTGTTTGAATTTGCGGCTCTTATCGTTTGCCATAGAAGAAATATTACCCTTGATAAAAAAACGTTGCAGGTAAACTACCCCTTTCCCTTAACTGATCTTCACCAACACCAATAGGTATTAAGAACTCTACAATACAGGGCTGTATGCAAAACATCATTTGATTCTGTGTGAATTTGCGGCCGTTATCGTTTACCATAGAAAAAAATTACCCTTGATAAAAAACCGTTGCAGGTAAACTACCCCTTTCCCTTAACCGATCTTCACCAAAAAAGATAGGTCTTGAGAACTCTACAATTCAGGGCTGTATGCAAAATATTATATGATTTTGTTTGAATTTGCGGCTATTATCGTTTGCCATACAAAATACCCTTGATAAAACAAAACACGTGGGAGGTAAACTACCCCTTTCCCTTAAACGATCTTCACCAAAAACAATAGGTCTTTAGTACTCAAGAAAAAAGGCCTGTATGCAAAAACGTATTTGATTATGTATGAATTTGCGGCTGTTATCGTTTGCCATATAAAATACACTTGTTAAAACATAAAACGGTGCAGGTAAACTACCCCTTTCCCTTAACCGATCTTCACCAAAAACAATAGGTCTTGAGTACTTTACAAATCAGGGCTGTTTGCAAAACATTATTTGATTCTGTTTGAATTTGCGGCTGTTATCGTTTGCCATAGAAAATACCCTTGTTAAAAAAACGTTGCAGGTAAACTACCCCTTTCCCTCAACCGATCTTTACCAAAAATAATAGGTCTTGAGAACTCTACAATTTAGTGCTGTATGCAAATAATCGTTTGATTCTGTTTGAATTTGCGGCTGTTATCGTTTGCCATAGGAAATACCCTTGTTAAGACATAAAACGTTACAGGTAAACTACCCCTTTCCCTTAACCGATCTTCACCAAAAACAATAGGTCTTGTAAACTCGACAATTCAGGGTTGTATGCGAAACATTATTTGATTCTGTTTGAATTTGCGGCCGTTATTGTTTGCCAAACAAACAAAATTACCCTTGATAAAAAAAAACCGTTGCAGGTAAACTACCCCTTTCCCTCATCCGATCTGCACCAAAAACAATAGGTAGTGAGTACTCTACAAATCAGGGCTGTATGCAGAAAATTATTTGATTCTGTTTGAATTTGCGGCAGTTATCGTTTGCCATAGAAAAAAAATCTACAGACACACAGACAGATAGACACACAGACACTTTTCGGAAAACGACTTTTTTTCATGTTTTGAGTGTAGTAGAATCAGAATCTGCAATAATCTCGAACACGATTTTTTTTGCCATCACCATACTTCCATTCCATAAGGAATATGGAAGTAAAATTACCCTTGATAAAAAACCGTTGCAGGTAAACTACCCCTTTCCCTTAACCGATCTTCACCAAAAACGATAGGTCTTGAGAACTCTACAATTCAGGGTTGTATGTAAAATATTATATGATTTTGTTTGAATTTGCGGCTGTTATCGTTTGCCAAACAAAATACCCTTGATAAAACAAAATAAAACGTGGCAGGTAAACTACCCCTTTCCCTCAAACGATCTTCACCAAAAACAATAAGTCTTTAGTACTCAAGAAATCAGGGCTGTATGCAAACACTTATTTGATTCTGTTTGAATTTGCGGCTCGTATCGTTTGCCATAGAAAATACCCTTTTAAAACATAAAACGTTGCAGGTAAACTACCCCTTTTCCTTAACCGATCTTCACTAAAACCAAAAGGTCTTGAGAACTCAATAATTCAGGGCAGTATGCAAAACATTATTTGATTATGTTTGAATTTGCGGCTGTTATCATTTGCCATAGGAAATACCCTTGTTAAAACATAAAACGTTGCAGGTAAACTACCCCTTTCCTTTACCCGATCTGTACCAAAATCAACAGATCTTGAGAACTCTACAATTCTGGGCTGTATACGAAACATTATTTGATTCTGTTTGAATTTGCGGCTGTTATCGTTTGCCAAACAAACAAAATTACCCTTGATAAAAAAAACCGTTGCAGGTAAACTACCCCTTTCCCTTAACCGATCTTCACCAAAAACAATAGGTCGCGAGTACTCTGCAAATCAGGGCTGTATGCAAAAAATTATTTGATTCTGTTTGAATTTGCGGCTGTTATCGTTTGCCATAGAAAAAAAATCTACAGAAGACAGACAGACACACACACAGACACTTTTCGGAAAACGACTTTTTTTCATGTTTTGAGTGTAGTAGAATCAGAATCTGCAATAATCTCGAACACGATTTTTTTTGCCATCACCATACTTCCATTCCTTAAGGAATATAGAAGTAAAAAATCTTTAGACAGACAGACAGACACACACACAGACACTTTTTGAAAAATGACTTTTTTTCATGTTTTGAGGGTAGTACAATCAGAATCAGCAATAATCTCGACCACGATTTTTTTTGCCATCACCATACTTCCATTTCCTTATGGAACATGGAAGTAAATATCGGCGTGGAGAACCATACATGACTTCCATGTTCTAAGATTTATATTTAAAATCATATGTGAAATGAAATATTTCCATAGAAACCACTTCTTTCTACTTATTGCTTCAGCCTTAAACCACAGTACTGTGGTCACTAACGTATACCACCTCACGTTTTCACTCGATTTGCACTGAGATGAAAGTCGATGGCACTGCCGAAACGTTTGGTTTTGCAGAAAACATTGGACTACGGCTAAACAGCCCGGGAAGCAATTTTAACAAAGAACTACTTCTTTGTTACCGATAACGTAGTACACATAACAAAATTCGGCCCTCCCCCTTCAACTATAATTTTCATTTATAGGAAATTACCCCCACCCCGTTCACCTAACCTCTTCATTTATAGATATTTCATCTACGTTTCTACAGTGGATTATTATGAGCTTCTTATCAAGATACTTTATTTATCAAAATTAAGTACTTTACTCTTGTTAAAACATAAAACGTTGCAGGTAAACTACCCGTTTCTCTAAACCGATCTTCACCAAAATCAATAGACCTTCAATCCTCTACAATGCAGGGATGGATGCAAAAAAATATTTGATTCTGTTTCAATTTGCGACAGTTATCGTTTATCATGAAAACATTTCTCTTGTTACAACATAACATGTTGCAGGTAAACTACCCCTTTCCCTTTACCGATCTTCACCAAAATCAACAGGCCTTGAGCTCTCTACAATTTAGGAAGGTATGGAAAAAAATATTTGATTTTCTTTTAATTTACGGCAGTCATCGTTCATCATAGAAAAAATTGCTCTTGTAAAAACATAAAACGTTGCAGGTAAACTACCCCTTTCTCTAAACCGATCTTCACCAAAATCAACAGGCCATCAGTCATCTACAATTCAGAGCTGCATGCAAAACATTATTTGATTCTGTTTGAATTTGCGGCTGTTATCGTTTACTATAGAAAAAAAAACCCTTGATAAAAAACCGTTGCAGGTAAACTACCCCTTTCCCTTAACCGATCTTCAACAAAATCAACAGACCTTGAGTTCTGTATAATTCAAAAAGGTATGCAGAAGTGTAGTTGATTCTGTTTTAATGTACGGCAGTTATCGTTCGTCATAAAAAAAATTACCCTTGATAAAACATAAAATGTTGCTGGTAAACAACCCTATTCCCTTAACCGATCTTCACCAAAACCAACAGGTCTTGAGAACTCTACATTTCAGGGCTGTATGCAAAATATTATATGATTCTGTTTGAATTTGCGGCTGTTATCGTTTGCCATATAAAATACCCTTGATAAAACAAAAAACGTGTCAGGTAAACTACCCCTTTTCCTTAACCGATCTTCACCAAAAACAATAGGTCTTTAGTACTCAACAAAACAGGGCTGTATGCAAAAACGTATTTGATTATGTTTGAATTTGCGGCTCTTATCGTTTGCCATAAAAATACCCTTTTAAAACATAAAACGTTGCAGGTAAACTACCCCTTTCCCTTAACCGATCTTCACCAACACCAATAGGTATTAAGAACTCTACAATACAGGGCTGTATGCAAAACATCATTTGATTCTGATTGAATTTGCGGCCGTTATCGTTTACCATAGAAAAAAATTACCCTTGATAAAAAACCGTTGCAGGTAAACTACCCCTTTCCCTTAACCGATCTTCACCAAAAAAGATAGGTCTTGAGAACTCTACAATTCAGGGCTGTATGCAAAATATTATATGATTTTGTTTGAATTTGCGGCTATTATCGTTTGCCATACAAAATACCCTTGATAAAACAAAACACGTGGCAGGTAAACTACCCCTTTCCCTTAAACGATCTTCACCAAAAACAATAGGTCTTTAGTACTCTAGAAATCAGGGCTGTATGCAAAAACTTATTTGATTATGTTTGAATTTGCGGCTGTTATCGTTTGCCATATAAAATACCCTTGTTAAAACATAAAACGTTGCAGGTAAACTACCCCTTTCCCTTAATCGATCTTTACCAAAATCAACAGATCTTGAGAATTCTACAATTTAGGGCTGTATGCGAAACATTATTTGATTCTGTTTGAATTTGCGGCTGTTATCGTTTGCCAAACAAACAAAATTACCCTTGATAAAAAAAAACCGTTGCCGGTAAACTACCCCTTTCCCTCAACCGATCTTCACCAAAAACAATAGGTCGTGAGTACTCTACAAATCAGGGCTGTATGCAAAAAATTATTTGATTCTGTTTGAATTTGCGGCTGTTATCGTTTGCCATAAAAAAAAATCTATAGACAGACAGACACACACACAGACACTTTTCGAAAAATGACTTTTTTTCATGTTTTGAGGGTAGTACAATCAGAATCCGCAATAATCTCGACCACGATTTTTTTTGCCATCACCATACTTCCATTTCCTTATGGAACATGGAAGTAAATATCGGTGTGGAGAACCATACATGACTTCCATGTTCTAAGATTTATATTTAAAATCATATTTGAAATGAAATATTTCCATAGAAACCACTTCTTTCTACTTATTGCTTCAGCCTTAAACCACAGTACTGTGGTCACTAACGTATACCACCTCACGTTTTCACTCGATTTGCACCGAGATGAAAGTCGATGGCACTGCCGAAACGTTTGGTTTTGCAGAAAACATTGGACTACGGCTAAACAGCCCGGGAAGCAATTTTAACAAAGAACTACTTCTTTGTTACCGATAACGTAGTACACATAACAAAATTCGGCCCTCCCCCTTCAACTATAATTTTCATTTATAGGAAATTACCCCCACCCCGTTCACCTAACCTCTTCATTTATAGATATTTCATCTACGTTTCTACAGTGGATTATTATGAGCTTCTTATCAAGATACTTTATTTATCAAAATTAAGTACTTTACTCTTGTTAAAACATAAAACGTTGCAGGTAAACTACCCGTTTCTCTAAACCGATCTTCACCAAAATCAATAGACCTTCAATCCTCTACAATGCAGGGATGGATGCAAAAAAATATTTGATTCTGTTTCAATTTGCGACAGTTATCGTTTATCATGAAAACATTTCTCTTGTTACAACATAACATGTTGCAGGTAAACTACCCCTTTCCCTTTACCGATCTTCACCAAAATCAACAGGCCTTGAGCTCTCTACAATTTAGGAAGGTATGGAAAAAAATATTTGATTTTCTTTTAATTTACGGCAGTCATCGTTCATCATAGAAAAAATTGCCCTTGTAAAAACATAAAACGTTGCAGGTAAACTACCCCTTTCTCTAAACCGATCTTCACCAAAATCAACAGGCCATCAGTCCTCTACAATTCAGAGCTGCATGCAAAACATTATTTGATTCTGTTTGAATTTGCGGCTCTTATCGTTTGCCATAGAAGAAATATTACCCTTGATAAAAAAACGTTGCAGGTAAACTACCCCTTTCCCTTAACTGATCTTCACCAACACCAATAGGTATTAAGAACTCTACAATACAGGGCTGTATGCAAAACATCATTTGATTCTGTGTGAATTTGCGGCCGTTATCGTTTACCATAGAAAAATATCGGTATGGAGAACCATACATGACTTCCATATTCTAAGATTTATATTTAAAATCATTTTCAGCCAAACAGCCAGGCTGTGTCTTACCTGCCTTTTTATTGCTGTATTAAATGAAAAATATTATATTACATTAAAGTGAAAAAATTATAATTTTATTGCCTGGCAACAAAATTATTTTATTTTTAAAAATTACCATTGTTTCAAAAAGTTTAAATAAATTTTCAAGTACTTTACTCTTGTTAAAACGTAAAAGGTTGCAGGTAAACTACCCCTTCCCCTTAACCGATCTTCACCAAAATCGCAAGTCATTGAGAACTCTACAATTTAGGGCTGTATGCAAATAATCTTTTGATTCTGATTGAATTTGCGGCTGTTATCGTTTGCCATAGGAAATACCCTTGTTAAAACATAAAATGTTACAGGTAAACTACCCCTTTCCCTTAACCGATCTTCACCAAAAACAATAGATCTTGAGTACTCTACAAATCAGGGCTGTATGCAAAACATTATTTGATTCTGTTTGAATTTGCGGCTGTTATCGTTTGCCATAGAAAATACCCTTGTTAAAAAAACGTTGCTGGTAAACTACCCCTTTCCCTCAACCGAACTTCACCAAAAACAATAGGTCTTGAGAACTCTACAATTTAGGGCTGTATGCAAATAATCTTTTGATTCTGTTTGAATTTGCGGCTGTTATCGCTTGCCATAGGAAATACCCTTGTTAAAACATAAAACGTTGCAGGTAAACTACCCCTTTCCCTTAATCGATCTTTACCAAAATCAACAGATCTTGAGAACTCTACAATTTAGAGCTGTATGCGAAACATTATTTGATTCTGTTTGAATTTGCGGCTGTTATCGTTTGCCAAACAAACAAAATTACCCTTGATAAAAAAAAACCGTTGCAGGTAAACTACCCCTTTCCCTCAACCGATCTTCACCAAAAACAATAGGTCGTGAGTACTCTACAAATCAGGGCTGTATGCAAAAAATTATTTGATTCTGTTTGAATTTGCGGCTGTTATCGTTTGCCATAAAAAAAAATCTATAGACAGACAGACACACACACAGACACTTTTCGAAAAATGACTTTTTTTCATGTTTTGAGGGTAGTACAATCAGAATCCGCAATAATCTCGACCACGATTTTTTTTGCCATCACCATACTTCCATTTCCTTATGGAACATGGAAGTAAATATCGGTATGGAGAACCATACATGACTTCCATGTTCTAAGATTTATATTTAAAATCATATTTGAAATGAAATATTTCCATAGAAACCACTTCTTTCTACTTATTGCTTCAGCCTTAAACCACAGTACTGTGGTCACTAACGTATACCACCTCACGTTTTCACTCGATTTGCACCGAGATGAAAGTCGATGGCACTGCCGAAACGTTTGGTTTTGCAGAAAACATTGGACTACGGCTAAACAGCCCGGGAAGCAATTTTAACAAAGAACTACTTCTTTGTTACCGATAACGTAGTACACATAACAAAATTCGGCCCTCCCCCTTCAACTATAATTTTCATTTATAGGAAATTACCCCCACCCCGTTCACCTAACCTCTTCATTTATAGATATTTCATCTACGTTTCTACAGTGGATTATTATGAGCTTCTTATCAAGATACTTTATTTATCAAAATTAAGTACTTTACTCTTGTTAAAACATAAAACGTTGCAGGTAAACTACCCGTTTCTCTAAACCGATCTTCACCAAAATCAATAGACCTTCAATCCTCTACAATGCAGGGATGGATGCAAAAAAATATTTGATTCTGTTTCAATTTGCGACAGTTATCGTTTATCATGAAAACATTTCTCTTGTTACAACATAACATGTTGCAGGTAAACTACCCCTTTCCCTTTACCGATCTTCACCAAAATCAACAGGCCTTGAGCTCTCTACAATTTAGGAAGGTATGGAAAAAAATATTTGATTTTCTTTTAATTTACGGCAGTCATCGTTCATCATAGAAAAAATTGCCCTTGTAAAAACATAAAACGTTGCAGGTAAACTACCCCTTTCTCTAAACCGATCTTCACCAAAATCAACAGGCCATCAGTCCTCTACAATTCAGAGCTGCATGCAAAACATTATTTGATTCTGTTTGAATTTGCGGCTCTTATCGTTTGCCATAGAAGAAATATTACCCTTGATAAAAAAACGTTGCAGGTAAACTACCCCTTTCCCTTAACTGATCTTCACCAACACCAATAGGTATTAAGAACTCTACAATACAGGGCTGTATGCAAAACATCATTTGATTCTGTGTGAATTTGCGGCCGTTATCGTTTACCATAGAAAAATATCGGTATGGAGAACCATACATGACTTCCATATTCTAAGATTTATATTTAAAATCATTTTCAGCCAAACAGCCAGGCTGTGTCTTACCTGCCTTTTTATTGCTGTATTAAATGAAAAATATTATATTACATTAAAATGAAAAAATTATAATTTTATTGCCTGGCAACAAAATTATTTTATTTTTAAAAATTACCATTGTTTCAAAAAGTTTAAATAAATTTTCAAGTACTTTACTCTTGTTAAAACGTAAAAGGTTGCAGGTAAACTACCCCTTCCCCTTAACCGATCTTCACCAAAATCGCAAGTCATTGAGAACTCTACAATTTAGGGCTGTATGCAAATAATCTTTTGATTCTGATTGAATTTGCGGCTGTTATCGTTTGCCATAGGAAATACCCTTGTTAAAACATAAAATGTTACAGGTAAACTACCCCTTTCCCTTAACCGATCTTCACCAAAAACAATAGATCTTGAGTACTCTACAAATCAGGGCTGTATGCAAAACATTATTTGATTCTGTTTGAATTTGCGGCTGTTATCGTTTGCCATAGAAAATACCCTTGTTAAAAAACGTTGCTGGTAAACTACCCCTTTCCCTCAACCGAACTTCACCAAAAACAATAGGTCTTGAGAACTCTACAATTTAGGGCTGTATGCAAATAATCTTTTGATTCTGTTTGAATTTGCGGCTGTTATCGCTTGCCATAGGAAATACCCTTGTTAAAACATAAAACGTTACAGGTAAACTACCCCTTTCCCTTAACCGATCTTCACCAAAATCAACAGATCTTGAGAACTCTACAATTCAGGGCTGCATGCGAAACATTATTTGATTCTGTTTGAATTTGCGGCTGTTATCGTTTGCCATATAAAATACCCTTGTTAAAAAAACGTTGCAGGTAAACTACCCCTTTCCCTCAACCGAACTTCACCAAAAATAATAGGTCTTGAGAACTCTACAATTTAGGGCTGTATGCAAATAATCTTTTGATTCTGTTTGAATTTGTGGCTGTTATCGTTTGCCATAGGAAATACCCTTTTTAAAAAAACGTTGCTGGTAAACTACCCCTTTCCCTCAACCGATCTTCACCAAAAACAATAGGTCTTGAGAACTCTACAATTTAGGGCTGTATGCAAATAATCTTTTGATTCTGTTTGAATTTGCAGCTGTTATCGTTTGCCATAGGAAATACCCTTGTTAAAACATAAAATGTTACAGGTAAACTACCCCTTTCCCTTAACCGATCTTCACCAAAAACAATAGATCTTGAGTACTCTGCAAATCAGGGCTGCATGCAAAAAATTATTTGATTATGTTTGAATTTGCGGCAGTTATCGTTAGCCATAGAAAAAAAATCTACAGACAGACAGACAGACACACAGACACTTTTCGGAAAACGACTTTTTTTCATGTTTTGAGTGTAGTAGAATCAGAATCTGCAATAATCTCGAACACGATTTTTTTTGCCATCCCCATACTTCCATTCCTTAAGGAATATGGAAGTAAACAAGTACTTTACTCTTGTTAAAACGTAAAAGGTTGCAGGTAAACTACCCCTTCCCCTTAACCGATCTTCACCAAAATCGAAAGTCATTGAGACCTCTACAATTCAGGGACGTATGCAAAAAATTATTTGATTCTGTTTGAATTTGCGGCTGTTATCGTTTGCCATAGAAAATACGCTTGAAAAAAAATGTTGCAGGTAAACTACCCCTTCCCCTTAACCGATCTTCACCAAAAACAATAGATCTTGAGTACTCTACAAATCAGGGCTGTATGCAAAACATTATTTGATTCTGTTTGAATTTGCGGCTGTTATCGTTTGCCATAGAAAATATCCTTTTTAAAAAAACGTTGCAGGTAAACTACCCCTTTCCCTCAACCGATCTTCACCAAAAACAACAGGTCTTGAGAACTCTACAATTTAGGGCTGTATGCAAATAATCTTTTGATTCTGTTTGAATTTGCGGCTGTTATCGTTTGCCATAGGAAATACCCTTGTTAAAACATAAAACGTTACTGGTAAACTACCCCTTTCCCTTAACCGATCTTCACCAAAATCAACAGATCTTGAGAACTCTACAATTCAGGGCTGTATGCGAAACATTATTTGATTCTGTTTGAATTTGCGGCTGTTATCGTTTGCCATAGGAAATACCCTTGTTAAAACATAAAACGTTACAGGTAAACTACCCCTTTCCCTTAACCGATCTTCACCAAAAAAACAATAGGTCTTGAGTACTCTACAAATCAGGGCTGTATGCAAAACATTATTTGATTCTGTTTGAATTTGCGGCTGTTATCGTTTGCCATAGAAAATACCCTTTTTAAAAAAACGTTGCTGGTAAACTACCCCTTTCCCTCAACCGATCTTCACCAAAACCAATAGGTCTTGAGAGCTCTACAATTTAGGGCTGTATGCAAATAATCTTTTGATTCTGATTGAATTTGCTGCTGTTATCGTTTGCCATAGGAAATACCCTTGTTAAAACATAAAACGTTACAGGTAAACTACCCCTTTCCCTCAACCGAACTTCACCAAAAATAATAGGTCTTGAGAACTCTACAATTTAGGGCTGTATGCAAATAATCTTTTGATTCTGTTTGAATTTGCGGCTGTTATCGTTTGCCATAGGAAATACCCTTGTTAAAACATAAAACGTTACAGGTAAACTACCCCTTTCCCTTAACCGATCTTCACCAAAATCAACAGATCTTGAGAACTCTACAATTCAGGGCGGTATGCGAAACATTATTTGATTCTGTTTGAATTTGCGGCTGTTATCGTTTGCCAAACAAACAAAATTACCCTTGCTAAAAAAAAACCGTTGCTGGTAAACTACCCCTTTCCATCAACCGATCTTCACCAAAAACAATAGGTCGCGAGTACTCTGCAAATCTGGGCTGCATGCAAAAAATTATTTGATTCTGTTTGAATTTGCGGCAGTTATCGTTTGCCATAGAAAAAAAATCTACAGACAGATAGACAGACAGACAGACACACAGACACTTTTCGGAAAACGACTTTTTTTTCATGTTTTGAGTGTAGTAGAATCAGAATCTGCAATAATCTCGAACACGATTTTTTTTGCCATCCCCATACTTCCATTCCTTAAGGAATATGGAAGTAAACAAGTACTTTACTCTTGTTAAAACGTAAAAGGTTGCAGGTAAACTACCCCTTCCCCTTAACCGATCTTCACCAAAATCGAAAGTCATTGAGACCTCTACAATTCAGGGACGTATGCAAAAAATTATTTGATTCTGTTTGAATTTGCGGCTGTTATCGTTTGCCATAGAAAATACGCTTGAAAAAAAATGTTGCAGGTAAACTACCCCTTCCCCTTAACCGATCTTCACCAAAAACAACAGATCTTGAGTACTCTACAAATCAGGGCTGTATGCAAAACATTATTTGATTCTGTTTGAATTTGCGGCTGTTATCGTTTGCCATAGAAAATACCCTTTTTAAAAAAACGTTGCAGGTAAACTACCCCTTTCCCTCAACCGATCTTCACCAAAAACAATAGGTCTTGAGAACTCTACAATTTAGGGCTGTATGCAAATAATCTTTTGATTCTGTTTGAATTTGCAGCTGTTATCGTTTGCCATAGGAAATACCCTTGTTAAAACATAAAACTTTACTGGTAAACTACCCCTTTCCCTTAACCGATCTTCACCAAAATCAACAGATCTTGAGAACTCTACAATTCAGGGCTGTATGCGAAACATTATTTGATTCTGTTTGAATTTGCGGCTGTTATCGTTTGCCAAACAAAAAATACCCTTGTTAAAAAAACGTTGCAGGTAAACTACCCCTTTCCCTTAACCGATCTTCACCAAAAAACAATAGGTCTTGAGTACTCTACAAATCAGGGCTGTATGCAAAACATTATTTGATTCTGTTTGAATTTGCGCCTGTTATCGTTTGCCATAGAAAATACCCTTGTTAAAAAAACGTTACAGGTAAACTACCCCTTTCCCTCAACCGAACTTCACCAAAAACAATAGGTCTTGAGAACTCTACAATTTAGGGCTGTATGCAAATAATCTTTTGATTCTGTTTGAATTTGCGGCTGTTATCGTTTGCCATAGGAAATACCCTTGTTAAAACATAAAACGTTACGGGTAAACTACCCCTTTCCCTTAACCGATCTTCACCAAAATCAACAGATCTTGAGAACTCTACAATTCAGGGCTGTATGCGAAACATTATTTGATTCTGTTTGAATTTGCGGCTGTTATCGTTTGCCAAACAAACAAAATTACCCTTGCTAAAAAAAAACCACAGTCACTAACGTATACCACCTCACGTTTTCACTCGATTTGCACTGAGATGAAAGTCGATGGCACTGCCGAAACGTTTGGTTTTGCAGAAAACATTGGACTACGGCTAAACAGCCCGGGAAGCAATTTTAACAAAGAACTACTTGTTTGTTACCGATAACGTAGTACACATAACAAAATTCTGCCCTCCCCCTTCAACTATAATTTTCATTTATAGGAAATTACCCCCACCCCGTTCACCTAACCTCTTCATTTATAGATATTTCATCTACGTTTCTACAGTGGATTATTATGAGCTTCTTATCAAGATACTTTATTTATCAAACTTTACTCTTGTTAAAACATAAAACGTTGCAGGTAAACTACCCGTTTCTCTAAACCGATCTTCACCAAAATCAATAGACCTTCAATCCTCTACAATGCAGGGATGGATGCAAAAAAATATTTGATTCTGTTTCAATTTGCGACAGTTATCGTTTATCATGAAAACATTTCTCTTGTTACAACATAACATGTTGCAGGTAAACTACCCCTTTCCCTTTACCGATCTTCACCAAAATCAACAAATCTTGAGTTCTCTAGAAATCAGGCAAGTGTGCAAAAACTTATTTGATTCTCTTTGAATTTTCGGCAGTTATCGTTTGTCATAAAAAAATTACCCTTTTTAAAACAAAACTTAGGTGATAAACTACCCCTTTCCCTTAACCGATCTTTGCCAAAAACAATAGGTCGTGAGTACTCTACAAATCAGGGCAGTATGCAAAACATCATTTGATTCTGTTTGAATTTGCGGCTGTTATCGTTTACTATAGAAAAAAAAACCCTTGATAAAAAACCGTTGCTGGTAAACTACCCCTTTCCCTTAACCGATCTTCAACAAAATCAACAGACCTTGAGTTCTGTATAATTCAAAAAGGTATGCAGAAGAGTAGTTGATTCTGTTTTAATGTACGGCAGTTATCGTTCGTCATAAAAAAAATTACCCTTGATAAAACATAAAATGTTGCTGGTAAACAACCCTATTCCCTTAACCGATCTTCACCAAAACCAACAGGTCTTGAGAACTCTACATTTCAGGGCTGTATGCAAAATATTATATGATGCTGTTTGAATTTGCGGCTGTTATCGTTTGCCATATAAAATACCCTTGATAAAACAAAAATATCGGTATGGAGAACCATACATGACTTCCATATTCTAAGATTTATATTTAAAATCATTTTCGAAATGAAATATTACCATAGAAACTACTTCTTTCTACTTACTGCTTCAGCCTTAACCACAGTACTGTGGCCACTAACGTATACCACCTCACGTTATCGCACTCGATTTTCACTGATGATGGAAGTCGATGGCATTGCCGAAATGTCTGGTTTTGTAGAAAACATTGGACTACGGCCAAATATCCCGGGAAGGAATTTAAACAAAAACTACTTCTTTGTTGCCGATAACGTTGTACACATATATATCAGTGGCGAAGTTACATGGAGGCAATTGAGGCAATGCCTACCCTAACAAATTCTGTAGAATAAAAATTATAAATACGTATGAACTACATAACGTAAAGATTATACATTGTTACTGTGACTGTCAAATTTATTAAACCGAAACGTGCTTTATTGAGCGACCGCTAGATGGTGACAGGTGAGATTCGGCATAGTTCGTTTAAAGCGAATGAGGCAACCTGAACTTGCCTCAGCGTTTTTTGTATACATCGTATGTAAGCAATGTAGTGGTGTGATAGGGAAGTGTAGGGAGGGGGGATTGTCCCGCGCTGTACACATAGAGCGTTGAGGCATGCCTCACTTCTGTGGTCCAAACAGTTAAGTTAAAGCGCCTGTGTTGTTTCTAAGTGTTTATTTTATGCGGTTATTAAAAGTGTCACTGTTATTCCGCTGAACTAACAGATGATCAAGATTGTTATTTGAATTATTTGTAACATTAAACATATATATAGAAACTAACCAAGTTTAAAAATTTGAAGTTTAATCAGTTGTATTATCGTGTATGACTAATACAAGGATTGTTCAATAGACACACGTATAGAGCTGTAAAGCAATTTTTATTCAACGATTTTAAAAGAAGTCTCCAATAACATTAAGACATGAGTTCCACTGTTGCGCTAACCTGTAGATTCCCTGCTAGTAAAATTCTTACGGCTTTTTGTGGAACCATTCGGTTACAGCAAACTCTACCTCAGCGTCCGATTTGACCCACCGTCCTTTTAGTGATTCCTTAAAAAAAATTTAAGATAAGATTTTTGCCTACCCATTCATTAACTACTAGCTTCGCCAGTAAGCAAATTGATGTCCATTTTTTCGGCTTGCACGCGTTATGTTGGTGTGGGTTTCGGCACTTTCCATTTAAAAAGCGTGCAAACGTAAGAAAATAAACATGAGTGAGGCCAGAAATAACGTGAATTGTGTGTTTGTGTCTTACCTGCCTTTTTATTGCCGTATTAAATGAAAAATATTATATTACATTAAAATTAAAAAATTTTAATTTTATTGCCTGGCAACAAAATTATTTTATTTTTAACAATTACCATTGTTTCAAAAAGTTTAAATAAATTTTCAAGTACTTTACTCTTGTTAAAACGTAAAAGGTTGCAGGTAAACTAGCCCTTCCCCTTAACCGATCTTCACCAAAATCGAAAGTCATTGAGACCTCTACAATTCAGGGATGTATGCAAAAAATTATTTGATTCTGTTTGAATTTGCGGCTGTTATCGTTTGCCATAGAAAATACGCTTGAAAAAAAAACGTTGCAGGTAAACTACCCCTTTCCCTTAACCGATCTTCACCAAAAACAATAGGTCTTGAGTACACCACAAACCAGGGGTGTATGCAAAACATTATTTGATTCTGTTTGAATTTGCGGCTGTTATCGTTTGCCATAGAAAATACCCTTTTTAAAAAAACGTTGCAGGTAAACTACCCCTTTCCCTCAACCGATCTTCACCAAAAACAATAGGTCTTGAGAACTCTACAATTTAGGGGTGTATGCAAATAATTTTTTGATTCTGTTTGAATTTGCGGCTGTTATCGTTTGCCATAGGAAATACCCTTGTTAAAACATAAAACGTTACAGGTAAACTACCCCTTTCCCTTAACCGATCTTCACCAAAAACAATAGGTCTTGAGTACTCTACAAATCAGGGCTGTATGCAAAACATTATTTGATTCTGTTTGAATTTGCGGCTGTTATCGTTTGCCATAGAAAAAAAATACCCTTGTTAAAAAAACGTTGCAGGTAAACTACCCCTTTCCCTCAACCGAACTTCACCAAAAACAATAGGTCTTGAGAACTCTACAATTTAGGGCTGTATGCAAATAATCTTTTGATTCTGTTTGAATTTGCGGCTGTTATCGTTTGCCATAGGAAATACCCTTGTTAAAACATAAAACGTTACAGGTAAACTACCCCTTTCCCTCAACCGATCTTCACCAACACCAATAGGTATTAAGAACTCTACAATACAGGGCTGTATGCAAAACATGATTTGATTCTGTGTGAATTTGCGGCCGTTATCGTTTACCATAGAAAAATATCGGTATGGAGAACCATACATGACTTCCATATTCTAAGATTTATATTTAAAATCATTTTCAGCCAAACAGCCAGGCTGTGTCTTACCTGCCTTTTTATTGCTGTATTAAATGAAAAATATTATATTACATTAAAATGAAAAAATTATAATTTTATTGCCTGGCAACAAAATTATTTTATTTTTAACAATTACCATTGTTTCAAAAAGTTTAAATAAATTTTGAAGTACTTTACTCTTGTTAAAACGTAAAAGGTTGCAGGTAAACTACCCCTTCCCCTTAACCGATCTTCACCAAAATCGAAAGTCATTGAGACCTCTACAATTCAGGGACGTATGCAAAAAATTATTTGATTCTGTTTGAATTTGCGGCTGTTATCGTTTGCCATAGAAAATACGCTTGATAAAAAAACGTTGCAGGTAAACTACCCCTTCCCCTTAACCGATCTTCACCAAAAACAATAGGTCTTGAGTACTCTACAAATCAGGGCTGTATGCAAAACATTATTTGATTCTGTTTGAATTTGCGGCTGTTATCGTTTGCCATAGAAAATAAAACGTAAAAGGTTGCAGGTAAACTACCCCTTCCCCTTAACCGATCTTCACCAAAAACAATAGGTCTTGAGTACTCTACAAATCAGGACTGTATGCAAAACATTATTTGATTCTGTTTGAATTTGCGGCTGTTATCGTTTGCCATATAAAATACCCTTGTTAAAAAAACGTTGCAGGTAAACTACCCCTTTCCCTCAACCGATCTTCACCAAAAACAATAGATCTTGAGAAATCTACAATTCAGGGCTGTATGCGAAACATTATTTGATTCTGTTTGAATTTGCGGCTGTTATCGTTTGCCAAAAAAAAAAAAAATTTCCCTTGATAAAAAAAACCGTTGCAGGTAAACTACCCCTTCCCCTCAACCGATCTTCACCAAAAACAATAGGTCGCGAGTACTCTACAAATCAGGGCTGTATGCAAAAAATTATTTGATTCTGTTTGAATTTGCGGCAGTTGTCGTTTGCCATAGAAAATACGCATGATAAAAAACGTTGCTGGTAAACTACCCCTTCCCCTCAACCGATCTTCACCAAAAACAATAGGTCTTGAGTACTCTACAAATCAGGGCTGTATGCAGAAAATTATTTGATTCTGTTTGAATTTGCGGCTGTTATCGTTTGCCATAGAAAATACCCTTGTTAAAAAAACGTTGTTGGTAAACTACCCCTTTCCCTTAACCGATCTTCACCAAAAACAAAAGGTATTGAGAACTCTACAATTTAGGGCTGTATGCAAATAATCTTTTCATTCTGTTTGAATTTGCGGCTGTTATCGTTTGCCATAGGAAATACCCTTGTTAAAACATAAAACGTTACAGGTAAACTACCCCTTTCCCTTAACCGATCTTCACCAAAAACAATAGGTCTTGAGAACTCTACAATTCAGGGCTGTATGCCAAACATTATTTGATTCTGTTTGAATTTGCGGCTGTTATCGTTTGCCAAACAAACAAAATTTCCCTTGCTAAAAAAAAACCGTTGCAGGTAAACTACCCCTTTCCCTCAACCGATCTTCACCAAAAACAATAGGTCGCGAGAACTCTGCAAAACCGGGCTGTATGCAAAAAATTATTTGATTCTGTTTGAATTTGCGGCAGTTATCGTTTGCCATAGAAAAAAAATCTACAGACAGACAGACAGACACACAGACAGACAGACAGACACACAGACACTTTTCGGAAAACGACTTTTTTTCATGTTTTGAGTGTAGTAGAATCAGAATCTGCAATAATCTCGAACACGATTTTTTTTGCCATCACCATACTTCCATTCCTTAAGGAATATGGAAGTAAAAATTACCCTTGATAAAAAACCGTTGCTGGTAAACTACCCCTTTCCCTTAACCGATCTTCACCAAAAAAGATAGGTCTTGAGAACTCTACAATTCAGGGCTGTATGCAAAATATTATATGATATAGTTTGAATTTGCGGCTATTATCGTTTGCCATACAAAATACCCTTGATAAAACAAAACACGTGGCAGGTAAACTACCCCTTTCCCTTAAACGATCTTCACCAAAAACAATAGGTCTTTAGTACTCAAGAAATCAGGGCTGTATGCAAAAACGTATTTGATTATGTTTGAATTTGCGGCTGTTATCGTTTGCCATATAAAATACACTTGTTAAAACATAAAACGTTGCAGGTAAACTACCCCTTTCCCTTAATCGATCTTTACCAAAATCAACATATCTTGAGAACTCTACAATTTAGGGCTGTATGCGAAACATTATTTGATTCTGTTTGAATTTGCGGCTGTTATCGTTTGCCAAACAAACAAAATTACCCTTGATAAAAAAAACCGTTGCAGGTAAACTACCCCTTTCCCTCAACCGATCTTCACCAAAAACAATAGGTCGTGAGTACTCTACAAATCAGGGCTGTATGCAAAACATTATTTGATTCAATTTGAATTTGCGGCTGTTATCGTTTGCCATAGAAAATACCCTTGTTAAAAAAACGTTGCAGGTAAACTACCCCTTTCCCTCAACCGATCTTTACCAAAAATAATAGGTCTTGAGAACTCTACAATTTAGTGCTGTATGCAAATAATCGTTTGATTCTGTTTGAATTTGCGGCTGTTATCGTTTGCCATAGGAAATACCCTTGTTAAGACATAAAACGTTACAGGTAAACTACCCCTTTCCCTTAACCGATCTTCACCAAAAACAATAGGTCTTGTAAACTCTACAATTCAGGGTTGTATGCGAAACATTATTTGATTCTGTTTGAATTTGCGGCCGTTATTGTTTGCCAAACAAACAAAATTACCCTTGATAAAAAAAAACCGTTGCAGGTAAACTACCCCTTTCCCTCATCCGATCTGCACCAAAAACAATAGGTAGTGAGTACTCTACAAATAAGGGCTGTATGCAGAAAATTATTTGATTCTGTTTGAATTTGCGGCAGTTATCGTTTGCCATAGAAAAAAAATCTACAGACACACAGACAGATAGACACACAGACACTTTTCGGAAAACGACTTTTTTTCATGTTTTGAGTGTAGTAGAATCAGAATCTGCAATAATCTCGAACACGATTTTTTTTGCCATCACCATACTTCCATTCCATAAGGAATATGGAAGTAAAATTACCCTTGATAAAAAACCGTTGCAGGTAAACTACCCCTTTCCCTTAACCGATCTTCACCAAAAACGATAGGTCTTGAGAACTCTACAATTCAGGGTTGTATGTAAAATATTATATGATTTTGTTTGAATTTGCGGCTGTTATCGTTTGCCATACAAAATACCCTTGATAAAACAAAATAAAACGTGGCAGGTAAACTACCCCTTTCCCTCAAACGATCTTCACCAAAAACAATAAGTGTTTAGTACTCAAGAAATCAGGGCTGTATGCAAACACTTATTTGATTCTGTTTGAATTTGCGGCTCGTATCGTTTGCCATAGAAAATACCCTTTTAAAACATAAAACGTTGCAGGTAAACTACCCCTTTTCCTTAACCGATCTTCACTAAAACCAAAAGGTCTTGAGAACTCAATAATTCAGGGCAGTATGCAAAACATTATTTGATTATGTTTGAATTTGCGGCTGTTATCATTTGCCATAGGAAATACCCTTGTTAAAACATAAAACGTTGCAGGTAAACTACCCCTTTCCCTTTACCGATCTTCACCAAAATCAACAGGCCTTGAGCTCTCTACTATTTAGGAATGTTATCGTTTGCCATAAAAAAAAAATCTATAGACAGACAGACACACACACAGACACTTTTCGAAAAATGACTTTTTTTCATGTTTTGAGGGTAGTACAATCAGAATCCGCAATAATCTCGACCACGATTTTTTTTGCCATCACCATACTTCCATTTCCTTATGGAACATGGAAGTAAATATCGGTATGGAGAACCATACATGACTTCCATGTTCTAAGATTTATATTTAAAATCATATTTGAAATGAAATATTTCCATAGAAACCACTTCTTTCTACTTATTGCTTCAGCCTTAAACCACAGTACTGTGGTCACTAACGTATACCACCTCACGTTTTCACTCGATTTGCACCGAGATGAAAGTCGATGGCACTGCCGAAACGTTTGGTTTTGCAGAAAACATTGGACTACGGCTAAACAGCCCGGGAAGCAATTTTAACAAAGAACTACTTCTTTGTTACCGATAACGTAGTACACATAACAAAATTCGGCCCTCCCCCTTCAACTATAATTTTCATTTATAGGAAATTACCCCCACCCCGTTCACCTAACCTCTTCATTTATAGATATTTCATCTACGTTTCTACAGTGGATTATTATGAGCTTCTTATCAAGATACTTTATTTATCAAAATTAAGTACTTTACTCTTGTTAAAACATAAAACGTTGCAGGTAAACTACCCGTTTCTCTAAACCGATCTTCACCAAAATCAATAGACCTTCAATCCTCTACAATGCAGGGATGGATGCAAAAAAATATTTGATTCTGTTTCAATTTGCGACAGTTATTGTTTATCATGAAAACATTTCTCTTGTTACAACATAACATGTTGCAGGTAAACTACCCCTTTCCCTTTACCGATCTTCACCAAAATCAACAGGCCTTGAGCTCTCTACAATTTAGGAAGGTATGGAAAAAAATATTTGATTTTCTTTTAATTTACGGCAGTCATCGTTCATCATAGAAAAAATTGCCCTTGTAAAAACATAAAACGTTGCAGGTAAACTACCCCTTTCTCTAAACCGATCTTCACCAAAATCAACAGGCCATCAGTCCTCTACAATTCAGAGCGGCATGCAAAACATTATTTGATTCTGTTTGAATTTGCGGCTCTTATCGTTTGCCATAGAAGAAATATTACTCTTGATAAAAAAACGTTGCAGGTAAACTACCCCTTTCCCTTAACTGATCTTCACCAACACCAATAGGTATTAAGAACTCTACAATACAGGGCTGTATGCAAAACATCATTTGATTCTGTGTGAATTTGCGGCCGTTATCGTTTACCATAGAAAAATATCGGTATGGAGAACCATACATGATTTCCATATTCTAAGATTTATATTTAAAATCATTTTCAGCCAAACAGCCAGGCTGTGTCTTACCTGCCTTTTTATTGCTGTATTAAATGAAAAATATTATATTACATTAAAATGAAAAAATTATAATTTTATTGCCTGGCAACAAAATTATTTTATTTTAAAAAATTACCATTGTTTCAAAAAGTTTAAATAAATTTTCAAGTACTTTACTCTTGTTAAAACGTAAAAGGTTGCAGGTAAACTACCCCTTCCCCTTAACCGATCTTCACCAAAATCGCAAGTCATTGAGAACTCTACAATTTAGGGCTGTATGCAAATAATCTTTTGATTCTGATTGAATTTGCGGCTGTTATCGTTTGCCATAGGAAATACCCTTGTTAAAACATAAAATGTTACAGGTAAACTACCCCTTTCCCTTAACCGATCTTCACCAAAAACAATAGATCTTGAGTACTCTACAAATCAGGGCTGTATGCAAAACATTATTTGATTCTGTTTGAATTTGCGGCTGTTATCGTTTGCCATAGAAAATACCCTTGTTAAAAAAACGTTGCTGGTAAACTACCCCTTTCCCTCAACCGAACTTCACCAAAAACAATAGGTCTTGAGAACTCTACAATTTAGGGCTGTATGCAAATAATCTTTTGATTCTGTTTGAATTTGCGGCTGTTATCGCTTGGCATAGGAAATACCCTTGTTAAAACATAAAACGTTACAGGTAAACTACCCCTTTCCCTTAACCGATCTTCACCAAAATCAACAGATCTTGAGAACTCTACAATTCAGGGCTGCATGCGAAACATTATTTGATTCTGTTTGAATTTGCGGCTGTTATCGTTTGCCATATAAAATACCCTTGTTAAAAAAACGTTGCAGGTAAACTACCCCTTTCCCTCAACCGAACTTCACCAAAAATAATAGGTCTTGAGAACTCTACAATTTAGGGCTGTATGCAAATAATCTTTTGATTCTGTTTGAATTTGCGGCTGTTATCGTTTGCCATAGGAAATACCCTTGTTAAAACATAAAACGTTACAGGTAAACTACCCCTTTCCCTTAACCGATCTTCACCAAAATCAACAGATCTTGAGAACTCTACAATTCAGGGCGGTATGCGAAACATTATTTGATTCTGTTTGAATTTGCGGCTGTTATCGTTTGCCAAACAAACAAAATTACCCTTGCTAAAAAAAAACCGTTGCTGGTAAACTACCCCTTTCCATCAACCGATCTTCACCAAAAACAATAGGTCGCGAGTACTCTGCAAATCTGGGCTGCATGCAAAAAATTATTTGATTCTGTTTGAATTTGCGGCAGTTATCGTTTGCCATAGAAAAAAAATCTACAGACAGACAGACAGACAGACAGACAGACACACAGACACTTTTCGGAAAACGACTTTTTTTCATGTTTTGAGTGTAGTAGAATCAGAATCTGCAATAATCTCGAACACGATTTTTTTTGCCATCCCCATACTTCCATTCCTTAAGGAATATGGAAGTAAACAAGTACTTTACTCTTGTTAAAACGTAAAAGGTTGCAGGTAAACTACCCCTTCCCCTTAACCGATCTTCACCAAAATCGAAAGTCATTGAGACCTCTACAATTCAGGGACGTATGCAAAAAATTATTTGATTCTGTTTGAATTTGCGGCTGTTATCGTTTGCCATAGAAAATACGCTTGAAAAAAAATGTTGCAGGTAAACTACCCCTTCCCCTTAACCGATCTTCACCAAAAACAACAGATCTTGAGTACTCTACAAGTCAGGGCTGTATGCAAAACATTATTTGATTCTGTTTGAATTTGCGGCTGTTATCGTTTGCCATAGAAAATACCCTTGTTAAAAAAACGTTGCTGGTAAACTACCCCTTTCCCTCAACCGAACTTCACCAAAAACAATATGTCTTGAGAACTCTACAATTTAGGGCTGTATGCAAATAATCTTTTGATTCTGTTTGAATTTGCGGCTGTTATCGCTTGGCATAGGAAATACCCTTGTTAAAACATAAAACGTTACAGGTAAACTACCCCTTTCCCTTAACCGATCTTCACCAAAATCAACAGATCTTGAGAACTCTACAATTCAGGGCTGCATGCGAAACATTATTTGATTCTGTTTGAATTTGCGGCTGTTATCGTTTGCCATATAAAATACCCTTGTTAAAAAAACGTTGCAGGTAAACTACCCCTTTCCCTCAACCGAACTTCACCAAAAATAATAGGTCTTGAGAACTCTACAATTTAGGGCTGTATGCAAATAATCTTTTGATTCTGTTTGAATTTGCGGCTGTTATCGTTTGCCATAGGAAATACCCTTGTTAAAACATAAAACGTTACAGGTAAACTACCCCTTTCCCTTAACCGATCTTCACCAAAATCAACAGATCTTGAGATCTCTACAATTCAGGGCGGTATGCGAAACATTATTTGATTCTGTATCAATTTGCGGCTGTTATCGTTTGCCAAACAAACAAAATTACCCTTGCTAAAAAAAAACCGTTGCTGGTAAACTACCCCTTTCCATCAACCGATCTTCACCAAAAACAATAGGTCGCGAGTACTCTGCAAATCTGGGCTGCATGCAAAAAATTATTTGATTCTGTTTGAATTTGCGGCAGTTATCGTTTGCCATAGAAAAAAAATCTACAGACAGACAGACAGACAGACAGACAGACACACAGACACTTTTCGGAAAACGACTTTTTTTCATGTTTTGAGTGTAGTAGAATCAGAATCTGCAATAATCTCGAACACGATTTTTTTTGCCATCCCCATACTTCCATTCCTTAAGGAATATGGAAGTAAACAAGTACTTTACTCTTGTTAAAACGTAAAAGGTTGCAGGTAAACTACCCCTTCCCCTTAACCGATCTTCACCAAAATCGAAAGTCATTGAGACCTCTACAATTCAGGGACGTATGCAAAAAATTATTTGATTCTGTTTGAATTTGCGGCTGTTATCGTTTGCCATAGAAAATACGCTTGAAAAAAAATGTTGCAGGTAAACTACCCCTTCCCCTTAACCGATCTTCACCAAAAACAATAGATCTTGAGTACTCGACAAATCAGGGCTGTATGCAAAACATTATTTGATTCTGTTTGAATTTGCGGCTGTTATCGTTTGCCATAGAAAATACCCTTTTTAAAAAAACGTTGCAGGTAAACTACCCCTTTCCCTCAACCGATCTTCACCAAAAACAACAGGTCTTGAGAACTCTACAATTTAGGGCTGTATGCAAATAATCTTTTGATTCTGTTTGAATTTGCGGCTGTTATCGTTTGCCATAGGAAATACCCTTGTTAAAACATAAAACGTTACTGGTAAACTACCCCTTTCCCTTAACCGATCTTCACCAAAAAAACAATAGGTCTTGAGTACTCTACAAATCAGGGCTGTATGCAAAACATTATTTGATTCTGTTTGAATTTGCGGCTGTTATCGTTTGCCATAGAAAATACCCTTTTTAAAAAAACGTTGCTGGTAAACTACCCCTTTCCCTCCACCGATCTTCACCAAAACCAATAGGTCTTGAGAGCTCTACAATTTAGGGCTGTATGCAAATAATCTTTTGATTCTGATTGAATTTGCGGCTGTTATCGTTTGCCATAGGAAATACCCTTGTTAAAACATAAAACGTTACTGGTAAACTACCCCTTTCCCTCAACCGAACTTCACCAAAAATAATAGGTCTTGAGAACTCTACAATTTAGGGCTGTATGCAAATAATCTTTTGATTCTGTTTGAATTTGCGGCTGTTATCGTTTGCCATAGGAAATACCCTTGTTAAAACATAAAACGTTACAGGTAAACTACCCCTTTCCCTTAACCGATCTTCACCAAAATCAACAGATCTTGAGAACTCTACAATTCAGGGCGGTATGCGAAACATTATTTGATTCTGTTTGAATTTGCGGCTGTTATCGTTTGCCAAACAAACAAAATTACCCTTGCTAAAAAAAAACCGTTGCTGGTAAACTACCCCTTTCCATCAACCGATCTTCACCAAAAACAATAGGTCGCGAGTACTCTGCAAATCTGGGCTGCATGCAAAAAATTATTTGATTCTGTTTGAATTTGCGGCAGTTATCGTTTGCCATAGAAAAAAAATCTACAGACAGACAGACAGACAGACAGACAGACACACAGACACTTTTCGGAAAACGACTTTTTTTCATGTTTTGAGTGTAGTAGAATCAGAATCTGCAATAATCTCGAACACGATTTTTTTTGCCATCCCCATACTTCCATTCCTTAAGGAATATGGAAGTAAACAAGTACTTTACTCTTGTTAAAACGTAAAAGGTTGCAGGTAAACTACCCCTTCCCCTTAACCGATCTTCACCAAAATCGAAAGTCATTGAGACCTCTACAATTCAGGGACGTATGCAAAAAATTATTTGATTCTGTTTGAATTTGCGGCTGTTATCGTTTGCCATAGAAAATACGCTTGAAAAAAAATGTTGCAGGTAAACTACCCCTTCCCCTTAACCGATCTTCACCAAAAACAACAGATCTTGAGTACTCTACAAGTCAGGGCTGTATGCAAAACATTATTTGATTCTGTTTGAATTTGCGGCTGTTATCGTTTGCCATAGAAAATACCCTTTTTAAAAAAACGTTGCAGGTAAACTACCCCTTTCCCTCAACCGATCTTCACCTTGAGAACTCTACAATTTAGGGCTGTATGCAAATAATCTTTTGATTCTGTTTGAATTTGCGGCTTTTATCGTTTGCCATAGGAAATACCCTTATTAAAACATAAAACTTTACTGGTAAACTACCCCTTTCCCTTAACCGATCTTCACCAAAATCAACAGATCTTGAGAACTCTACAATTCAGGGCTGTATGCGAAACATTATTTGATTCTGTTTGAATTTGCGGCTGTTATCGTTTGCCAAACAAAAAATACCCTTGTTAAAAAAACGTTGCAGATAAACTACCCCTTTCCCTTAACCGATCTTCACCAAAAAACAATAGGTCTTGAGTACTCTACAAATCAGGGCTGTATGCAAAACATTATTTGATTCTGTTTGAATTTGCGGCTGTTATCGTTTGCCATAGAAAATACCCTTTTTAAAAAAACGTTGCTGGTAAACTACCCCCTTCCCTCAACCGATCTTCACCAAAAACAATAGGTCTTGAGAACTCTACAATTTAGGGCTGTATGCAAATAATCTTTTGATTCTGATTGAATTTGCGGCTGTTATCGTTTGCCATAGGAAATACCCTTGTTAAAACATAAAACGTTACAGGTAAACTACCCCTTTCCCTTAACCGATCTTCACCAAAAACAATAGGTCTTGAGTACTCTACAAATCAGGGCTGTATGCAAAACATTATTTGATTCTGTTTGAACTTGCGGCTGTTATCGTTTGCCATAGAAAATACCCTTGTTAAAAAAACGTTGCAGGTAAACTACCCCTTTCCCTCAACCGAACTTCACCAAAAACAATAGGTCTTGAGAACTCTACAATTTAGGGCTGTATGCAAATAATCTTTTGATTCTGTTTGAATTTGCGGCTGTTATCGTTTGCCATAGGAAATACCCTTGTTAAAACATAAAACGTTACAGGTAAACTACCCCTTTCCCTTAACCGATCTTCACCAAAATCAACAGATCTTGAGAACTCTACAATTCAGGGCTGCATGCGAAACATTATTTGATTCTGTTTGAATTTGCGGCAGTTATCGTTTGCCATAGAAAAAAAATCTATAGACAGACAGACAGACAGGCAGACAGACACACAGACAGACAGACAGAGAGACAGACAGACACACACACAGACACTTTTCGGAAAACGACTTTTTTTCATGTTTTGAGTGTAGTAGAATCAGAATCTGCAATAATCTCGAACACGATTTTTTTTGCCATCACCATACTTCCATTCCTTAAGGAATATGGAAGTAAAAATTACCCTTGATAAAAACCGTTGCAGGTAAACTACCCCTTTCCCGTAACCGATCTTCACCAAAAAAGATAGGTCTTGAGAACTCTACTATTCAGCGCTGTATGCAAAATATTATATGATTTTGTTTGAATTTGCGGCTATTATCGTTTGCCATACAAAATACCCTTGATAAAACAAAATAAAACGTGGCAGGTAAACTACCCCTTTCCCTCAAACGATCTTCACCAAAAACAATAGGTCTTTAGTACTCAAGAAATCAGGGCTGTATGCAAACACTTATTTGATTCTGTTTGAATTTGCGGCTCGTATCGTTTGCCATAGAAAATACCCTTTTAAAACATAAAACGTTGCAGGTAAACTACCCCTTTTCCTTAACCGATCTTCACTAAAACCAAAAGGTCTTGAGAACTCAATAATTCAGGGCAGTATGCAAAACATTATTTGATTATGTTTGAATTTGCGGCTGTTATCATTTGCCATAGGAAATACCCTTGTTAAAACATAAAACGTTGCAGGTAAACTACCCCTTTCCTTTACCCGATCTGTACCAAAATCAACAGATCTTGAGAACTCTACAATTCTGGGCTGTATACGAAACATTATTTGATTCTGTTTGAATTTGCGGCTGTTATCGTTTGCCAAACAAACAAAATTACCCTTGATAAAAAAAAACCGTTGCAGGTAAACTACCCCTTTCCCTTAACCGATCTTCACCAAAAACAATAGGTCGCGAGTACTCTGCAAATCAGGGCTGTATGCAAAAAATTATTTGATTCTGTTTGAATTTGCGGCTGTTATCGTTTGCCATAGAAAAAAATTTACAGAAGACAGACAGACACACACACAGACACTTTTCGGAAAACGACTTTTTTTCATGTTTTGAGTGTAGTAGAATCAGAATCTGCAATAATCTCGAACACGATTTTTTTTGCCATCACCATACTTCCATTCCTTAAGGAATATGGAAGTAAAAAATCTATAGACAGACAGACAGACACACACACAGACACTTTTTGAAAAATGACTTTTTTTCATGTTTTGAGGGTAGTACAATCAGAATCTGCAATAATCTCGACCACGATTTTTTTTGCCATCACCATACTTCCATTTCCTTATGGAACATGGAAGTAAATATCGGTATGGAGAACCATACATGACTTCCATGTTCTAAGATTTATATTTAAAATCATATTTGAAATGAAATATTTCCATAGAAACCACTTCTTTCTACTTATTGCTTCAGCCTTAAACCACAGTACTGTGGTCACTAACGTATACCACCTCACGTTTTCACTCGATTTGCACTGAGATGAAAGTCGATGGCACTGCCGAAACGTTTGGTTTTGCAGAAAACATTGGACTACGGCTAAACAGCCCGGGAAGAAATTTTAACAAAGAACTACTTCTTTGTTACCGATAACGTAGTACACATAACAAAATTCTGCCCTCCCCATTCAACTATAATTTTCATTTATAGGAAATTACCCCCACCCCGTTCACCTAACCTCTTCATTTATAGATATTTCATCTACGTTTCTACAGTGGATTATTATGAGTTTCTTATCAAGATACTTTATTTATCAAAATTAAGTACTTTACTCTTGTTAAAACATAAAACGTTGCAGGTAAACTACCCGTTTCTCTAAACCGATCTTCACCAAAATCAATAGACCTTCAATCCTCTACAATGCAGGGATGGATGCAAAAAAATATTTGATTCTGTTTCAGTTTGCGACAGTTATCGTTTATCATGAAAACATTTCTCTTGTTACAACATAACATGTTGCAGATAAACTACCCCTTTCCCTTTACCGATCTTCACCAAAATCAACAAACCTTGAGTTCTCTAGAAATCAGGCAAGTGTGCAAAAACTTATTTGATTCTCTTTGAATTTTCGGCAGTTATCGTTTGTCATAAAAAAATTACCCTTTTTAAAACAAAACTTAGGTGATAAACTACCCCTTTCCCTTAACCGATCTTTGCCAAAGACAATAGGACGTGAGTACTCTACAAATCAGGGCAGTATGCAAAACATCATTTGATTCTGTTTGAATTTGCGGCTGTTATCGTTTACTATAGAAAAAGAAAATACCCTTGATAAAAAACCGTTGCAGGTAAACTACCCCTTTCCCTTAACCGATCTTCAACAAAATCAACAGACCTTGAGTTCTGTATAATTCAAAAAGGTATGCAGAAGTGTAGTTGATTCTGTTTTAATGTACGGCAGTTATCGTTCGTCATAGAAAAAATTACCCTTGATAAAACATAAAATGTTGCTGGTAAACAACCCTATTCCCTTAACCGATCTTCACCAAAACCAACAGGTCTTGAGAACTCTACATTTCAGGGCTGTATGCAAAATATTATATGATTCTGTTTGAATTTGCGGCTGTTATCGTTTGCCATATAAAATACCCTTTTAAAACAAAAAACGTGTCAGGTAAACTACCCCTTTCCCTTAACCGATCTTCACCAAAAACAATAGGTCTTTAGTACTCAACAAAACAGGGCTGTATGCAAAAACGGATTTGATTCTGTTTGAATTTGCGGCACTTATCGTTTGCCATAGAAAATACCATTTTAAAACATAAAACGTTGCTAGTAAACTACCCCTTTCTCTTAACCGATCTGCTCCAAAATCAATAGACCTTCAGTCCTTTACAATTCAGGGATGCATGCAAAAAAATATTTGATTCTGTTTGAATGTGCGGCAGTTATCGTTCGTCATGGAAACATTTCTCTTGTTACAACTTAAAATGTTGCAGGTAAATTACCCCTTTCCCTTAACCGATCTTCACCAAAATCAACAAACCTTGAGTTCTCTAGAAATCAGGCAAGTGTGCAAAAACGTATTTGATTCTCTTTGAATTTTCGGCAGTTATCGTTCGTCATAAAAAAATTACCCTTTTTAAAACAAAACTTAGGTGATAAACTACCCCTTTCCCTTAACCGATCTTCGCCAAAAACAATAGGTCGTGAGTACTCTACAAATCAGGGCAGTATGCAAAACATCATTTGATTCTGTTTGAATTTGCGGCTGTTATCGTTTACTATAGAAAAAAATACCCTTGATAAAAAACCGTTGCAGGTAAACTACCCCTTTCCCTTAACCGATCTTCACCAAAAACGACAGGTCTTGAGTACTCTACAATTCAGGCCTGTATACAAACAATTATTTAATTCTGTTTGAATTTGCGGCTGTTATCGTTTGCCATACAAAATACCCTTGATAAAACAAAAAACGTGGCAGGTAAACTACCCCTTTCCCTTAAACGATCTTCACCAACAACCATAGGGCTTTAGTACTCAAGAAATCAGGGCTGTATGCAAAAACTTATTTGATTCTGTTTGAATTTGCGGCTCTTATCGTTTGCCATAGAAAATACCCTTTTAAATCATAAAACGTTGCAGGTAAACTACCCCTTTCCCTTAACCGATCTTCACCAAAACCAAAAGTTCTTGAGAACTCTACAATTCAGGGCAGTATGCAAAACATTATTTGATTATGTTTGAATTTGCGGCTGTTATCGTTTGCTATAGAAAATACCCTTGTTAAAACATAAAACGTTGCAGGTAAACTACCCCTTTCCCTTAACCGATGTTTACCAAAATCAACAGATCTTGAGAACTCTACAATTCAGGGCTGTATGCTAAACATTATTTGATTCTGTTTGAATTTGCGGCTGTTATCGTTTGCCAAACAAACAAAATTACCCTTAATAAAAAAACCCGTTGCAGGTAAACTACCCCTTTCCCTCAACCGATCTTCACCAAAAACAATAGGTCGCGAGTACTCTACAAGTCAGGGTTGTATGGAAAAAATTATTTGATTCTGTTTGAATTTGCGGCTGTTATCGTTTGCCATAGAAAAAAAATCTACAGAAGACAGACAGACACACACACAGACACTTTTTGAAAAACGACTTTTTTTCATGTTTTGAGTGTAGTACAATCAGAATCTACAATAATCTCGAACACGATTTTTTTTGCCTTCACCATACTTCCATTTCCTTAAGGAACATGGAAGTAATTACCCTTGATAAAAAAAACCGTTGCAGGTAAACTACCCCTATCCCTCAACCGATCTTCACCAAAAACAATAGGTCGCGAGTACTCTACAAATCAGGGCTGTATGCAAAAAACTATTTGGTTCTGTTTGAATTTGCGGCTGTTATCGTTTGCCATAAAAAAAATCTAGAGACAGACAGACACACACACAGACACTTTTCGAAAAACGACTTTTTTTCATGTTTTGAGTGTAGTACAATTGGAAGCTGCAATAATCTCGAACACGATTTTTTTTGCCATCACCATACTTCCATTTCCTTAAGGAACATGGAAGTAAAAACAGGGACAGTATATCATAATAGAAGCAATCGAGTGACCAGTTGTTTCTTGTTTGTGTACTTTAATTGTGTTGTAGTTTTCTAGCTTTTCAATGATGGGCGTTTTCATAATTGACTTTAAAATTAATTATTCTCTTTTTAAAATTTTTATTTAATATTTTATACCAACTTCATATGCCTTTTTTAGATTGAAGGAACTTAAAGAAAACTGCAATTTTTTTCTATGCACATCAAAGAAAAACAATATATTGTTATGTCAGTCTACTCGATCATTGTAGGTACAGTGGAAACAAAACACAAGACACCAATTAAGTCACTAATTACCAGCTTTAATTTTCACAGTTAAACAGTTCATAAAACTCGTAAAATATTTCCATTTAGATTTGTCCACACGCAATAACAATGTCTATTAATGTCGCACAATTATTAACACAATACTACTTCACTTCGACACATTCATTCCGCACTAGCGAAAACGCTCACGTAACTGAACTGACAATCCGGCTGCTATGTCTTTATATAGGCCCCGGAGAGGTGCAGTACAGCTTTGCCTCCTTACTGCACGGCAGCGGATTAATGCTTATCTTAAGTGTTCCTGGAACTCACTAGAACCACCTACATGAATGACCCAACACAAGCCACACTGGACGGGGAGGAGTGGAGAATGTTCTGGATTGTTCGGTACGCTTCTTGCAACACTGCCCCCTCCTTAAGCCTGTTCGACCCGAACTGGCAAACCGTCTCTGAAGTAATACTTGGCCAGGTGATCTAGGTGGACGTCCTTGTGAAAGATAATTCTCCCGTCCTTCGAATTCGATCTCGTGTGATCCGAACATCAATTTCCCAGGAATACGAGTCTTCCGCTCAACCGCTAGTTTTGCTGGAGTCACTCCCATTGCGTCATGTATTGATGACCTAAACACTACTGACTGATCCAAGTCTGATTGGTTCTTGTCAACAACCTCTTGGGTAACTTCATCTTCAGCAACTTTTCCCCCGGGCACTTCTATTAACTCAGGAACAAGCTAGAGTTTTGTCTCGACACCCATAGTTGGCTTTCCAATCACTTCTTATGTCATTACACTTATTTGTATTTCCTCTGCTAGTTCTTCCTCAATTCCCGCTTGCAATAGGGCGGGTTTCTCTTGACCAGACCTGTTGACTTTTTCTTCTGCCAATGCCACTTGCTTAATCGAATGGTTGGTAGACCCTGTCATTTTAGCCATGCAAAGCTTTATCTTCTCTTGGCCGACCCTCAGGACATTCTCTCTTAAGTCCACAATGAATCACTTCATCGACAATGTCTGCAACGAGCATTAGGTGGCTAAACTCGAGAAGACCCAGGCGTACACGTACGTCTACCTTTCCTAGCACCTTGACGGGGCTTCCAGTCACAGTCTGTATTGTACAAGAGCTAATTAGAGGCTGGTGGATGCTGACTAAGTCAGGGCGCACAATGGACACTGTTGCGCCCGTGTCAACTGTAAATGATGTTCGTTTACGTTCCGCAAATCCATTAACGATCAGGTTTCCACTAGTCTTGTGTAGCGTGGAAACTATGTGCTGTTCTGGGGTATTATTTCTCCAATTGGTGCAATCGCTCTCTTCTCTCGGACCTGTAGATGACCACGTTTCCCACAGTTGTAACACTTGGTCTTCTGTCTTTATCCTTTGGTTCAAAAGATCGTTGTGGCGCTGCTGACTTCTTAAACTGTTGTTTTTGAATCGTTTCTTTATGCCGTCCACTATGACGATACTGTGGTATTGGATCCGTATAGCTACAACGTGATGGCATACTTTGATTAACGTAGGTCGCCGACTTGGCAGCTTCAAAACAGAAAACATGAACAAGAGCGTCTGATTTATTATCATGCCGTGCCATCTTAACACTTGTTAAGAGATTGACTATCTCTGACAAGAAACTACCGTCAATAAACATAATGAGAGAAATCCACTTCCGGAAGTCCTCCGATTCTTCGGGATAAGCCAATCTCGTCAGTCGGTCGCCATTCGCTTCAAACTCTTGAAGGCTATCCCCTGAATGCTGTCGCCTCGCTTTAAGTTGTTCATGGTACACTTCACACAAATGCTGGTCACCGAGCCTTAATTCCAGAGCGTTTGTTAATTTGGCATAGATGTTCTGACTGTCAGATAGCACTTTCTGTATTAGTTCTGAGGCAGGCCCTTTTAAAGCAAGAATTACTGAAAGTCCTTTCTCTTCTTCCGTCCATTTATGTAAGCAAGCGGCACCTTCAAATTGGTGACTATAAGTTGCCCAATGAGTGCTTCCATCAAACGTTGGGGACTTTGCGTAAACTGGGCTCTACTGCAGTTTGGTTTCTCTGATATTTTGAATCTTCTTCAGCATTTATTAATGGTCTTCCATTATTGACTTCCTTTTTAATTTGTTTTATTGCATTTGTAATAGAATCTTCTAAACTTTACATACTCGTTTTCATAGTTGACACAGATTTTTCTGTTTCAGATATTCTGTCAACTTGTTTGTTCAGCTCACCTCGTAACAGGACCAATTTTGCAGCGGTATCCTCTTGTACGAACGCCTTAACATCACCTGCTTGACGACTAAATTCTTCTTTTTGTTGTTCCTGTCTTTGCTGTACCATTGCTCCATTGCTCGGAATGCTTCTATCATCTGACTGGTATCTATTTTATTTTTAGCAACTACCACCAACACCACTCTTCTACGAAGTGTCCTCTGTTTCCACTGCTAACCTTTCTATCCAACTTCTGACACCACTGTTACGACGGTCTACTCGATCGTCATAGGTACAGTGGAAACAAAACACAAGACACCAATTAAGTCACTAATTACCAGCTTTAATTTTCACAGTTAAACAGTTCATAAAACTCGTACAATATTTACAGTTAGATTTGTCCACACGCAATAACAATGTCTATTAATGTCACACAATTATTAACACAATACTACTTCACTTCAACACACTCAATCCGCACTAGCAAAAACGCTCATGTAACTGAACTGACAATCCGGCTGCTATGGCTTTATATAGGCCCCGGAGAGGTGCAGTACAGCTTTGCCTCCTTACTGCATGCCAGCTGATTAATGCTTATCTGAAGTGTTCCTGGAACTCACTAGAACCACCTATGTGAATGACACAACACAAGCCACACTGGACGGGGGGAGTGGAGAATGTTCTGGATTGTTCGGTACGCTTCTTGCAACACTATATATATATATATATATATATATATATATATTGCAACAGTACAAATAGGTTGAGTACTGTGCATTGCACCAAGTAATTTAAATAAGTGATTAGAAGACACAAATAACGCATTTTGGTAATAATAATCATTCAGCCTGCAATATAAACTGTAATAGAACTTGCATGTTGAGACAGGGAGTTGTGAGTCCGACTAGTTCATTCATGAAAGCACCACCCTTTTCAGTAACGATATAAATTATTGTATTTAAATTAATTTATAATGCTTGTGTGCATGGTAGCGAAAAACTAAAGACACCAAAATGTGTGGTTAAAAATAACAAATAAGTGTATAAAAAATAGTGAAAAACATACAAAAAGTGTTAGTGTAGGAAGTTAAAAATCAATAGTAATTAGAGTAATTAAGATAAAGGAAAACGGTTTGTGCATGATGAACACCTAGAAAATTACTGATCGAATGAATATAGGATAATGTGCTAAAGACTTCGCAATTCATGAAGACGAGCAAATTAAGTGTCATTAGAAAGCGTGGGGTAAGAGTGACGCTCTTAACAATTTCAAACATGCAGAATATTGTCGAGACATGATTTTTGGCGCTCTGGGTATAAATACGAGGACACGCAAACATCGTTCTGTTTCTCGTCGGACCATCTTAGCCGCCGGAGGCTCTGCTCAAGAACTACAACTTTTCTTCGTTCGACTACTGATTTAATCGGAGGCTATGTCCAACAACTAGAACTTCTAGATTTGATCGACGACCATGGCAGCCAAAGAGTCTACTTAGAAACAACAACCACAGTAGATCAACCACAAGCAGAGTACGGGAATCCAGTCTAGCAGAGTACGAGCATCGAATGATCCAGAGTACGAGCATCCAGCGGATGGGGGACAACTAGACTCCTAGAATACCCGACTCCAGGATTTCCAGGACCGAAGAGGATCATCCGTATCCAGGACCGAAGAGGACACGCTTAAGATGTACCACACAAATAATAAGGTGACAAATAACCATGCATTTATAAGAAACTTGAGACCGAACCAAAAGACTTTAAATATTAAAGAAAAAAATGAATAAACAATTCGATTCTAGTATGAGTCAAGTAACTGTATAGTTGTAGATATGTTTTTGTTTGTATGTTAAGTACAGTAATATGAAAGACTGTGTAACGATAAGAGTTAGCAGTAACTGTAATTTAAAATATGATTGTTAGTAGTAAATGACGACCTTGTCAGAGAAATTAATAGAAATCAATGCATATGCCATAAAAAAAATAAATTAATATAAAAAAATTAAAAGAGTAGATAATCAGTAAGATAATTGAGCTAGCTTAGAGCAGCATAGAGAATTAATAACAATGTATTAGCAATAAGATTTTATAATATGTTTTTAAGACTACGAATTATATGACAGAATAGTAGATACGTGAGAATACGAATCATTTGTATTCGTAAAATAAATAAGAAATTAACGTGTAATCTGAGATTGCAAATTACCCGTAATAAAATGTCAAAATAATAATGAGTTTCTAAACCGCAAAACAAATTTAAAAAAAAGTTAATAAAAATTGAAATGATTTATAAACAAATCAAATAGCATTATTATTATTATTATTATTATTATTACAACCTTCATTCTTGCACACACACGAATGTAATGTAATGTAATGTACCTAAAGATATGTCACACATCAATTATTAAACACATTAAATTTGGTAGTGTTGTAAATGGCTTCCAAAAACATGGGGCTAACACATTAAATTCGTAATGTTGTAATATATATTATAATATACCCAATGTCTCTCTTCAATTAAGCCTCACGTTAGTTGCAGCAATTTATAACAATCAGCTCGGGTCGTGATAGTTTTAATTCGACTCCTTCTGATGTTATATTAACAAAGTCCAAAACTTCGTAAATTTCCCGCTATCTGTCGCACTCATGACCTCGCCAATACCTGTCTCTTCTTTCTTACCTGATTTAAATTAACTATTATTTTCCTGACTCAACATAACATAACTTATTCTTAAGATTCTTTTAACAATTGTAACATTTTCATAGTTTTATAATACTCCTGCTACCTTCTACTATTCTGTTTATAACACAAGTTCAATAATTGAGTATCCATCTTTTGATGTCTACTCTTCTTTTTATAACATAACTTTAATAATGTATAATCCATCCTTTCATGTCTACTCTTCTTTTTATAACATATAACTTGTTTAGGTTTTGTTTATCCCTTTAACTTTACTAACTTAATATTTTAACACTAACATTCTTTATAACAGTTACTTATTCTTACATTTTTTGAACATGATACCTTATTCTATCTTACTAGTGTTTTGTCTTTTTCAAAACTAATTTCTATCACCGTACACCTACTTAATGTATTTTGACATATTGTTTATTATGCTAAGCACTTGTCCTTCGCACCTTTCACTTTCATATTGTTACGACGGTCTATTCGATCGTCGTAGGTACAGTGGAAACAAAATAAGTACAAGACACCAATTAAGTCACTAATCACACCTTTAATTGTTATAGTAAAACAGTTCGTAATTAACAACACAGTGTCTACAACAAATCAAATGAAATTGTTCATACGCAATAAAATGTCCACTAATATTAAAACTCAACTGTATTACAATTATACCATCCGAATATAAAACGCAACACTTCACTAATAACTACTTGAACATACACCGTAATAACTCGAACCGCTCTGTAAATATATCGCACTAATACTCCCGAACCGCACAGTCAAAAATCTCGCATTGAACTGAAAAACTAAGGCCGCGACGCGATGTATTTATAGTTACGCTACACACACCAGAAGCTTCCAAACTGCGTCTTATCTCTCGCGAACTACGTAATTGCTGCGGCCTTGACACAGTCCGAGCGCCCGAGCGAAGGCTGGCAAAGTGCGAGAAAATTCTCGCAACATGCGTTTAGTAGCACGTACACCACACGCTTACGTCGAGATCTTTCTGGGACATTCGATAAACGCCTAGATTGTTCTACGCTGTCGTAGCACGGCCCCCTCCTTAAGCCTGTTCGTCCCGAACGGGCAAAGCGTCTCTAAATTTGTATTTAGCCAGGCGCTCTAGGTGGACGACCTTGAACTTTCGCTGTCCTTCTTGTTGAATCCGATAAACAACATCGTTAATCCTTTTTTTTACAGTGTAGGGTCCTTCCCAGTTAGACTGAAGCTTAGGTGAGCGACCACGACGGCGCTTTGGATTGAACAACCAGACCTGATCTCCTTCTTGGAAACCCACACTATTGCTGCGAATGTCATACCGAGTTTTCATTTTATCACTGGCAATCTTGAGCCGTCCTCTTACCAAGCGATTCATTTCTCGCAGTTGGTTTTCTAATTGCGAGGAATAGTTCTTTGGCTCTTGGGACTGAGTCTCAGGTGATCCAAACATCAAGTCCCCAGGAAGACGAATCTCCCGCCCAAACACCAATTTTGCTGAAGTCATGCCGGTTGTGTCATGTACTGATGATCTATACGCCATAAGGAATAGTGGTATACGTTGGTCCCAGTCTGTTTGGTTCTCGTCAACAACTTTCGAAAGATGCTGCTCAAGTGTCCTGTTGAATCTCTCAACCATCCCGTCCGACTGAGGATGCAGAGGCGTTGTCCTGGTCTTTCGAATTCCAAGTAGACGGCATAATTCTTTAAACACTCCTGATTCGAAATTTCTCCCTTGATCCGTATGGATTTCCATAGGGGCTCCATAACGGCAACAGAAGTTGTGAACTAACTGCTTTGCCACAGTGGTAACCTCCTGATTTAGAATTGCGTAGGCTTCCACCCACTTAGTAAAGTAGTCACCTACAACCATGATGTACCGGTTTCCATCGTCAGTAACTGGGAATGGTCCAGCAATGTCGATGGCAATTCTCTCGAAAGGTTGTCCAACGTTGTACTGTCTCATTTTTCCCCTGCTTCTGGTTTGTGGGCCCTTGCTTGCAGCACATATTTCACACGTCCGAACCCATTCCTCTACGTCGTGGCGAAGATGAAGCCAATAGAATCGCTTCCGTATTTTGTCAAGGGTTTTGTTAACGCCAAGATGGCCTCCAGATGTTCCATCATGCATCTCCTTCAAAACAGACTGCACTTTACTTCGGGGAACTATCAACTGCATGACCACGTCTCGTCCATCTGCACTTTCCCAAGCCCTTTTCAGCAATCCGTTTTCTAAGGTGAGAGATTCCCATTGTGCCCAGTAGCCCTTCAGCACTTCGGAACCATGGCAGATATCTTGCCAATCCGGGCGGCGACCTTCCTCTTTTGCTGTCAAGATCGGTCCAATGTCTTCATCAGTCATCTGTTCTTGTCGACAGTCTTGTGTTGTCCAGCCATCAGCCAGGAAATCTACAGTGATGGCTTGAACATGTTCGCTTGAGTTTTGTTCTTCCTTTCTGTGGCAATGTCGGCAGTCTTCCGGGCATGGTCTTCGTGATAAGCCATCTGCATTACCGTGCAGGCGCCCCCGCCGATGTTGTAACTTGAAGTTGTACTCTTGCAGACGTTCGAGCCACCTTGCCAACTGTCCTTCCGGATTTTTAAATCTCAAGAGCCATGCAAGTGCAGCATGGTCGGTACGTAGTGAAAACTCTCTCCCATAGAGGTATTTATGGAAGTGCTCCAAAGCTCTGACAATTGCCAACAACTCTCTTCTTGTAGCACAATAATTTCTCTCTGGTTTAGAAAGCGTCTTGCTGTAATACGCTATTACTCGTTCTTCACCGTTCTGCACTTGAGACAAAACTGCTCCTAGACCAGTATTGCTTGCATCTGTGTCTACGATGTACTTCCCTTCGGAAGCTGGAAAAGCGAGAATTGGCTGCGAACATAATGCAATCTTCAACGTTCTAAATGCTTGTTCACACTCTCTCGACCATTGGAAGTTTCGTTTATTTTCCGTTAGCTCATGCAGTGGTTTAGCAATAGTAGCGAAGCCTTTCACAAAATGTCGGTAATATGAGCATAACCCCAGGACACTCCGAACCTCGTGTTTATTCTTCGGAACTGGCCAGTCTCTTACGGTGTCTACTTTATTAGGATCCATGCTAACGCCCGCTGCCGAAACCAGATGGCCCAAATACTGTACTTCCTTCTGGAATAGAGAACACTTCTTCGGGCTCAGCTTCAGTTGTGCACCGTGAATTCTAGTTAGAACTTCCTTAAGGTTTTCCAAATGATCTTTGAAAGTCTTCCCGATCACTATGACATCGTCTAAGTAAACAAGGCAAGTTTTCCACGTCAGGCCTCGGAGTATCAGGTCCATCAATCTCTCAAATGTTGCCGGTGCATTACAGAGTCCAAATGGCATGATGTTAAATTGGAATAAGCCACTTGGGGTCGAGAAAGCGGTCTTTTACTTATCTTCTTGATGAAGACCCACTTGCCAATATCCACTCTTCAGGTCCAATGTTGAAAACCACTGTGCTCCGGACAACGTGTCGAGTGTATCGTCAACGCGAGGTAATGGATAGCAGTCTTTCTTTGTAACGTCATTTAACCTCCGGTAGTCTACGCAGAAACGCAATCCACCATCCTTCTTCGCTACCAGCACTACAGGGGAAGACCAAGCACTTGACGAAGGTTCAATTACTCCCTCTGTCAACATGTCCTGTACTAACCGAGACATCTCCTCTTGTTTAGATAATGGAGGCCTTCGAGGAGGTTGGCGTATCGGTGTTGTGTCCCCGGTATTGATGCGTTGTTGCACAAGAGAGGTTCTTCCCAGTGACTGTCCCCGAACTGCAAAACAATCTTTGAATTCGTGTAAAAACTGTCTGAGTTCTTTTACCTCACCACTTGATAGGTCGTTAGAAAATCTGTTCAATAATTCTTGCAGTTCCTCTGGTAATTTAGAAGTATCCGACGAACTGGGTCTTCGTTGCGTTATTCCGGCTACCCAGGCCACAGGAGTCAATTTGCCTAGGAGCGTATTGCTTTGTAAAGTGATAGCTTGATCCAAAATATTCGCCACTCTAATAGGTACATTTCCGGTTTCGTCAGGTTTTACTAAACTTCTGGCAATTAGTATGCCCGGTGTGCTGACTACCTGGGGTTCGAATATAGAGCACTGATTGCCCCTAGTATCTACCGCAGTTCTAACCATGGTGATCTTTTCGGAGTTTGGCGGAACAGTTACGGCCACTTGGTTTATGACGTCCATCGATTTTTCTGCTGTCGTCATTGTTGATAGCATTACCTCTTCGCCTCCGATTCTCAAGACATTGTTTTTGAAGTCGACTATAAATCCGTATGCGTTCATAACGTCCACACCAAGAATTGCTTCATCCACAATGTCTGCAACAAGTACTTGATGATTAAACTCAAGTCTACCGAGGCGTAGGTGTATCTCCACTTTTCCATACACTTTTACAGGCCGTCCAGTAGCTGTTCGCAAGCTGCAAGAGCACCAGATTGGCTTGAGATCTTTCACCACGTCGGGGTGCACAATAGAAACTGTTGCGCCTGTGTCAACTGTAATCGAGGTTGGCCTTCCTTGAACAAATCCGGTAACTACCAAGCTCCCGGTGTTTTTCTGAAGCGTAGAAATTGCGTATTCTCTAGGGGCTTCGTTCCTCCAGTTAGTCAGCACACGCCCCGTTGCACCGACTATTGCTCGTTTCCCTGCTGCTGAATTCTAACCCGACAATCTCGTTGTAGATGTCCAGGTTTCCCACATCGATAACACTTCGGTCTTCCATCCTTTCTTATTTTATTCTGTGGCGCCGACCGTCGAGTCTCTGTTCCTTGTTCTTCCTCCTCATCGTCTGTGCCGTCTCGATCTTTTAGCTCGCGCACTTTATGACTTGTCCAACCAGACGCTGATTTGGCGGCCTCAAATTGCAAAGCATGTACCAGGGCGTCCGCACTGTTCTGGTGTCTTGCCATTCGTAACACTTGCTGTAGTTCGTTATCTCGGACACCGGCAGTAAATGTCTGCATCGCAAAACGCGTTCGAAAATCTTCTGGCGCTTCAGGATAGGCCAGTCTAATTAGTCTGTCGATACTTGCTTCAAACTCTTGAAGACTTTCCCCTGAATGCTGTCGCCTTGCTCTCAACTGGGTGCAGTACACATCTCGCAAATGTTTATCACCATACCGTAATTCCAGAGCTTTTATCAACTCGGCATAGGTGTTCTGGCTGTCAGGTGGCACTTTCTGTAGTAGTTCTGCCGCGGGTCCTTTTAATGCAAGAACAAGTGAAACAGCCTTGTCTTTTTCTGTCCAATTATTTGCGCATGCAGCAGCTTCAAATTGGCGGAGGTACGTTGCCCAGTGAGTGCTTCCGTCAAAGGTTGGAGCTTTGACATGAACTGTCCCTACTGCAGGCAAAGTGACTTTCTCTGTTAACTTATTTTCTGTGTAGTTTTCTGTCTTGATCACTGGTACAGTGTGTTCAGAAATTTGTTTTGGTTGAATCTTCATGCACTGTTCAACTTCAATTTTAATTTGTTCTCTTATGTTTGCCATTGAGTTTTCTACTGCAGATATTTTTGTTGACATAACTTCTTCCACAGTCAAGACAGATTTTTCTACTTTAGCTATTTTATTTGACATGGATTCTTCTACGTCAGATATTCTGGTAATCTGATTATTGAGCTCACCTCGTAATTCACCTACGTCACCACGTAGGAGACCCAATTCTGCGGTAGTATGTTCTTGTAACTGTTTCTGCATAGTTTCAAAGAGAGCTTCCGTTTTATCTTTTTGTCTTTCTTCTGTCTCTAGCATTAGTGCTTTCTGACGTTCCTCAGCTTCTTCTCTTTCCTGCCTGCGTTTTTCATCCTGTCGTCTTTCTGCTTCTTCCGCCTCCTGTCTGCGTCTTTCCTCTGCTTTCTCTGCATCCTGTCATCGTCGTTCTTCTGTCTGCAACAACAGCGCCTGGAAATTTTCCATCATCTGACTGGCATCCATTGTTTATCGATTAATTACGAATTACACTCGTCTTGTACAAAGTATCCACTGTTTCCACTGTTAACCGTTCTATCCCACTTCTGGCACCACTGTTACGACGGTCTATTCGATCGTCGTAGGTACAGTGGACACAAAATAAGTACAAGACACCAATTAAGTCACTAATCACACCTTTAATTGTTATAGTAAAACAGTTCGTAATTAACAACACAGTGTCTACAACAAATCAAATGAAATTGTTCATACGCAATAAAATGTCCACTAATATTAAAACTCAACTGTATTACAATTATACCGTCCGAATATAAAACGCAACACTTCACTAATAACTACTTGAACGTACACCGTAATAACTCGAACCGCTCTGTAAATATATCGCACTAATACTCCCGAACCGCACAGTCAAAAATCTCGCATTGAACTGAAAAACTAAGGCCGCGACGCGATGTATTTATAGTTACGCTACACACACCAGAAGCTTCCAAACTGCGTCTTATCTCTCGCGAACTACGTAATTGCTGCGGCCTTGACACAGTCCGAGCGCCCGAGCGAAGGCTGGCAAAGTGCGAGAAAATTCTCGCAACATGCGTTTAGTAGCACGTACACCACACGCTTACGTCGAGATCTTTCTGGGACATTCGATAAACGCCTAGATTGTTCTACGCTGTCGTAGCAATATTATTTATTACTGGTAATTGACATTCTTTATTTATACATTTTTACACATGCACTTGGGTTGCTTTACTTTACCTAGTGTTTGTTATCTTATTGTTTTTTTTTTTTTCTCGGTATGCACTGTTATATGGTTTTGGCAAGAGGTACTTATTATTATTCAGGATATTGGTTGTTAAAACCATCACTAATATTATCACTTAGTGTTGTTCACTAATTTTTTTTTTGGTAACACACCCTACCTACTTTATCCACTCTTGGTTCAATTTAATATGAATGTTGTGATTATCAGACTAGCTCTATCACGTTTTATTCTCTATACATTTATTTATTATCATTTGATTTCATTTAATTTATGAATAGGATATGGCTGAAGGAATTATACAGACCATAGGCCTAGATGTTATGTTTTATGTAATAGAGAATAGTAAGTAATAGCCTAGTTGCTAACAATGACAAAATAAGTAAATAGATAGGATACAGATCTAATAACACTGGAAAATCAGTTAGGAAATAATTAACAAACCATAATGTAGAAACTAATGGTAACATACAATTATTATAAAAACAGAACCAAAACACATCATTAAGTAAACAGATCATTTATTATATCAAAACAAAACATGTATGAGGGTAAATTAAGATGTAATTAGTATAAAATGAGTAAATATAATCAGTTACTACTTAGGCCTATGAAATGCCTAACTGTATAAAAACAAATAACTACAAATTGTAAAAAACTAACAAAAATATTAGCAAATCCAAGGCAAGGAACTGGTCAAGGAAAATTTGTGAATCAGATTAAAAGATAAATGTTAGAATAAGGACTTAAAATAAAAAAGAAATGTAATTAACAAATATCAAAATAATTGTCCAAAAATAATACATTACAAAACCCAACCTTATGGGATGTCAAAATGATCTTTGAAAGAAAATACGAACAGTAGTGATAATATTTAATACGTAGAGAGGAAGACGGAAGAATAATAGCAATCAGAAGATATACAGTGATTTTGAATAAAAATTCAAATGTGATAACAATGGTCTTAAATCAAGCTAAGCCAATCAGAATTTATTAGTAACCATGGCAACGAACGTTGGTTACGAATTTTCCGTTAAATCTTACTATTCAATAAGTGACGCTCTTCCAGAATAGACGCCAGGCCGTGAATGACCAAAATTTTAATCTAAAATGTATAAAAAGTAATCAAAATTCAAAAAGATGAAAACGTAAGAAGCAGACGAGGGACGAGAACATTTAACTGATGCCAAGGACCAATTTAAATAAATTTTAAATGAATAAATCTCTACAACTAATATGAAAAAGATGCCAGACGTACTTAAGCCCCAAGAATATTGAAAATTGATGACGATTGAAGACCCCATCCCATTATAACTGACTGACAGTACACCACCAGTCGAGTGATTTGATAAGTATTATTAAATTACCCGAATTTCTGAAATAAATTCACTTTAAATTTTTCTCACAGTAATCTGAACTCTCACTATAAACTGAATATTGTTTCTTTCAAAGATTAATTAAAAAAATAAAACACTGAAATTTTGTTAATTAGAAAAATAACCTGTATGAGAATTACGAACATTTGAAACACACTTTACCACACTTCAGAAACAAATTATAATTACACATTATATTATTTAAGTGCAAATAATGTAAGGTAGTGTACTTTATTGTAATCATTATTAATATCTTTTTCGTAATCACAAGAACCCAGGACTTTGAACGGAACAAACTGTAAACAAACCAAGCAGTTGCCATATTTGACTGGATAATTCATTCAAAGTCGATTCGCCAAAACCCCGAGATTTTGTCTCATAATAATTCTCGTTGCAAATTTGTTGAATAACAAAATATGATTTTGTGTCAAACTGAGTAATTACCTATCACCAAATAAATAAACTAGTACAGAGTGTAACCACTGTTTTTATATTCCATAGGAAAGTATAGTATATATTGTGTATTATTTAGCAAAGAACGAAAATGACGGTAAGCACTCACGTCACAAACTCGGCGAACTAACTGCTCGATTAAGAAGGTCGAGCGAAGGCGGGAGTAAAATTTGAATACTCCAGATCGTCATAGCGAAGAACGCTCGAACGCTCAATCATACTATTTGTTAATTTAATTGTTTTAATTAAACAATTTGGCACCACCCGGGAATTATGAACACCTAACGAAGAACAGGTAAGGTTTCCACTCGTGTTGTACTGGTAATTGAAGGATAGCTACGGACATCGTTAGCGCAACATTTTAAGTGACGATGACAGTGTGAGGCGAACACACAACTTTTACATTTTTACAGAACACGTACAAAGCGTATCGTTACAGATTGGCTTCCATCGCGGGGCTTAACCAAGGAGGACGTCACACAAATCGCGTTACAATATATATATTGTAATGCGGAGATGTGTACGTCCGTGGTGTTTAAGCCCCGCGATGGAAGCCAAATCTGTAACGCGGAGATTTAGTCGTTTCTTTATACTGTGTATGTTGTGTGTTCGCCTCACACTGGTGTTGTTACTTCAATGTTTTGCGCTAACGAAGTCCGCAGCGATGTTTCAAATTACCAGTACAACGCGAGTGGAAAACTTACCTGTCATTCCATAGGGGTTTATAAATCCCGGGTGGCGCCAAATTGTTTATCTAAAACAATTAAATTAATGAATAATGTGACAAAATTGTTTTCAGCTATGACGGCCGGGAGTATTCGAATTTGTTCCCGCCTTCGCACGACCTTTTGAATCAAGCAGTAGTGTGTCAAGTTGCAGCGTTAGCGCTGGCCGTCAATTCTGGGAGTTCGCTAAAATGCACAAATTATACAATACATTTCCCTATGAAATAAAAACAATGGTTACACTCTGTACTAGTTTCTTTAATGTTTGATTGGTAATTATTCAGTTGACAAGAAAATTATACTGGATTATTAAACAAATTTAGCACCGACAATTACTATGAGACAATTTCTCTAGGGTTTGGCGAAATCGATTTTGAAACGATTCATACGGCCTAAGATGACTGCTGTTAGTTTGTTTACAATCTGTTCCGTTTCAAATCTAGGTTCTTTTGATTATGAGAAAAACATTATTTATGATTACAATAAAAAGTACACTACCTTATATTATTTGTACTTTAATAATATAAAGTGTAGCTACAATTTGTTACTGCAGTGTAGTAAAGTTTGTTTCAAAAGTTCGCAATCTTATGCAAGGTTATTTCCTTAATTAATAAATTTTCAGTGTTTGTTTATCTTACTTAATCTTTGAAAGAAATTATGTTCAGTTTATGTTCAATTGGGCTGCAATCATATTCAGTTTTCAATAATCTTGGGACTTAATTATGTCTTGCGTCTTTTTCATGTTAGTTGAAGTTATTTTTTCATTTAATTCTCAGGTAAAATGGTCCTTGGCATCAGTTAAATATTATTGTCCCTCGTCTTCTTCTTACTGGTTCATGTTTTTGAATTTAGATTACTTTTTATACGTTTAAAATGAAAATTTAGGTCATTCAATATTTGGCGTCTAATCTCGACGAGTGTCACTTTGAGAGTACCATAAATTAATGGAAAATTCGTAACCAACGTCTGTTGTCATGGTTATATGTTAATTCTGATTGGTTAATCCTGGCTTATAACCATTGTTATCAAATTTGAATTTTTATTCAAATTTACTGTATATCTTCTGAATGCTTTTATTCTTCGGTCTTCCTTCCTATGTATTAAATATTATCACTACTGTTATTATTTCTTTTCAAAGATTGTTTTGATATCCCATAAGGTTGGGTTCTATAAAATATTAATGTTTGTACATTTATGTTAATATTTGTTAATTACATTTCTCTTTTAATTTAAGTCCTTATTCTAACATTTTTCTTTTAATATGATTTACAAATTATCCTTGGCTATTTATTCGACTTGGATTTGTTAAATTCCTTATTGATTTTATACAATTTGCAGTTATTTGTTTCTGGCAGTTAGGCATTTCATAGGCCTAAGTAGCCATTGATTATATTTACTTTTTTTATACAAATTATATTTCATTTTATTCTAATGTGTTTTGTTTTGTTATTATAATTGATTGGTTTATTTGTTGGTGTGTTTTGGGTCTGTTTTTATCCTATCTTTATGTTTCTATTATTTTCTACATAACTGATTTTCTAGTGTAATTATTTTTGTATTGGTGTACCTTCTTATTTATCTATTTAGGCCTTGTTAACAATATGGCTATTACGTACTATCAAAACATAACATCTAGGCCTATGGTCTGTACAATTTCTCCAGCCATATCCTATTCATAAATCGAATTAAACAATTTTTAACAGTTATTAGGTAATGTTTGTTTACAATTCATTTCATTTCTAATACCTTATTTCTTACATAATCTCTACCTTCAATCCATGGTAACACCAACTGTTTACCTTTCATGGGATTCTCCCTTTTAAATACTAGTGTATACTATTTAACTTAATGAAGAAATTTGTGTTAGTGGTTGAAATCACAAGCAGAATGATCACTGTTGCACACCACTATATAAAAATTATCCCGATTAGCGCTTTCAAGCTTCACAGCTCATCGTCAGAACTGTTCCGATCTGAACAGTAATAGCCTTAGGGAATTATGAACACCTAACGAAGAACAGGTAAGGTTTCCACTCGTGTTGTACTGGTAATTGAAGGATAGCTACGGACATCGTTAGTGCAACATTTTAAGTGACGACGACAGTGTGAGGCGAACACACAACTTTTACATTTTTACAGAACACGTACAAAGCGTATCGTTACAGATTGGCTTCCATCGCGGGGCTTAACCAAGGAGGACGTCACACAAATCGCGTTACAATATATATATTGTAATGCGGAGATGTGTACGTCCGTGGTGTTTAAGCCCCGCGATGGAAGCCAAATCTGTAACACGGAGATTTAGTCGTTTCTTTATACTGTGTATGTTGTGTGTTCGCCTCACACTGGTGTCGTTACTTCAATGTTTTGCGCTAACGAAGTCCGCAGCGATGTTTCAAATTACCAGTACAACGCGAGTGGAAACCTTACCTGTCATTCCATAGGGGTTTATAAATCCCGGGTGGCGCCAAATTGTTTATCTAAAACAATTAAATTAATGAATAATGTGACAAAATTGTTTTCAGCTATGACGGCCGGGAGTATTCGAATTTGTTCCCGCCTTCGCACGACCTTTTGAATCAAGCAGTAGTGTGTCAAGTTGCAGCGTTAGCGCTGGCCGTCAATTCTGGGAGTTCGCTAAAATGCACAAATTATACAATACATTTCCCTATGAAATAAAAACAATGGTTACACTCTGTACTAGTTTCTTTAATGTTTGATTGGTAATTATTCAGTTGACAAGAAAATTATACTGGATTATTAAACAAATTAAGCACCGACAATTACTATGAGACAATTTCTCTAGGGTTTGGCGAAATCGATTCTGAAACGATTCATACAGCCTAAGATGACTGCTGTTAGTTTGTTTGCAATCTGTTCCGTTTCAAATCTAGGTTCTTTTGATTATGAGAAAAACATTATTTATGATTACAATAAAAAGTACACTACCTTATATTATTTGTACTTTAATAATATAAAGTGTAGCTACAATTTGTTACTGCAGTGTAGTAAAGTTTGTTTCAAAAGTTCGCAATCTTATGCAAGGTTATTTCCTTAATTAATAAATTTTCAGTGTTTGTTTATCTTACTTAATCTTTGAAAGAAATTATGTTCAGTTTATAGTGAGAGTTCAGATAACTGTGAGAAATATTTAAAGTGAGTTTATTTCAGGAAATTGGGTAATTCAATTATACTTATCAAATCAGACGACTTGGTATAAACAGTCATTCAGTTGTAATGTAATTGGGCTGCAATCATATTCAGTTTTCAATAATCTTGGGACTTAAATATGTCTTGCGTCTTTTTCATGTTAGTTGAAGTTATTTTTTCATTTAATTCTCAGGTAAAATGGTCCTTGGCATCAGTTAAATATTATTGTTCCTCGTCTTCTTCTTACTGGTTCATGTTTTTCAATTTAGATTACTTTTTATACGTTTAAAATGAAAATTTAGGTCATTCAATATTTGGCGTCTAATCTCGACGAGTGTCACTTTGAGAGTACCATAAATTAACGGAAAATTCGTAACCAACGTCTGTTGTCATGGTTATATGTTAATTCTGATTGGTTAATCTTGGCTTATAACCATTGTTATCAAATTTGAATTGTGAGAGAATAGTTTAAAAAGATGGAAAGTAAGACGGCTTTCTTACATGATAATTTAATAAGCCTCTGGTGAGCTCGAAAGCAGCAGCATGCAGAATTGCTAATCAGACATAAATAATATAAAAATGACTTACCGTATCTCACGATGGGGTTGATCCTGACACTCAAGGCAGGATAGACTGGTTGGGAAAAGGATGGGTGAAATACACGGATTTCTACCTGCCGAGGAGGGCCCGACTTGTGGACGTTGACACTGAGATGGCTGGCGTACGACAGAGCTAAAAGTTCACGTGCAGGTATGAGCTCTACAAAAGCCATAGTGCCAACCTCGGAAAATGAAAATAATGACCGGTTCGATCCGAGATATCGAACACCGGCCCCCGTTGACCGCAATGGGTCAACCACCAACTACACCAAAAGACATGGCCAAAAATGCAGTACAAAAATTTGGCTTGTGGTGAACAGGAACATTCTCTGAAAATTACCCTCCAACCTAGGAGGGGGTCACACGCAAACACAAGAAAATACAAACATACAGAAAAACATGCAATTAATTAGAAGACCATGCCGAATAACTCCGCCGCGGGCGCATCGACCAGGCGAGCAATCCGAAAGGTTCGGGTAGAGCAAACAAAACCCAATAACATACAATAAACAATGGCCCAGCCAAACACAATGTAAAACTCAGCAAATCAACTTAGTTAGTTCCCTAAGTTTTTTTACATTTTTTTTCCTTTTTTATTTATTTATTATTATTTTTTTTGTTCCCTTTATTCCCCCTTTTTTTCCTTTTTTTTTTTTACTTATTTTGTTGTTGTTGATTTGTTGAGCATCCATAACTCCCAATGAACTGGCACAACGCCATGCCAGAAACATTCCACAATGTAAAATTCAGTGCGGACAACAGCTGGAAGGAATCACCTGGGAAATCCCAGCAAAGTGTCCAGTAAGTCCACAACAATCATTGAAACTAATTCTGCTCACCCGAAAAAACAAGATAAACCCAATTAAGAAGATATGGGCAACCGGTATAATTTAATAGCTGGTCGTTCAAAAGAACCTGTGGATGTTTTAACTGAAGCGCGACGAACTACCCCGTCGCTCCCCGGAAACACAGCTGAAACTCGGCCAAGAGGCCACATCAGGGGGGGAGAATTCTGTTCCTCCATAACCACCAGGTCCCCAACCATTAAATTTCTTGACTTAGACGACCACTTCGATCGGGCATGAAGTGCTGTCAAGTATTCCAAACGCCACCTTTTCCAAAAGGCTTGGAGCAAAGCGGCAATTTGTTTGTAATGACGGACGGTCCCTTCATTTAATGAGACTTCAGCTTCCGGGGGCGCGGTAATGGGGCGGCCAACCAAAAAATGACCAGGCGTTAGAGCCTGGTAATCACTCGGATCTGAGGATAGGGCAGTCAAAGGACGGGAATTTAAGATTCCCTCAGTGCGAATGCACAACGATGAAAATTCTGCTATGGTCAGCGACCTGGTCCCAATCATACGTTTCATGTGAAACTTGGCCGACTGGACAGCCCGTTCCCACAAGCCACCCTGATGAGGGGCAGACGGAGGGATAAGTTTAAATTCAATGTTATTGTCAACAGCAAAAGCTGTTATCTGAGCTGACTGGTCAGGATTGGAAAGCACATTTTGGAGCTCCCGTTTCAGTTCGGAGCGCGACCCCACAAAATTCCTACCACAATCCGAATACAGTGTTTTCGGAGCCCCACGGCGACTAATAAACCGCCTCAACACATCAATAAACTGGGGCGTTGAAAGATCCATAGCCACTTCAAAGTGAACTGCTTTAGTGGCTAAGCAGATGAAAATGCAGAGATACGCTTTGACTATAGGTGCCTTCCGAACAGCGTAGGCCCGTACCAAAAAGGGGCCAGCATAATCCATGCCGGAAGAATAAAATGGAGGTGCCGGATTAACCCTAGGAACTGGCAGATCCCCCATTAACGGGTTGGTGGGGCGAGGACGCGCCCTGAAACAAGGAAGACATTTCCAAATTATGGTTCTTATTGCCTGACGTGCGGACAAAATCCAATAATTTTGGGCAAGCTGAAATTGAACTTGCAAGGGCCCAGCATGACCTAACCACACATGGGTGTGATGAATTAGCAACCCTACTAGGTGGTGATGCTTGGGCAGTAAAATCGGAAAACGATTTCTAGTAACCGCAGAGTTGGTCAAGCGACCACGTACTCGAATGAAGCCAAAATCATCTATAAATGGGACCAGGCGCTGAATGCGGACCGGGAGCCGCTTACCTAAACGAAGAGCCGCGAGCTCCTGTCCAAACACGCTGCGCTGAATGTAGCGTAAAATATACTTAACAGCCAACTTCTTCCAATCCATGGCTGTGGAAGCTTCAATCCGCGAAGGCATAGCCCACCTTAAGATGACTGAGGTAACCCCTACCACTAAGGGCCACGAAGACAAGTGCTCAAACAATTCCACCCGGGGCTCCTGAGTGAGAAACGAAGAGACCTTGGTCTCCAAGGCAACATCTTGCACGTCGTGATTCGGGCGATAATTAATAGGGGGCCAGCATAGTGCATCAAGCTTTAACCAATCTGGCCCTGACCACCACAATGTCGACGACCAGAGGCTGGAGAGTGACGTACCTCTAGAGGCTAAATCAGCGGGGTTAGAAACACCATGAACATGACGCCAAGATTTAGTATCGGTCCACTCGGTAATGGCAGCCACCCGATTTGCACTAAATGTCTTCAATTTAAAAGTAGGCATATTCAGCCAATCCAAGACAATCGTCGAGTCCGTCCATAAGAAAACTTGACTCAATTGAATACATGATGAGAATAAGCCAACATAATGACGAACAAGTTTGGCTAAAAGATAAGCTCCCAACAACTCCAAACTCCAAAGGGATTGATAAAGTTTTAAGAGGTGCCACTTTAGTTTTAGACGACACCAACGAAACCACCAGAGGACCAGAGTCAGTATAAATGGACAGATAGAGGACGGCCGCGTAACCCAACTGGGAAGCATCACAGAAACCATGCAATATTACCCTGTCAATATGCACACCTTTAGGGAAGAATGGCCGGGAAATAGTAATTACCGGAAGATGATTCAAAGAGGACAGGAATTGACTCCAATAATCGTTTAAGTCATCACTTAGAGGAGCATCCCAGTCCAAGCCCTCAGCCCAGAGTTTTTGGAAAAAAGCCTTGGCCCTGAAAATCACTGGCGAAAGCCAACCACATGGGTCAAATAATTGTGCCATCTGAGATAACACGACACGTTTGGTAAATTGAACCTGAGCATTGCTGCAACAGGCCAAAGGAGGAAAGGAGAAGCAATCGGTAAAATGGTCCCAACTTAAACCCAGAATATCCTTATCCTTAGCAACGACGGAATCACTTGGAGCGGCTGATTCAGGTAGGCAGTCGGGTTGATTAGTGCACCATTTTTTCAAATTGAACCCTCCTGAAGCAACAACAGAATTAATTCCCGTTGTAATTTGCAAAGCTCTGATTTTGAATCAGCGCCAGCAGCAATATCATCCACAAAAATATTACGGCTAAGTACCGCCGCTCCCGCAGGAAAATTAACTGCCTCATCCTGAGCCAGCCGCTCCAAGGTTCGCAACGCCTGAAAAGGGGCGCAAGCCAGCCCGTAAGTAACAGTACGCAAAGCGAAAACCCTTAGTGGGGCGGTAACCTCCTCACGCCATAAAATACACAGGTACGCCGAGTCATCAGGATGCATAGCAATTTGGCGATACATCTGTTCGATGTCGCACGTAAAAACATGGCTAAACCGCCGAAACAAAGTCAAAACGTCGGACAGTAAGGTCTGCAACTTAGGGCCGACACATAACACGTCATTTAAGGAAATCCCAAAGGACGTCTTCATGCTGGCGTCAAACACCACTCTTATTTTTGAAGTATCACCTCTCACTTTAAAGATACCATGATGAGGGATGAAATATTTTGGAAAATTGGGGTCAGACACCAATGACATATGCCCCTGGGCGACATAATCCGTTATAAATTGTATATACTGGCTCTTAAACTGACTGTTCGCCGCAAATTTCCTTTCCAACGCAAAAAACCGAGACATGGCTCCCTTAAGGGAATTTCCCAAAATGTGAGAAGAGTTTTTGAAGAACGGCAAGCGCACCTGGTAACGACCCGACGGCAACCGACTTGTTGACTCCATGTAAAACCTTTCAGCAAAGTGATCCTCTTCAGATAATTGGTGGGGTACAGCTGGAGGCTCTTCGACCTCCCAAAAACGATGAACTTGCTCAAGTAGGTTTGTTGTATCCGTAGATAACGTTGTGATGAAAGGATAAAAGTGGTGGAAATGACAGTGAAGCTGATGTGCAGATACCAGATCCAAAGGAAGGCCAGTGAGACCGCTAGCACAAGTCAATGCACAATTAAGTGAAATTGGGGCTCTACCCATAATCACAAACCCAAAACGTGTCCTAACTGCAACAGGCAAACCTGCACCCAAAGGAATAGTCTCTCCCATAAGAATAGCCGCTACAATATCGGCTCCAAACAACGCATCAATTGGGGCTGCTACATCGAAGGTAGGGTCCGCTAACAAAAGATCTTTTTTAGCCTGCTTAACTTCAGGCAACACCTGGAACCTAGGTGAGTCCGACGAGATCTTAGAAAGAATTATAAAGGCATGGCTAGATGCCACAACCTCACGTTTTAAAGTTTCCAAGGACAGATGGCACACCTTTTTTGCTTTGGCGGCAATATCACCTACCCCATTGACACTTACTGAAGCGTCAAAACAAGCACACTTTAAGCGAGATGCACATGCTTCAGTGATGAAAGAAGCATGGGACGCGCTATCCAGGATGGCCCTAACTACAATATAACCACCATTCGGAGACGACAAGACTGCTAGACAGGTGGCTAACAGAACCCCTGCAGGATGGGGCAGAGACACGGTCAGAGTAGTGCTAGACAGATCAACCAGCGATGACTCTGAAGCCTTGAGTTCAGCTGTGTCAGAAATCTGTGAACGAGACGGAGACGGACGGGCACTTTTGAAATGAAGTAAAGTGTGGTGGTACTTAGAGCCACACGTTTTGCACCTATTTTTGCACCAGCCCGAATGTTTATGTTGGAGGTACGAAAGACAACATTTTTTATTTTTAAGACTCTGAAATCGCGCCCTAGGGTCCTTACTCAGCCACGCCGGACACTTGAGAAGCACATGGGTCCGGGAATCGCAATGAAGGCAACGTGAACTAGATGCATCCCGTTGCATAACCTCCACAGATAATGTAGACACAGCAAGAGGAGTAGCCTTAGAAAAAGAAACCTTCTGGGTTTTCTGGTGGCTAGTGCTGGGAAGAGCAGGTAAAGCCGATTCCAAAGATGCCTGTTCTTTCTGTTCCGCCATAGCGGTTAAAAATGTCATAATTTCTGTTAGGGCAGGGAGATTCTCTTTGTCCGTAACAGACGCCTCAAAACGTTCACGCAATGATAGATCCAGCCTAGACAATACAAAAGACGCATATATTGCTTGATATATATCAGCAATGTTTAGAGCTGACAACGCTGAAAAGTTAGTATTGAAGCTGTCCACCAACTTTCTAGTAGACGCAGCTGATCGCATAGAAGCGGCTGGTAACTGAAGCAGATTGGTACAATAAACCCGAGCGGCCAAACGAGGATTGTGATAATGACTTTTAAGAGTTGACAGTGCAAGCGAATAACTATCATCAACTATGGGAAGCGCGGCAACCTTCTCATAAGCCTCACCCTTAAGATGAGTCAGTAAATATAACAACTTTTGTTTTGGGGTGAGGGCAGGACTTTCGTCCACTAATGTGGTGAACTTTGACCAAAACTCGGACCAACATTTGGCCTGGCCATCAAAACAAGGTAAAACCGACCGGAACCAACCGGTATCTCTGGTTTTGTTAGTTTCGAAGCTAAAATGCTACCCCGGACATAAATATCCTCAATTTGCGCTACCACTGAAAAAATGTGGTCCTCGTCCAATCCCTCGGGCAATGACTCGGCCGATAGGTAAGGATCCACCTTACCTAGAAGATCTTGATATTTTTCAGACAACCTGGAGGCCAAGATACCGGCTTCATGTTGATCCACAACCCTTAATTGCGGCAACCCTTCCAACCTATTTATTAAATGCTGCAACGCAAGTATTCCCACCGAAGTGGTCCGGTCAAAAGCTGCCAGCGACAATTTAGCAGGCATACTGAATTAAAAAATATCACGCAACCGACAACCACCCTTAACAAGAGAATTAGAAATTGTACAATAATTACGACCCGACTTAGCCTAACCGTGATCGAGATAACTAGGCGTCTCACACAACTACTTTGCATAAACAATACCGAGCAAGATAAATACAAAAGTAAATTAGTGCACGGCAAAATACAACTTACACAATCCAACAGGCAAATAATGCCAAACATAATAAATTAAACACGCAACAAATTGATTTACACAGCGCAAAAGCACGACAACAAAAACACAAGTTACACAAGATTACAGCACATACGGTGCAAAATAATGGTACACAAAAGTGCACCCAAAAACAAACATGTATAATACCAAATAGAATAAATACACACAAAACACAGCAAAGTACAATGTACAACAATTCACCAGTTACCGAACCAAACACAAATAACTGGGACACATTAAGTGCCAAAATTGATGGTCAACGCGTCGTGTATGGACAGGATATCGCATGTGCAAAATATAAATCGCACCTAAAGGTAATAGTCATGCCAAACAATTAAATTAAATACAAAGGCAGGCTACTCCGAAATCCGGATAACCTAAAACCGTTCCCTTTACGCCTGACAGTCACAAACACGTAGTGTACAATTTCACGTGGGACGCAAACCGTAACAGGCCGGAACAAACTTTACCAGACTTGACCCAGTAATTAGACGACTACCCCAAAAAACAAGGTGCAAAATTTTGACACAAAATCTGCCCACCTGGCGATGCACACACGACGACACTGCAGACCACAAGCTACAGCCATAAACGCAAACTCGTAGTTCACATGCCTACGTATTATACCAACGTGCTTCCGTGCAAGCATGCAAATGATAAACATTCATGAAATTTAAAAATTAACCGCATGCAAAACAACCACGAGCAGGCACAAAAAAAAAACGGCACGGCACGTTGGTAATTAAAATAAAAATCACGCAGCCAAAACTGACTTACAACCCAATTACTGAAACTCAACCCACCAGCAGCATCATGCACAAAATTATGAAGCACGTGCTCCCAGTCGTGATGGCAAAACATTTAATTGAAAAGCTAGCAACCTCATGAAACCTCTGGTAGTAAATAGATGTGAGATAATAGTTTAAAAAGATGGAAAGTAAGACGGCTTTCTTACATGATAATTTAATAAGCCTCTGGTGAGCTCGAAAGCAGCAGCATGCAGAATTGCTAATCAGACATAAATAATATAAAAATGACTTACCGTATCTCAGGACGGGGTTGATCCTGACACTCAAGGCAGGATAGACTGGTTGGGAAAAGGATGGGTGAAATACACGGATTTCTACCTGCTGAGGAGGGCCCGACTTGTGGACGTTGACACTGAGATGGCTGGCGTACGACAGAGCTAAAAGTTCACGTGCAGGTATGAGCTCTACAAAAGCCATAGTGCCAACCTCGGAAAATGAAAAGAATGACCGGTTCGATCCGAGATATCGAACATGAATTTTTATTCAAATTTACTGTATATCTTCTGAATGCTTTTATTCTTCGGTCTTCCTTCCTATGTATTAAATATTATCACTACTGTTATTATTTCTTTTCAAAGATTGTTTTGATATCCCATAAGGTTGGGTTCTATAAAATATTAATGTTTGTACATTTATGTTAATATTTGTTAATTACATTTCTCTTTTAATTTAAGTCCTTATTCTAACATTTTTCTTTTAATATGATTTACAAATTATCCTTGGCTATTTATTCGACTTGGATTTGTTAAATTCCTTATTGATTTTATACAATTTGCAGTTATTTGTTTCTGGCAGTTAGGCATTTCATAGGCCTAAGTAGCCATTGATTATATTTACTTTTTTTATACAAATTATATTTCATTTTATTCTAATGTGTTTTGTTTTGTTATTATAATTGATTGGTTTATTTGTTGGTTTGTTTTGGGTCTGTTTTTATCCTATCTTTATGTTTCTATTATTTTCTACACAACTGATTTTCTAGTGTAATTATTTTTGTATTGGTGTACCTTCTTATTTATCTATTTAGGCCTTGTTAACAATATGGCTATTACGTACTATCAAAACATAACATCTAGGCCTATGGTCTGTACAATTTCTCCAGCCATATCCTATTCGTAAATCGAATTAAACAATTTGTAACAGTTATTAGGTAATGTTTGTTTACAATTCATTTCATTTCTAATTCCTTATTTCTTACATAATCTCTACCTTCAATCCATGGTAACACCAACTGTTTACCTTTCATGGGATTCTCCCTTTTAAATACTAGTGTATACTATTTAACTTAATGAAGAAATTTGTGTTAGTGGTTGAAATCACAAGCAGAATGATCACTGTTGCACACCACTATATAAAAATTATCCCGATTAGTGCTTTCAAGCTTCACAGCTCATCGTCAGAACTGTTCCGATCTGAACAGTAATAGCCTTGTTAACAATAGGGCGACCTCGTCACACAGATGCATATTGTGAGACACTGAGACGTCTTCGACGGGCTATTCAAAACAAAAGGAGAGGAATGCTGACACATGGCACCTGCCTGCTCCACGACAATGCTCGGCCCCATACTGCACGCGTGACCATTGAGCTGCTCGGCAGTTGGAAATGGGATGTTTTGGATCACCCGCCGCATAGCCCGGACCTCGTGCCCAGTGATTTTCACTTGATCCTTCACCTGAAACAATATCTGGCCAGAAAAAAAGTTCGATGACGATGACGAGGTAAAAGAAGAGGTCATGACATGGTTCAAAGGGTTGGGGGCAGACTTCTATGACACGGGGATACAAAAGCTGGTTCCCAGACTTAATAGGTGCTTGGATAATGGCGGTAATTATGTAGAGAAATAAATATATATGTATTTACATAATTGTCAGTTAATGATTTGTAAATAAATATTTTTAGACCAATTACGACCTTTGTATCTTTACTTTCCGGACACGCCTCGTAGTATTTACATTATTAATAAGTTTATGTCGTTATAGAGTTTTTTGTTACATCTAACTCTAATTCTTGGGTTAGTGTACTTTTATTTTTTCAAATTACGTTATTGGGTTTTATCAAATCATTTACATTCATTTTTCAATCGATAATAATAATTATTCTAGGTATTGGTTAGTTATTGGGTTCGTTTCCAATATTACTTTTGAGTGTACCATTTCTCCTTTTCATATTCTATATTATTTGTCCGGGGTTTTTCATTCGGTGTCACTTTATTTCCTTTATACTTGGTTAGTTTCATTTTCATTATCCTTCTTCACCTTCATATTATTTTGGTTCATTTTATTTTGGTTTTCCTCTTCTCACTTGGTTTTATTTCATTTGGTTGTTTGGAATTATCCACTTTCTTATTTGGTTTTATTCTTGTTTGGTTTTGTTGTTCCCTTCTCCTTTTGGTTTCTTTTTATTTGGTCAATCACTTTCTTATTTGGTTTTATTCTTGTTTGGTTTCGTTGTTCCCTTCTTCTTTTGATTCTTTTTATTTGGTCAATCACTTGGGTTAGGTCATGTCGTCGTTTGTCGTGTCATTGTCATTTTATTTTCATTATATTAAACATTTTATTTTATACGAATTACTTTTTTATATTCATGATTCATCCTTTTTATCCCTGGTATTGGGGTGGCTTATTTGTGTTGTAATATAATGCCTCTCCTTCAAAATTGATCATTTTGGTAAAACACTATCATAGTTTTTTTATGAAATTATCAGTTATATATAATTTTTTACTTTTCTTTCTTGTTTGTTTCTTCCTTCTTATTTCTCTTCTTACTTGATTCACTCCTTTTTATTTAGACCGGTTTTTATTTATTTCCATTAGTGCGTTCTCCCTTTTATATAATTTTTTCCCTAACTTTAGTAGCTGGTTTCTTCCATTACTACCATTTTTTCTGAGACCAGAGGAACATCATCTCTGCTTAGTTAATTTGATTGATGGACCTATTCTCAGTCAATCTTAAATACCTTTTTTATCATCGTGTGACTTAAATTAATAATAATAATATTTTTTGGGATTGTCCACTTAGTGGTTTCTTCGATCATTTTAGCCTTTTACTCATTATTCCTTCCGCTGTACCTTTCCTATATACTGTTATTTGCTCATACAGTTGATTGTTTTTTATTTATTTTGTTGTTAACTTCATCATTTCTAACTTTTCATTAGTTTGTTTTTCTTTTCTTCTTGTGATCATTTTAATTATCTTAGACATCTTTTTTCTTTTTCTTGGTTGATTAACATTGTTTTGCTTTAGCCATTGAAGAAGCCTTTTAAAGGTGAAAGCCGGTTTAGGCTGTAAGGTAAAACTTTACGATTTTACTTAAAAAAACTTAGTGTTCTGAGTCGTTAATACAATAGTGATATTTATTTAAGTAACAGACACGTCATGGACAACGAAATCCAAGAATTTTTTTAAGTTTGTTGTTCTTACTTTATTAGGAATTTTTGTAACTTATTCCTTATATATTTGTTTATTTTATTTTTTTTCTTTTACACTGTTATTTATACATTATTGTAAGGTGATCTTACTTTGTAGGAATTTTTGTAACTTATTCCTTCTTTTAATATTTGATGTTAGGTCTCATAAGTCATCGAAATATTGTTGTAAGCTGATCTTACTTCTTTTGAATTTTGGTAATTCTTTATTTGTTTATTTTTCTTCGTAAAACTTTTTTATAGAAGCTTGATTATACACTCCTTTTATCTTTTTGGTAGTTATGTTACTTATTTCGTAAGTATTGTTACCATTGTCCTTGGTGATGACATAAGGTCCTATGTATAATAATAACAGTTTCTTTGTTATACTTCAATCGTTCACGGTTTTTTATTAATACTCTTTCTCCTTCATTATATTTAATTATTTTAGGTTGGTCTTGAGAATATTTTGCCTTTTGTTTCTCGATTTTCTCAATGATTCGGCTGTACCATTTGTTTTCATCGTATGGGTCTTCTGGGTTGTTCGGAAATTCTATTAATTCCTGTATCTCTCTATGGGGTTTTCTTCCAAACATCATTAAATATGGGGTGTTCTCAATAAAATGGTGGTAACTTAAATTCAAAAATACTTCGATTGGAGTTAAATATTTCTGCCATTCCTTTTGATTTTCATAGCAATACGTTCTTAAAATACGTCCCACCTCTCTTAATACTCTTTCTGCGGGATTACTGCTAGGGTGGGTGGTATATGGATGTTTTATATGTTTTTATGTTTAATTTTAATAGTTCCTCTTTCCACTTTTTCCCTTTGAATTGTGTTCCGTGGTCTGTTATTATCATGTATGGTTTTCCTATTTCTGTAACGTATTTATTTTTTATGATGTCTAATATTTTATTTGTTGTTGCTCTGTTTATAGCGTATAACTTGGTGTACTTGGTGTAATGGTCCAATAGAATCACTATGTACTTGTATCTGTGTCTCCCTCCGCTACGTGGGAATGGTCCACATATGTCGAGAAACACCTTTTCCAGTTTGGCGTTTGAAGTGATGGGTATCATTGTTCCATCTTTTCTCTCGTTATTCGTTTTGACCATCTGACATATTGTGCAGGGTTTAATGTTTTTATTTACCTTTTTAGTTATACCTTTTATGAACATTTCTTCCTCTAATGCTTTTACCATTTTGAGTGTTCCCATGTGTCCGTATCTGACATGGTAATCTTTAATTATTTTATTTTCTATTGAGTTCGGAACTACCAGTTTCCATGTTCCTTGGTTCTTTTTGGTTTTATCGAATAGTATATCTTTATGTATGCAATAACAGTTATTTATAATTTCCTCAGATTCCAACAGTCTCCTTCGTATGTTTAAGATTTTGGTGTCTTGCTTCTGCTGTAGCACTATTTCGCTTACAATATCTTCCAGGTCCTTCCTATCCTTTAATATGTAATACACTTTGGCGATCTTCTCCTTTTCTCCTTCAAATGTTTGGTTTTCTACATTTATTCTGGACAATTCTTTTTATTGATTATGGTTTGATAGCTCTTCTCATTCAATTTGTCTTGGTCGTTTAGTCATTTCTTGTCGATTATTTTGAAGTCTTTTCTTTAAATATTATTTCTTTTTTTTCTTTTGGTGATTATTAATTGGTTTAATTAATTTAATGCTCCTTCCTTTCCATTGGTTTGCTTGGTTATTACCCTGAAAATCAGTCCCATTTCTCAGCGTGTATCTTCACTTAGTTTACCCATGGTCCATCATTTCCTCTGCACTTGTGGTTCGGATAACCTTGGTGTGTAGAACTATTTCCGTCCTGGTGAAATAGGTATCTTCTATCTCGTACCACGATTCTTCTAATATCATATGTTCCTTGGTATCCATGACTGCTTCTATCATTTTATTATGTGGTTCAGTAATCAAAGAAGTTAATTGTACCTCTCTCATTAATGTCATCACTAGTTTTTTATTCTGCATCTCCTCTTCTGGTGTACTCAAGTGTTTTAGAGACCTTCTTAATTTGTGACACACTGTTTTGTTGTGAGGTTTTTCAATTTTGGGTATTTTCCATTTTCTTATCGATTTGCTGAAGTTTTCCTCCGCTGGTTTGTTGCGAATCCCTTCTATTTTTTCCTTTAAGGTCCTCCTACAGTCTTTATATTTCATTAATTTGCTTTGGTCGGTAAGGGGTAAATTAAACATCAATTAGTCCATTCTTCATCATCTCCACTTCTCCTCTTGTTTTTAGTAGTTTCTTTTTATATATTTTTCCTATTTCCTTTGTTTTCTTCATCTTCTTAATTATTCGATTCTTCTTTACTCTTCTACGGTTGGTTTTTATGTGCTTAATTTTCTCATTGTTTTTGTTATCTTTATTCCCAGAAAACAACACATTTTTTTCTTCTTTATTCTCTATTTCCTCATTGATACCTTCAGAAGTGTTGTCTAGTGTTTCATTCAATTGTGTGAAACCACTATTCAATGTTTCATTAAGTTGATCTGCTGGGTAACTTGTTTCTTCCCATTTCTTATTCATCCCCGTTTTTCTCTGCTTGACTTCTTCACGATGTCCTATTAGTATGTATCTTAATTCTCCCTTCAGTTCTTCATTACTTTTTTGGATGTCCTCCGTCAATTGCTGTTGTAGAGCTTCTTGGTTCTTCCGCAAAGTATCACTGTGTTCCTCCATTTTTTCATTGATTTGTTGTTTTAGTGTCGTATTATCGTCTTCGATTTTATTGTTCAACGTCTCTATATCTTCCCTTATTTTCTCCTCCATCTGGTCTATTTTTTCATCGAGTTTTTCGTTTAAATCTTTATTGTTTCTGTCCAATTTTTCATGTATTTTCTTATTATCTTCCTGGATTCGGTCTATTTTTTCATCGAATTTTTTATTATTTTCCTTGATCTGTCCAAATTGTTCCATCATTATTCTCATCATGTTATCCATCTTCATCCCTTCGGTTAGTTTGTCTGGTTGGTCGCCGACTGTTACTTCTACTTCCGGTTCAGGTTGGGTTGGATTTTCCGGTTGGTCTTCTTGGGGATCCTCTTCGATCATTTCTTCAATCTCTTCCATTTCTTCTTCGTTAGTACCTTCAGTTCCCTTTTTTGCTTGATATCTTGTAACCATGGAATGTCTCATAATCGCCGCTAGTCTCCTTTTCTAGCCTCACCAGTTGGTCGCCAATCTGTAACGGGGAGATGTGTACGTCCGTGGTATTTAAGCCCCGCGATGGAAGCCAAATCTGTAATGCGGAGATTTAGTCATTTCTTTAAACTGTGTATGTTGTGTGTTCGCCTCACACTGGTGTCATTACTTCAATGTTTTGCGCTAACTAAGTCCGCAGCGATGTTTCAAATTACCAGTACAACGCGAGTGGAAACCTTACCTGTCATTCCATAGGGGTTTATAAATCCCGGGTGGCGCCAAATTGTTTATCTAAAACAATTAAATTAATGAATAATGTGACAAAATTGTTTTCAGCTATGACGGCCGGGAGTATTTGAATTTGTTCCCGCCTTCACATGACCTATTGAATGAAGCAGGTAGTGTGTCGAGTTGCAGCGTTAGTGCTGGCTGTCAATTCTGGAAGTTCGCTAAAATGCACAAATTATACAATACATTTCCCTATGAAATAAAAACAATGGTTACACTCTGTACTAGTTTCTTTAATGTTTGATTAGTAATTATTCAGTTGACAAGAAAATTATACTGGATTATTAAACAAATTTAGCACCGACAATTACTATGAGACAATTTCTCTAGGGTTTGGCGAAATCGATTTTGAAACGATTCATATGGCCTAAGATGGCTGCTGTTAGTTTGTTTACAATCTGTTCCGTTTCAAATCTAGGTTCTTTTGATTATGAGAAAAACATTATTTATGATTACAATAAAAAATACACTACCTTATATTATTTGTACTTAAATAATATAAAGTGTAGCTACAATTTGTTACTGTAGTGCAGTAAAGTTTGTTTCAAAAGTTCGCAATCTTATGCAATGTTATTTCCTTAATTAATAAATTTTCAGTGTTTGTTTATCTTACTTAATCTTTGAAAGAAATTATGTTCAGTTTATAGTGAGAGTTCAGATAACTGTGAGAAATATTTAAAGTGAGTTTATTTCAGGAAATTGGGTAATTCAATTATACTTATCAAATCAGACGACTTGGTATAAACAGTCGTTCAGTTGTAATGTAATTGGGCTGCAATCGTATTCAGTTTTCAATAATCTTGGGACTTAAGTATGTCTTGCGTCTTTTTCATGTTAGTTGAAGTTATTTTTTCATTTAATTCTCAGGTAAAATGGTCCTTGGCATCAGTTAAATATTATTGTCCCTCGTCTTCTTACTGGTTCATGTTTTTGAATTTAGATTACTTTTTATACGTTTAAAATGAAAATTTAGGTCATTCAATATTTGGCGTCTAATCTCGATGAGCGTCACTTTGAGAGTACCATAAATTAACGGAAAATTCATAACCAACGTCTGTTGTCATGGTTACATGTTAATTCTGATTGGTTAATCTTGGCTTATAACCATTGTTATCAAATTTGAATTTTTATTCAAATTTACTGTATATCTTCTGAATGCTTTTATTCTTCGGTCTTCCTTCCTATGTATTAAATATTATCACTACTGTTATTATTTCCTTTCAAAGATTGTTTTGATATCCCATAAGGTTGGGTTCTGTAAAATATTAATGTTTGTACATTTATGTTAATATTTGTTAATTACATTTCTCTTTTAATTTAAGTCCTTATTCTAACATTTTTCGTTTAATATGATTTACAAATTATCCTTGGCTATTTATTCGCCTTGGATTTGTTAAATACCTTATTGATTTTATACAATTTGCAGTTATTTGTTTCTGGCATTTAGGCATTTCATAGGCCTAAGTAGCCATTGCTTATATTTATTTATTTTATACAAATTATATTTCATTTTATTCTAATGTGTTTTGTTTTGTTATTATAATTGATTGGTTTATTTGTTGGTGTGTTTTGGGTCTGTTTTTATCCTATCTTTATGTTTCTATTATTTTCTACATAACTGATTTTCTAGTGTAATTATTTTTGTATTGGTGTACCTTCTTATTTATCTATTTAGGCCTTGTTAACAATATGGCTATTACTTACTATCAAAACATAACATCTAGGCCTATGGTCTGTACAATTTCTCCAGCCATATCCTATTCATAAATCGAATTAAACAATTTTTAACAGTTATTAGGTAATGTTTGTTTACAATTCATTTCATTTCTAATTCCTTATTTCTTACATAATCTCTACCTTCAATCCATGGTAACACCAACTGTTTACCTTTCATGGGATTCTCCCTTTTAAATACTAGTGTATACTATTTAACTTAACTTTATTAATAATAAGATTCTTATTTTAATAATAATGTCACCATCACCATTCAGTGTTCATTGCATGTTATTATTTGTTTACTCCTACTATTATCATTAACAATGTTATTAATTATTATATTAATCATTTAGAGTTTGTTTATAGATTATTAAGTGTTTTTTTCGTATTAATATGGTTTCTAATTATTTTGAGGTTTTACACTTTCACTTTTGCACTCCTTAAATGTTTATATTAAGTGTTTATTAGTGGTTAACCTCTATAATTACTTTTTCTTTGTTACTTAGTTGATTTTATATTCTCACTATCTCTCTCATTACAAATATTATATACATTATTAATAAGTTTATGTCGTTATAGAGTTTTTTGTTACATCTAACTCTAATACTTGGGTTAGTGTACTTTTATTTTTTCACATTACGTTATTGGGTTTTATCAAATCATTTACATTCATTTTTCAATCGATAATAATAATTATTCTAGGTATTGGTTAGTTATTGGGTTCCTTTCCAATATTACTTTTGAGTGTACCATTTCTCCTTTTCATAATCTATATTATTTGTCCGGGTTTTTTCATTCGGTTTCACTTTATTTCCTTTATACTTGGTTAGTTTCATTTTCATTATCCTTCTTCACCTTCATATTATTTTGGTTCATTTTATTTTGGTTTTCCTCTTCTCACTTGGTTTTATTTCATTTGGTTGTTTGGAATTATCCACTTTCTTATTTGGTTTTATTCTTGTTTGGTTTCGTTGTTCCCTTCTCCTTTTTATTTCTTTTTATTTGGTCAATCACTTTCTTATTTGGTTTTAATCTTGTTTGGTTTCGTTGTTCCCTTCTTCTTTTGGTTCTTTTTATTTGGTCAATCACTTTCTTATTTGGTTCTATTCTTGTTTGGTTTCATTGTTCCCTTCTTCTTTTGGTTTCTTTTTATTTGGTCAATCACTTTCTTAGTTGGTTTTATTCTTGTTTGGTTTCGTTGTTCCCTTGTTCTTTTGATTCTTTTCATTTGGCCAATCACTTGGGTTAGGTCATGTCGTCATTTGTCGTGTCATTGTCATTTTATTTTCATTATATTAAACATTTTATTTTATATGAATTACTTTTATTTATTTATATATATATATATATATATATATATATATATATATATATATATATATTTTGTTACAAAACGAATTATGGTGGGAGTCCTTCTTAATTCAGCCCCACGTTGGAGTCGTCAATCTGTTACCTACCGTTTATTGTGATTTGTTTGCTTATGTGAGACTCTCTTGTATCAACGTCAATCAACACGTTGAAGGTGGCAATTTGTAACAATTAAAATGTTGTTACCTGTCTTAATTAATGTGTTATTAATAAATATATCTATTCGGTTGTTACCGATGAAACCTCCTGAAAATATATTATTAGGCAAACATAATTATAATTATGTTCCTTTAACTTATACTACGATATAGATTTAACTTAGTATTCAGTGGTTGTGTAATATTAGCGATATGTATAGAGTATTGACTGAATGTAATGGGTATTCTTGTCAACCCTAGTCACTCGATGTTAGAAAATTCTATTCAAATTTTGTACTAAACACACGCTAGTTCAGCAATCTCCCGTTCCACCAGCTGCAAGCGTTTAGCGCTGTTATTTGTAATAAGCGTACTTATAGGTTAGTTGTTCATCGGGTTTGAATCAACCTTTTTGTAAATTATTCCAACCACTACATATAGTATTTATTCTGCAATAACTTCAAACGTTATCTCATACAATAAAGATCCTTTATTAATTTTCTCTATTAATTCACAGTCCACGTTATCTCCAAAATAATAATATAATCAAATCGATCACACAAAAATATATCGATTATCAATTAATCAAATTCTATAGACTTATACAAATGAAAAATAATAATCAATAGTTCTTATCCTAGGGTTCGTAAGGTTCTTGGAACCATTAGTAAGGCCAGGTAAAATGCATAATTAAGGTTTCTCAAGTATTACAAAACAAAATTATTTACTCTAAATATAGTGAAATTAAAATAGGTTGTTTTTTACCGAGTCGACGAAAACTTCGACTGGCCGTGGACGTCTGTAAACAGTTGACAAGACTCAGCTTAACTCATCTTCATCCAGTAAAAGTGTTCTGGCTTTTAATAAAATTGATTGTGGAGTGTACTGGGAAGCTCTCAGGAATTCTTCGGACTTCTGTTCTTCTCCTATGATCTTGATAATTGTCGGTCCCGGTGGAATGAAAATAGTATCCCGGCTTCTTCTGCAAATGAAGGTTAACTCTGCCAAATGAGGTCTTCTTGTTTTTTCAATAATTCCGTTAGTTCGGACTTTAATTCTCTTAACTGATCTTCTGGTTATAGGAGGAATTGGTTTAATACCGACTCCAGCGGAATTATTTGGTGAATGAGGTGAGGGGTTTTCAACTCTTTTTTAAATGTATTCAGTTACAATTTTGAAGTCTATTTAGTTTTATTACTTATCAGTATTATGATAGAATTATGTTTCAAAGAGGGTTTTTTAATTTTGATTCATTTTTCTTCAGAATTTATTATTCATTTTTTTAAATGTATCGGCCCATCTCAACCTAATAGCTTGTAACAATCAGAACGAATGATTCAATATAAACAACTCATGTCCATTTCAGTTGCCTTAACAACCACGTTTTTTCGTCATTGGGTGAAACTAGATATCCTAGAGCCAGAATTATAGAATATTACTACTCTTTTTCAATAAAATACTCCATGCTTGGATTAATATTAAATTACCTAAAATTCTCCTCTAACCTTCCTTCTTAAACAGTAAATGTTTTACCATAGTTTCGTTGGACTGGACTTCTTAAAAAGGTATTAATTTCCTTTCACAAATATGGAATTTAGGCCTATAGGTTTTCTTACAACCGTTATAACATTATTTGGTTTTTTAACTTAATTTTCTTTTACCTGACCTACTGTACAATTAATTATTGGTTAATGGTTAATTACATTAATTTTAATTTCCTGGTGTTTACTTTATTACATTAATTAACTGGTCCTGGAACCCTTCATTAGTTTTTAATATAATTGTCAGAACTACTTGTCAAACCTTAAACACTGATTGCCCTCCTGGCCAAGTTTACAAATGTTAATTAAAACAACAGCATTATTCAATTTTAGACAATACTTAAAACTTAGTATAATGCCTAACACTAGTAACTATACTTGATTGTCTAAAGACAAATTTAACATAAATATAAACATAATCATTGATGAAGTATTTCTATTAAACAACATCAGTTCATCCCTACCATACTCAAAATATAACATAAATATTCTGTAAACATTAAGATGTTACATTATAAAAACAAGCATAATTTATTATATTTAACTATTAATTGGTATGGTTTTTTATATTCAACATTAATTATTGCCTCTTTTGACTTGAGGCACTTCTCAGATGCATTAACTACTGAGCAACCTTAATTCAGGGTATGGTCCTTGACCATGTTTCATTCAATTTTTTATGTAACGTTGGGGACCTCAACTCTGTTACGTTACAATGTGTATATATATATATATATAAAACACTGCCGTAAAAAGCACCAGTACATTATTGACTCATCAGTGAGTACATAACTCAGAAGTAGCTGGTTATGGACATTTGATGTAATTATACGATTTACTGAAAATTAATTAATTATTGAATATATTTAACTCTAGTCCCTGTTCTTGGGCGTCATCTGTCATTTGTCAAATAATTACAGAATTATAAATTATAATTACCTTCACACCTACCTTAAATTCGGGTCCAAGATCCCAGCACGAACTGTGAATGCAAACGTGATTCTGAGGTTGTGAAAATAACAGACTCGACTCGCATTAGTGTAAGACAATTAATATTTTTTTTTCTTCTTTAAACTGCTTTCAAATTATGAACTATTCATTTCTTTCCCTCTCAAATCATGTTATCAATTATTTCCAGATAATTAAGACAAAACAAAAAACATTCTTAAACTATTAATGAAACAATCTTATCTCAATGAAATTTATCTAAACATCTTATATTAAAGAAAGCAGCCCAGCCTGCTCATACACAACATTCATACCATTTTTAAAACCCCATTTTGTCTTGATCAATTGATTTGAACCCTTTTAAAAGATGAAATTATTAGGACTGATAGTAGATTACCCAACCGGCGTCACTCCTCTCGTTGCCATGTGCCGCGTGTGTTTATATGTCCGAAAGTTTTCTTTAATTCACATTTTTATTTTGCCCGTTTACTTCACTGACTTTATTCTGCTATATCAGTTCACTTTTAAATTCTGGTTAACACTTTTTACATAAGAAATTTAAATTTGGTGTGCACACGTTTTTCTTAGCTCCCGGCCGGGATGCGGGGTTAATTCAACTGAGATCGAGCGTTACCATTTTAGATAAAATTTATCCCGGCCGGTGACGAACGCCACTACTCGCATCCGATATGTTTGGTTGTTTTTCGTCGACTCCTGTACCGAGAGCATCAACCAACTCCCACCACGTCGAGTTGCTGGATAGGAAATCACTGCCTGCTTCTGTTAAAATGTTCGTCTCTGTACCTAAATTATGGGTTATTCATGTGTGTTAGACGTTGACAAAATTTTGAGGCCACTAGTCACGTCACTCAAATGGGCGTGTTTTGTGTCATACTTCCGTCCACAATCAAACACGTGCTGAAATATTTTTACAGCTTAGCCATATTGGTTGACTTCATTTGAGGCGTCTTAGCGTCCTGTTCGCGCGCGTGCTCAAGTTGCGCTTGAGTGCGTAACACATCACCCGTTTTCTTGGAATTATTGCGTCTCAACACACCTGCTTGTAAACTTATAACACTGTTCTTTGTCTCACAGAAACCGTATTATGTCGGGGACTTGCTGCTTTAGTCACATGAATTTAATAAAAATAAAATAAAAAATAAAATACCCCCTTTTGTCCCATTACAATACCCCTCCCCAATGAGAGGTCTTTTGTCGAGACAGAAGAACTCTCATTGCTAAACCCCTAAGAGGATCGGTGAGGATATGGTGCCAACAACCCCTTTTTAATACTGTACACATCATGGGTAAACTACCCCCCTAGTTCGGCGACTATGGCTGCACCTGAACGAGATTACTGGACTTCTCTACTCGAGATCCCAACACCATAAAATCGAACAGGTACACACCATAATGCACCTAATCATTAATGCTTCTATCATTCTGCCCAAAAATCCAAACCCTGGCCTTATACCATACCAAATCCTCGACCGATATGTCCCCCTTACATGCATACTCTGGGCTGCCTTTAGCAAGTACTGGGCGTGTACACATATTTATTAATACATTCTAAACAAATTCCTTATTTAAAATTCATAAAATATTTATCCTTAAATTTCAACTTCCTTTTGCAAATTAACTTTTTTTTTTTTTTACATCAGCTAATTAAATTCAAATCATTTAAATTTCGTTCAAGAATTCGTTTAAGTTTAAAATCAAACTGTTATATTACCATTACTTTCATCAAAATACTAACAATCCTTTATATGAATCTATCACCCCTATCAATTTTCTTCACTACTACTAACAATCACAGAAACATAAATGGAACATCTTATTAGATCATAAACTCACTTATCCTAACATTTGGTTATACATACTTATACTAAACAATATAATTCAATAAACTCACTAGTAATACACATAAACAATAATATACTTGAAACTCAATCATCATCATATGGCAGGCGGGAAAAATAATTTTTTTTTTGTTTTCAAAAAATTTAAATTTACCAAAATATCTCTTTCATCCATCTCGAAAAATGAAACTATTTTAATTTAATCCAGTAATACCATTGCATGAATTAATTATTTGAAACCGGTTCTGTATCTAACATCAGTCATCAGCTGATCTCTCTGGGTCAAGTGAATGACCTTGACATATATACACTACACAAAGCTACACCATAAAATACATGAAACATCTTTAAAATTTTTACCTTCAAACATAATACAACATAATAAAATAGAACATTCAAAATTAACATGGTTATTATTATCTTACAATAAACAATAAAATTTACATTTAAATTGACCAAAAATTACACATTTTATAGCTTCATAGCATTCTCAAATTCTATTAAAATCTGTCACTTGTTTCAATTATTTTTACATCTTGGCTATGACTTTGTTTCTTTAATATTTTCATTCTCAATTAGTTTGGGTGACACTCCATTATTCAGAATGATTTGATTTATTAACTTGACATTTACATATAATCTCACCCCCCTTCTGACTCTAATACTCAACAGCTTTAACTAGTATGACACCCATCTATCAAAACATCTACTAACCATTCTCTACCTCTAACTTACTACTCTAACTCATTTCGTATCATTCTACCCTTATAACAACATACTCTCTACCCCTTTGTACTCAGGATGTGTGTTGCCTTCCCAATGCTCATTCCCTTATTTGGTTCCCGGACCCACCCTTGGTAACCCTTTCCAGCACATATCAGTTCCCCTCCCGCCACAACGCTTTTCGTTGAGGACTCCTTATCACACCACCCCCCTTACAAAATCACTTATCACTAATTACTCTCCCATTACATCACTTTCATCTACAAAATATCTCCTGGCTTATTACCCCAATATATTACTCTCATTACTCTACATATTTTCCCCATAGCTACTGTGTCACTATTACTTCTCAATTGTACGTTACTTTTGTTCACAGTAATATTGTTCTCTCTAATACCCCTTCAAAATTGATTGGATTGGGTTAAATGCCCTACTTAAAACATTATTATCACCCAAATTCTAACATTTACCACATTTTACATTATTTAAATTGCATTATAAAATTCATACTTACAGTACATCACTCATACACTGTCATATACATGCAAATATAAACACCAAACCCCAATAACTCCATGTACCTTCTGAAACATTTTAACAACCATGTTATTCCACAAACTAAACACAGTTAACATTTATTTATTTATTAATTATTATCAAATTTAGATCTCATAAAATAATTTAAATTCATCATCAAAATTCAATTATATAGCATTTTAAATCAATCAAAATATTTAAACATCTCACATTATTTTAATTCCATCAAGTATTGAAAACACAACATTTTTAATTACATTACTCCAAAACAATTACATTCATTAATTACCTTCATAATTATTCTTATTTATTTAGTCTGCCAAAATATTATTATTATTATTATTATTATTACATCAATTTCTACTACATACACATATTGTTTACATACCATACCTTTTACAACACAAACATAATTAATTTCACTAAATTTTATTTACAATCTTTTGTCATTTTTCAGTTTATCACACCTCATTTCCTAATTCAGCAAGGTCATAACCACAAATTAAAATATTTAAAATGTTCATTCATTGAGTTTATATCTACCCTCCGTCATTGTATAAATATCTAACATATTTAAAACATAAATCATTTTTATCGACCTTCAATTTGTTATTTTTATTATTATAATAACTATCTGTGTTCTCAAATGTTTCCATTATCCAGTAACAATGTTTTATAGGCTTACCCCACATTATTATTATCTCATACAACCTGTCTACATTTGGAATTCTGGTCTTGTCACCGTCAGTGTTTTTTCTTAACATTCTATCGTCATATTCTTCTACTACATTCATCACAACATCAGGTAAGTTTTTATCATTTACCACAGTATTATTAAAATATTCATCTATCTCTATTTCACAGTGTAAGTCACTTTTTTCATCTCTCTCAATATCTAAAACCTGCACTAACATTTCATAACCTGTATTAACCTCAAAAATCTCTATTTCTCTCCTTCTCTTTCTCTCATCACAATACCTCTCATAACCCCCCTGTACTATCTCATTCCACGCAAAGGGCAACACAAAACCACTAAAATACTTTCTGGCTTTACCAGATACAAATATATCACTACAACAACTTAAGGGACCCTTTAGAGATACCATGTCTCCCACATAACCATTGGAGGAACCTTTGTCCTCATAAAACACCTGTGGAGTTTTTGCTCCACTTATACTACAGGGAAAATTTGCCCTTTGTAACTCCTCTACCTTTATACTCTCTTCATACTCTCTCTCTCTCTAACTGATCAGCATTCGTTTCTACCCCTTTACAACCCATTACTCTCTCACTCTCAGAATTGTAATTAACCTCATTATCATCACTCTCTGATACCACATTTTCAATTACATTACCACTTTCAACATCATTGTTATCACTTGTGAACTCTTTATTATAACTGTTGTTATTACTCACCTTGTTATTAATTATCTGAGTTACTTTACTTTTAATCTGTTCCCCCACTGACTCTACCACTTTCTCAACACTCTGTTCTAATTTGTTAAAGTTAGTTTCTAATATTTCATTGGTTTTCTCTAAATGCTTATTAATTTCATTCATATGGTTTTTCAACTCATCAAATTTATTATTTTGTACTTCAAATTTTCTATCGAAGTCATTGCTTAATTTGTCAAATTTACTATTTTGTTCATCAAATTTGGCATTAAAATTACTATTATTAATATCAAATCTATTATTAATATTCTCAGACATGGTTTTCATAAAGTTCATCATATCAGCCATTGTACATTCTTTTTCTTTTATTTTAGTTGCTACGGAGTAGAATTTGCTCCTGGCTCACTAATTATTACGGATTCGTCTACATTACTGTCACTTATTGACAGTGACTCTGTCTGAATACCTGAATCGCTTTTATCAGCCGATTCAGTTAACATATTTTCATTGCTTTCATCCATCAATTTACATTCGGCTTTATCGCTTACAATTACGTCAATTTCATTTTCGTTAGTAGCCATTTCTTATTCTTTATAATATTTGTTAATTTAATTTAATTAATCGTAACACAATTTCAATCTTGCATATATTCAATATTTCTTTTCTCTGTATGTTTTACTCAACTATATTATACACATCACTTAACCTGTACGTAATTTACGTCCTTTTACCCAACCTCCAAATCACGTCATTCACTGTAGGTACGGAATTTTAATTTCCAAAAAATTATAACTCGTCCCTGTTCGGGTGCCATCTGTAATTATACGATTTACTGAAAATTAATAAATTATTGGAAATATTTAACTCGAGTCCCTGTTCTTGGGCGTCATCTGTCATTTGTCAAATAATTACAGAATTATAAATTATAATTACCTTCACACCTACCTTAAATTCGGGTCCAAGATCCCAGCACGAACTGTGAATGCAAACGTGATTCTGAGGTTGTGAAAATAACAGACTCGACTCGCATTAGTGTAAGACAATTAATATATTTTTGTTTTCTTTAAACTGCTTTCAAATTATGAACTATTCATTTCTTTCCCTCTCAAATCTTGTTATCAGTTATTTCCAGATAATTAAGACAAAACAAAAAACATTCTTAAACTATTAACGAAACAATCTTATCTCAATGTAATTTATCTAAACATCTTATATTAAAGAAAGCAGCCCAGCCTGCTCATACACAAAATTCATACCATTTTTAAAACCCCATTTTGTCTTGATCAATTGATTTGAACCCTTTTAAAAGATGAAATTATTAGGACTGATAGTAGATTACCCAACCGGCGTCACTCCTCTCGTTGCCATGTGCCGCGTGTGTTTATATGTCCGAAAGTTTTCTTTAATTCACATTTTTATTTTGCCCGTTTACTTCACTGACTTTATTCTGCTATATCAGTTCACTTTTAAATTTTGGTTAACACTTTTTACATAAGAAATTTAAATTTGGTGTGCACACGTTTTTCTTAGCTCCCGGCCGGGATGCGGGGTTAATTCAACTGAGATCGAGCGTTACCATTTTAGATAAAATTTATCCCAGCCGGTGACGAACGCCACTACTCGCATCCGATATGTTTGGTTGTTTTTCGTCGACTCCTGTACCGAGAGCATCAACCAACTCCCACCACGTCGAGTTGCTGGATAGGAAATCACTGCCTGCTTCTGTTAAAATGTTCGTCTCTGTACCTAAATTATGGGTTATTCATGTGTGTTAGACGTTGACGAAATTTTGAGGCCACTAGTCACGTCACTCAAATGGGCGTGTTTTGTGTCATACTTCCGTCCACAATCAAACACGTGCTGAAATATTTTTACAGCTTAGCCATATTGGTTGACTTCATTTGAGGCATCTTAGCGTCCTGTCCGTGCGTGTGCTCAAGTTGCGCTTGAGTGCGTAACATCACCCATTTTCTTGGAATTATTGCGTCTCAACACACCTGCTTGTAAACTTATAACACTGTTCTTCGTTTCACGGAAACCGTATTATGTCGGGGACTTGCTGCTTTAGTCACATGAATTTAATAAAAATAAAATAAAATAAAATACCCCCTTTTGTCCCATTACAATGTGTACAAAAAAGTAAAATCCCAAAATTATTATAATTATATGTAAAATTCATTAACAAGTTAAAATTAGTATGGAATTGTTTTAAATATTTTTTCATTAGTTCAGTCACAAATTGTGTTTGGATAGGATGTCATAGAACAAATAGAAAGTATTTACGGCTAAGTAATCAATTTAACCTAGTTAACCTTATGAACACATTTTGTATTATAACAAATGTGTAAATCCCTTAATGTGTGGACATTAAAATTTAAAAAACCAATAATTATGTAAAAATCATTTGGGCCAAACACATTTTGTGAGTCAAGAACCGTAGTAAATAGCCAAATGTAAGAAAATATAAAAGGTGTTGATGTATAGTTAGTAATAAGGAGGAAGAGATTTTTGCTTCCAGGACGCCACCAAAAGACGCCACAGGACAAGAAAGCGTCACTCTTATTTTGACCATCACTGAGTACAGACACAATCCGCGAAAGAGTGAAATTAATAAATAAGTTAAAGATAAATTGGTAACATAACCTGCAAATAGTGAGTTCGGGAGTAAGCTAAGTATCAGGTTGCTAATATTGCAACAAGGTGCAACGAAATATAAGAATGTAAGAAAAAGAAAAATATTAAATACTAATAAGTGAAAGTGTTAAACTCACCTGCTAGATAATAATTGTGTTTTAGTTATCAAACTTAGTCACAAAAACATAACCTTGTCCAGTTTCACAATTAAACAAAATGTGTAATTAAGAGCACACGTGGATTAGTCCTAAGTCAGTATTACCAAATATATTCATGTCTCTTGGGTAAGTGGGACAAAAATATTAACAAAATAAAATACCTTGTTTAGCAAAGAAAAAAAATCATGCTCCATCAAAGCAATATTCCTACACAGAAATATTTTTTGGATAAAATTAGGAATTTGAAATTATTGGTAGAACATGTAACCAGTTTATACAAATTTGGCTCATGCACAAAGCAAGAATGTTTTCTTATAAATTAAAGAAGTGATAATAGATGTATAGGTTGTCTTCAAGCTATATCCACTGGAATGTCAAATGAGTGCATATTTAAATAAATGCAAAGTAAATATCAAGTTAAATAAATAAAGATACAGATTAGCAACATTTAAAAATTGAACAACTAGATTAAAATAAAATAAATAACTTTTCAGCCATTGTAAATTGTTTTTTGGTGCAAAAAAAAAAAAATTTTTTCAACACTTTACAAGAAATAGGTTTAAGAACACATTAAAAACAAATTTTCTACAATATTATTGCACTAGTAGTTATGGAAGATAACTTAGTACAATTTTGTGAAAATTTTAGGTTTTTGTCTCATAGTATTTGTGAAAATTGTATATTAGCTTTCAAAAATAGTATTTTTAATATAGAGTGTAGTCTCCTTTAAGGCAAATTAAACATATACTTCACATGGTAATAGTAATTTCCTTAGCTGTTTATAATAATAAAAGAATATATAGTAACTAGTTTATGATTTTCTTTTTTTTTTTAGTGTGGTTAGTTTTATGTTGCAGAAAGTTTTTTCAAAATTTTGTGACGACTAGATTCACTAGGTTCCAATGGACTCCACACTTCTAATGGTATCAATAATATAAATATGTCCCCATGTGAGCACTGTGTGTGTGTGCGTGTGTGTGTGCGTGCATGTGTGTGTGTGTGTGTGTGTGTGTGTGTGTGCGTGCGTGCGTGCGCACACATGCGTGCGTGAGAGATTCCAGGTGTGCGCATACACACACATTCTTCATACAACTCATCACTACTCAGTACATTGACACATAATCTTTCACATTTTTAGATAACGAAAGATTGTATACATTGTCTCATGTATTTTTGTTCCTTTTTAATTATAAACTTTGTAAGATTTTAAATATAACATGCATGGCATTTCAGAATTAGCTGCTGAACTGTATTCTGAAGTTAAAAATGGACAAAGTTTGGATCGCCTTCATATTGATGATGCTGCCGAAATATCACGTAATGCCTGTGTATCTCCTTGCTCTTTAGTGTTGGCCTTATTGTATTTGGAACGCCTCAAATCTCTGAATGCAGAATATGTGGACAAAGTTTGTTCTTCTGAATTATTTCTTGTGTCAATGGTACAAACATTCAATTTTTACATTATGATAATACTAAATTCCTCCATCTATATTTTGTTTTTCTATTATATAATATATTAATTGTATTTCTGTGTATACAGAATTGGTTTTATTTTCTGCTTTAAATATTCTACAAAAATGTATAAAATTGTGATGTTCATGTAATTGTTTTTAAAGTAATGAACAAATATATTTTATTAATACATCATTGTATTGTCTGTATGAAGAAACAAAAGCATGTGTGTGTTTGTGTGGGGGGGAGGAGCCATTTATGTAAACCATATTGTAGTGCATCTACACACACATACTCCCAAAGTTCTTGCTGTGAACGTTCCAGATACTTGGTATACTAAATTTCTACCACTACTTTTAAAATAACTGTAATATAGTACCTTTTATCACTGTAATTTGTATTTTAGTCTCCTTATATATTTCAGCATATTATATAAAATTTAACTATGTTTTACTCTAAATTCTATAGTGTACAGGGATTAACTCCTTATGACTTGTAACAAGTTCCTGAATTTTAATTTTAAGGAAACAATTCTGATATTAAAGAATGAACAAGATGAACATTTTTAAAACATTATGTACTCAGTTGTAACGTGCCAATTTGGGGAAATTTTTTATAATAAATGCTACATACTAAAAGTGAACTACCTTGGAAGCATAACTTCTGTATGTATAAGACTAAATATGAAACATGTAATTTCTCATACCAACTTATTACATTCAAGGTATGTCTAGAGATTAAATTACTATTTGGCTATTAAAATAAGAAGACAATTGGAAAAACAATTATTTCAGTACCATTAAATTCTACATACTTAATCTACCTTTCAACATAGTAACTGCCCAAATTGAGGGACTTTTCGTATACTGATATTAATTTGAAGATGTCTTGATGTTATGAGTCTTCTATAAGAATAGATCTTTTCTACAGTATTGTACAGCAAATATTTGTTGGTTAGGGTCATGCTGTTACTCTGCCGACTAGTTACTCACTCACGACCTTGTCATGCAATAAAAGCAAAAAGTCATTTGCAAGTAGAATCGGAACACTGAGACTCAGCTTGCCAGAAGGCTCACCAGAATCAATACCTACCTGTTACTTAGAACTACCATGGGAAACAGTTGACAACAAAATGGAAGTTGACCTTCTATTGAAACTAACAGAAAACGAACCGTCAGAAGTGCTGAGGCATGAATTTTTTTAAATGCTAAATGATCAGTACTGGGAGTATATTAAAATCTACGCAGACAGATTGGTAGACCTGGAATGTTCAAAATCTGGTGTCAGTTATCATACACAAATGTGTAAAAGCTATTTTGTTCCTTGCAGTTCTATTTCAAGCCTGGATACTGAACTACTTGCGATAAATGCTGCTCTAATGCACTGCTTGTGGTTAGAGGCTGAGAACATCTACATACTATTGGACCAAAAGCCTGAAACGACCCCACCCAAATGACTATGCTTTCCACGTAACTGAAATAAAAACTTTGCTCGGCCAGCTTAGAATGAAGGGATATATATAGCCTTCCAGTGGGTTCCAGGAAATTGCAGGGAATGAGTGGGCTGATGAAATTGCAAAAGCATCTGCAAAAATGCACCCTAATCAAATGTCCCTATAGAAGCTAAAGAGTGCTGTAACAATGGTAATACAGGAAGAATGGAGAGACAGAGAGAAAGAGAGGAGATTGAGAACTTCAGAAATGGGGAGTGGGTTTTTCACCTTCACCCAACACCAGCATACCACAAACATTACAAAAATCTCCCAGGAGAAATCACCACCTGTGCAGCAAGGGCTAGAACAGGACATATAGTCACACAACAGTGTTTGTTCATGTTCTAACTGAGCCTGCAATGAGCAAAAAATAAGAATCCTTAGCTCATATCGTCCTAGAATACACAACCACAAATCCCAAGAGAAACAGATTAAGTGATCTTGTAGGTGACCATGGAAAACTGAAAGATGTCCTTGAAAACAAGGCTTTATGGGGTCCAGCAGCTGCAGCATACTCCGGACATTGGGCCATCAGCATCACCTTGTGCTGGGTGCCTAGTTCAAGAAGTAAGGATCATGCTGTCACTACAGTATATTCCCCCTTCCTTCCTAAAGTATTCTAACTTTCTTTGTCACCATACCTTCACGCACCACATTCTGCTTATAAACTTAAAAAATCTAGTGGTCAGTTTATATTGTCAAACATTTCTCATGTTCAAAAACCGTACTACTGATCATATTTTACAGCTGACAGCCCAGTCAATTGTTTTATGTAATAACCAACAACGTGGAATGATTCTAATAATAATAATGGCTCCCATGTATACCACCGAAGTAGCTTAGGGCTAAGGCAGGGTAGGCTGCCTTATGTAAGCCGTACGACATACAAGGAAGGCAGTGTGGCCAGCACTACGCTTCAGCCGCCCATTATTATCGCCAGGATGTTATCCCAGGTACTCATTTTCAACAGGCTGAGTCGACCTGGGGGCTGAAAAACTCACCTTGATTTTATGGTGCGGGCCCGGGAATCGAACCCGGGACCTCTAAATTAGTAGCCAGGTCCCGGGTTCATGAGATTAGTGATTCTCATGAAGTGAAAATATAGTGAATCGTTTAGCATATAAAATGTAGGTTCTTGTACAACATACATATGTAATACACATGTGAATGTATTAAACCAACTGAAAATGAAACTTGCTGTCACAGTAATCATAATAGGCTACCATTAGTAATCTGTTGTAAGTTATGTATCAGTTTAAGAAGAAATATTATTTGAAAGAGACTAACATTCTCTATTTGATGAGACTTATAATTAATTTTTTACATTTTAATTAGACTGTAGCATGATAAATAAATTTTGATTTTCATATATGTATAAACGTGACATTTTCAAAAAATAAGTGTACTAAAAATATATTTAAAAACCCAAATATTTTTATATATTTTTTTTTTCAAACACCTTTTGCTACAGTCTGTTTCTGGATGTATATAATGTATTGAATATTTATAATGACTTTACCTCAAGATGTTTTCTCCTTATTTGGAACATGTTTTGGGAAGCCTTGTGTTTCAATCTTCAGCCTTCCTGATTTTGAGTCTTGTGAAGTACTTGTGTGTTGGTTGAAAACCACAACAACCAACCAACACAAAAGTAGAGGTTGTCAACGATAGAGAAGCGTATGCGCAGTGAAACACGGCGTGTAGTAGTGGGGGGAGTACTACATCCTACCAATGTTGTCGTGTACCCCCATCTTTCCGGCGCAAATTGAGCTTCTCTAACATTGACAATCTCTACTTCGCAAGACTCACAATCAGGAAGGCTTATATATATATATATATACATATATATATATATATGTATATATATATTGTAACGTCTCTCGTCTAGCTTAATTAAGAGTTACAGAATTTGTTATCTTTGTGTTATATGCCTTCAAAATCGAGTGTGTGTGATTATGCAAAGATATTTTGTGATTTTCTTAAATTTTGTTTATATTAAACCAATACCGTTGTTTGACAGTAGTTAGGAGAGAGAGTAAAGAAAGGCAAAGAGAATTACTCTCTTAGTATACGATTGAGTATTTCAAATTTTTCCGCTCATGGCATCAGCTGATTTCTACTTTTACGAACCCATTTGAGGTTAAATGACTTCAAATGGTACGTATTAATTTCTTGATGTCCGGACTGATTTCCTTTCTCTTCTCGATCTTCTTATTATCTGTAACCAACTACCATCTCCTGGAAATAATACACATTTTATTTATTTAAACACAAGGCATTCCTTGAATTTATTTAACATTTATGATCTCCCAAAACATGAATTGATAATCGATTACTTCATAAATCGCAGAGTTATTCGATCTTATTTTTACAAACATATAGCACATAACAAATATTTTTATTTTTTCAGTTTTAATAACGAGAAAGAATTATGTAATTAATTTCCCAGGGTTACTGAAGGTTCTTTGAACTTTGAGGAAGTCAGAAATGTATATGGGTCGGTATCAAGCTTTACATAAATTATTTTAAAATTAGTATAATTGGTATCATGTAGTTGATTTTTTTACTGCTAGAGCGCAGGCTACTTTTCTTCACCGACGAAAAACGAACACTAAAACATCATGGCTGCCGGAAAGTTATTAACAAGACCACGTTTTGCTGTTTTTTGGTTAACAAAAAATAAAGTTTATGTTCACCTCTTTTCCAGAAGTATTTAAAGAGATTGTGCTGTTTATAGTGTTCTAAGTTTATAGTTGAGGTGTAATTTAGTTAAATTTTAATAGGAAACGATCTCACCAACAATGTTGAATTTCAGTAGGCTAGGCTTGAAAACTGATAACTGATTTTACAATTTCCATCAATTTTCGGGCGTGAATTATTCTGTTCCAAGGATGTCTAGGAGGTAGTGGATATCACTCATCAAGTTTATTAATTTTGCACTGATTATTTCCGAATAGTATTCATAAATTTTTTTAAATTCTACAAGACATTTCACTTTTCAACTGCTCACTTCCAATATATCTGAACAATTAAATTTTCTTGTTAGTTAGTTACTCCTAGTAACCAAGAATTTTTATGGTTTTTTATTGGCTAATCTAGATACCTTTTAGTATGTAGGCTAATAATAATTATTATAATTTCATTTCTTCTTTTTAGAAAAAATAATCCTTTACAAATTTTACCAAAAATCAAAATTAATTTATTTACGGTTTTTCTTTATATCCTTACTTAAACTTGTCTATTGGTATTTTATATTTTAATTCCTTTTATTTTGATTTGTTTATGATTTATAATTCATTTAAGGTATCCTTACTCTACACTATTTTTTACATTCCATCTTGCTAACATAGTATTATTTGGTATATTGTTATTATTGTATATATAACCCTGGATTATCTTACATCTAAACAAAATAATTATATTAAACAAAAATATAACTCCTGGTTATAAGACCTTTGTGGCGTACACAATATAAAATTACAAAAAATACAAAACTTGTCAATAGTATCATAGTCTATTGCTACAATACTGATTTTTTCATCTCCAGCACAAATTTGTGAGATGCTCTTTTCATATGTTTGACACTTTCACCGATTACACTATGTTCCACTTTGTACACTGCACTTTTATGATTATTGTTTACAGTGTTTTTAGAGTACAAAGGTTCTCATAGCTTGATACCTAATCCCCATTTCTGACTTTTAAAAATGGGTGATTACTGGTTTTAACTCTGGTGATTATGTTATCATATTTGGGCAGGGGTTATGTAACGTTACTATATATATATATATATATATATATATATATATATATATATATATTATAAGAAGTCGGGATTGTACCCCTTATTAAATTTAATTATTAATCTTTGTTATTAAATAATTTTATTTTTTATTATTTAATTTTTTATTTAATCTTGTTCTTTGGTTTAATTAATATTTTTTGTTTAATTAATTGTTGTAATCTCATTTAATTGTATTTTGTTCCCTTTGGAATCCTCTTGACGTTCCGTCGCACTTCCATAGACCTAAATTTTCGTTGTACAGTAGTAGTGTTGATTTGACTAGATTATAAAGTAATTATAACTTTCACGTACCTTTGGTGTAGAACTGGTAGCTTATGTCTGTTTGTACTGGTTCTTCATTTGGTCTTAGAATGTTATGACATCATTAATTCGTCAAAACAGTATATCAGCACTGTTTACAAGTAATTGAGCTAAGTTTGTGTTATTTGGGCGCCATATGGAATCTCTGGTTCTGATTCCATAGAATAATTTATTCGATGAATTAATTAAATAATTTTAATTAATGTCGTTAAATTATTTCCTTGATTGGATGATTAAATGAATTTAATTAATTAATTTTCTTTTGTTTTGTTTATAAATTTGAATGGTTGGCACTTCACATGTCCAAGCCGCCAACTTAACTGTTTGAGTGCCTTGAATTTGCAACTCTTTTAAATAAGAAAAATAACTAAAAATTGCTTCAATAATTTCTTACAACGTTTGTTAAAATAAAAATAAAATATTACAGTTTTATTGCTCACTGAGTGCTTATTTTATCTCTATACATTCAACTCAACAATGATTTATGGATTACAATATACCTGGCTTAATTCTCTCCTAGCCCAGAAGGTTGGCAATGATGACTCTAATTAACTATTTATTTATTTACAATTTTTTTATACCTCAAGGGTGAATCCTTTGGAACTACAGAATAAAATAACTATGCCTCGAGTTACGATGCTTTACATAAGTTTAGTTTAGTAGGTTAAACACCTTCAAAAATTTCAGACTTATTAACGAAATATTCGTCTGACCTCTACAAGTTTTGAGGTTAACTACGGTTAGCCTAAATCGTTAATTCTTGTATTGGAATTTTATAATTCCTTTTGTAAAAAGTATGGACAATGTTTAATTCTTATAGTATTAGTGTTTGGTGTTCAGTACATAAGTGTATTATTTCGGAATTAGATCTTATACTAGTGACATAATATTTGAACACTGTAATTATATTTTGCACTGTACTCCCTGATTGATAATCTCTTTGGATTATTATTTATTCACTTTACGATCTCAATACACTGATCGTACACTTCACTTTTCCACGAATGAACGATTAAAACTTCTTGTGGTTAAATATTTGGTTAGGTAACTCTTCTAACCTCGTTCTTATGGTTTCGCACTACTAGTTAAAGGAAAACTGCGTGTCATGATGCACTTTACTAAGTAGGTAACTTCTCTGCGGTTGTTTAATAATATTTTGATTAAAACTTTGATATGGAGTCCTTGTAGTATCTGCCGGAATGGAATTAAAAAAAAATGTGTGTCTGTTCCTTCGTACTTCTGTATATATAGTCCCTTCAGATTCCGCGTGGCGGCGACAATTAATTTCTCATCTAATTTTCTGATTGGTTATAAATGACGTCATGATGCGGTCATTCTAAAAATAGCTCTTACATAATTGTTTCTTAGCGTGGGTTATTATTATTGTTAGTATTACCCTGTTCCCTTCCAAAATTCACAAAATTTATCATATTTATGTTTATTTCTCATTTATTCTAATTACAATTTTAGATCTATTGCTAGTATTGTATTGCTCGTTCCTTGTTGGTTATTTTGAGATGAATAGCGGCCAGTTTGGATACATTTTTCATTAATAAACTACCTCTTAATGATAGCCTACCTTAAATATTGTTTTATTCCAAATGTCTTCTGCTACAATTTGCAGATTCTATTTCTGTATTTTTTAACATTTATTAAACTATCATTTTTTTCTACTTTGAACACAATTATATTATTGAAATTAACATATTATTCTCTAAATTTGCTGTATCCAGCTGAACATTAATAATTCTTATAACACAATCGATTATTTAATGGCTTCGTTCTTTCATTATTAATTATTCAAAATTATCCTTACTTCCTACACTTATTTTACTTGACATTGTTTGGTGATATTACACCTTTTACATAATTGTTATTCCTATTTTCCTATACTCTGTATAGTATGGTCTCTTTATTATATTTTATTATTATTTTCATAATCTGATTTGTCATTTGTTTGTCTATTATTTCATGTTTCTTTTTATAATTACTATTCTTCCTTCAGTATGCACTCTACATAAGTTGTTGTGAGTCATTAATTGTTTTGTCTTTATTTATGCCTTTATTACAGACATTTTACTATTTGTTTTGATTTTCTTATAAATCATGTGCTAGTTATTGCATAATCTTATTGTCACTTGGCATATTGGCCCTAGTCCTTATTTTGATCTTTTATTACATTATTTATTATTCATTAATTAAGTTACTTTGACTTATCCTATGTCATTCTCTTATTCTACACAATTCATAATAAGGTTTTGTTCCCCTTACCTGATAATACATCATTTTACAAAATTAACCATCTTATAACATTTTTAAATACATGAAGTTTGTCACTATTCATTTCTTTCTAATATTTATCACTTTAGAATTATCAAAACTTACCATATTTATGTGACTCATTTGCATTGTATCAGATGAAATACCATGCCACGTGCTCACTTCGTTTACACTGAATCTATTTATTATACCTAAGGGTGCCAAGGTGTCGTTAAACGAGAGGTAGGAGCAGTACGGGTTATAGAAATAACGTCTCTCACACATAGATTTGAATACAGCACACTTTTAATTACCGTTGTAGTTACTCAGTTACAAAAACAAGAAAAAGGGTTAAATTACATTGAACACATATTAACAAAATAAATGGCGGCTCTGCAGTTCCACTATTCGTCATTATTTATTTTCATTGTTTCTCTACGTTATGCAATTGAACATAACAAAAACAAAACATTTTTGACTGCAGTTGTGATTTTAGTTACTCATTTAGTTTCATATACCCCTTTTTTCACACATAAACCAATGTCTAGTTTGATTACTACCGGCATTCACTTTCGATCTCTCTCTCTCTCTCTCTCTCACATACTTTCGTTACATATTTCAATTTGATACATTTAATTTTGAGTGTTATTCTTTCGAGATCGATTTTTGTAATTGGGTATTAATATGAATTCTGACTTCCCTGAAATGTTGTAAAGTTGCGGCTCAGACGTTCTCCATGGTAGGGCCGATGGTTGGTGTACTTAGTTGGTCGTTGTACTCTCTAGCTTTCGTCTGTCCTTTGCACTGAATTTACATGATGGTTATAATTACTTATTAACACTATTTACTTGTGATTACATTTTGTTGATTCAAATAAAACACTTTAGCTGACTATTTTAGGCCAGCGAAATTTTAACGTGTTATCACCATGATGATGCTCTGCAGACTGGGCAGACATTGTGTCGAACTTTCGACAGGTGGAGGGGATCAATTGTGATCCACGATTCGTCCGCATCAGCTGACGGCATAGTTCCTCGTCATTGTGGTGACGTGTGTCAATATTCGTAATATTATTTTGTCAGTGTCGATTAGAATCGCCATTGTCTGTGTTTTCCTTCACACGTACACCTTCGGCCTTGAAGTAAATCGTATCGACGAAAACTGTGTTGTTTGTGCAGACATAGGGAAAATGGACCTAACCATTCTTTCTATATATGAATACAATAAAAATATTATGTAACATCCTCAAACCCCATAATTAAAACAACAGGCCCGTTTGTCCCATTACAAAACCCCCTTAATCAAAGGTTTTATGTCGAAACATAAAAACTTTCATTGACTCATTCACACTTTTCTAAAAGGATCAGTTCAGATAGGTCGCCACAACCCCCTTTAGTGTTTATATAAAAAAATATAATCACTTACCCTTGGTCCCATGATGTTGATCATACCTGTCTGACCTTACTGGACTTCTCAGGAGAGATCCCAACACCATAAGGCCATGAGGCACTTAACGCTCCTGTTCTGACGCACCGGCCAGCTCAGGACCGCGGTCACAACACCACAAAACTCTGAAACATGCAATACAAAATTTCAAAATAGTGGCCTTATCTATCTCCATATCCACAACTGATATGTTTCCCCTTAGATGCATTGGTTTATGTTACTAAACATTGGTTTTATTAATTAATAAGTTTTCAAATAACAAAAACAAGATTTAAGACAGAAAATCCTTTCCAAATTTTTAACACTCCTGTATTTTTTTCTCCTTTTTTTTTTTTTTTTTTTTTTTTTTTTTTTTTTTTTTAATTCTCTGCTCCAGTCAACATCAACTTACTCCTCTCACCACAAGAAAACACATTATTATACTAAACATAAAACAAATCTTAATCTCTCAAACAACAACCACTATCTCTATTAATTTATTTCAGATAAAATCAACACATATACCTATTATGGCAAATACTTCAAAATTATTTATTTTTCTTTACTCAACTTTCTTTACAACAGAATCATAATTGCAGACTTAACAACCAACACCAATATCACAATCATTTCTTTAAAATTTAATATTGAATTATCGTTACTACCCTTGTAGTAACCGCCCAGCCACACACACTATTATTTTCTAAGGATGGACTGTTGCGCCCATTTGCCTTCACAAGGACGGCATTGTTGGAGGAATTTATCATCTCCGTGCCCTTGCTTCAGCGTGACATTTAAAATATTTCGATATCAACATATCTATGTTATACATTTATACGCCCTTAAAACGGGTCTACTACCTTTTTGCTTGTTCCTACTCGAACAAAGTGGCAGCCGCTGTTCCATAATTCCGGGGATTTCCCCTAAATTTACCCCCCATTGATTTCTAATATTCACCAATTTCAAGCCAGCTATGGCCAAGGTTCTTATTTTATGGTCATAGCTGACCGCTATACAAAACCACGATTAGTGCTGGTAAGGCAGTAATCGCCCGAAAAGCAGGGAAATCAATTTCACTAGCATGTCTTACATCACATCATTTTATACACTGTACTATCAAAAATCACATATAATATAAAATTATATTAAAATTGTACGTGTAGTCACGCCTTCTTGAGGCTTCCGATGATGGTAACGGTCTGTGCGTTACTCATCAACCCACTTCGCTAGCTACGGCAGCACATGCCACTACCGCACTAGCCCAAATACATTCAACTTAACTTCTCCTACATATGCTGTCCTTACAGTCCATTTTTGACTTACATTTTTACTAACACCAAACAACTATAAAACACCTTTTAACCTTGCTCAAAAACAAGTTCTTTAATTATTTAAAAATTTTCACATAGACACTTTGCAAGTTCAAGCTTTCACTTTCACTGACATTTTCTTCTAAGACAACATAGGAATTACAACAATCGATCATCTGATACGTTTACACTAAAATAACATACACTTTCTTGTTTTCTGAAGGAAAGCAAGCACCACAAAAGATTTTTAACATTTAAATTACAATGTTTTCAAACATTTCGTTTCATAATTTCTAAATGAAACTACATTAGTTCGTGAAACACATAACCATCACCAAGTTCTCTCTCTCCCCCCCCTTTTTTTTTTTTTTTTTTTTTTTTTTAACATGACTCTACTTTACCTTTCCACGAACTTTGGGTCCCCCTCCCCGTTCTTGTACGTTAAAATTTCTACTCACCTTTTTGTGGAGTCAGACCACCGTTAGTTTCACCCTGCTGCTGAGGCTACCGCCAACCATGGTCTGCCTCCAAATTCCAAAAACCACGATCAGAGGTGGTGAATCTGTGATCACCCGAAAATGGGGGAGTGTCCCTCCTGGAAACATAGACATCAAACTAAACTCATTCACACTCGAATATACAACCCATATCCAAATCCTAGGATGACCAATATAACTTTAAGTTTGTTGCATTGTGTGTTCCTGCTATCTCCCTAGTCTCCCTGTCCTGCAACACCTATGAATTCTGCATTTTGATCTCGATTACCTCATAAGGTCCTTCATAGAGCAGGAAGAACTTCTTAATTTCCTTGTCTTGAGCGCTTGATAAGTCGTGCCTCCTTACTAATACCAATTGTCCGATTTCATATTTTACCCACTTACCTTTTGCGTCGTGTCTACGTTTTCTATGTTCACCCTTGCTTAACAAATTCTTGTTGGCCAACCGGATCTTAATGCTCACATCCGTATGCTCGCTCTCCGTTGGATACTCAAACAGCTGCTCCAGAATTCTTGGGGGGCGTGTTCCCTTTACCAATTCGTGAGGTGTATAGCCGGTGGACTCGTGGGTGGTACTGTTCAGCCAATTTTCTACCTTCTTTACATACAACAGCCACTCGCTGTGTTTAGCGTGACAATAGGCTCTAAAGATCCTGCCTATCTCTCTCATTACACGCTCAGCCTGGTTTGACTGGGGATGGTACACAGCCGTATGCTTCGTGAGGATTCCTTCCCATCCTAAGGTCTGGCGCCATTTTCCACTGATGAACTGTGGCCCATGATCTGACAAAATCACCTTCGGCTTACCCATGTGAATCATATAATCTTTAGTCACCTTCTCACTCAATACCTTGCTGGTAGCTCTCTTTACGCTATACAATTTCACATATTTCGAAAAAGTGTCACGTAATACTAAAATATACACTACTCCGCCTCTACCCTTCGGCAAAGGTCCAAACAAATCTACCGCAACTAAATCAAATGGTCTCTCTACCCTTATAAAATTCAACTCACCTTCCACCCTGTAGTTTACTACCTTCGACTTCTGACATAAATCACAACTCCTCAGCAATTTTCTCACTCGCCTCTCCATATTCCTGAAAACACATGATTCTTTCAACACATTGACACACTTTCTCGCCCCAAAATGACCGTATCTAAAATGACAATCCCAAATAATCTTCTCTTCCAACTCTTCTGGTACTACTAACCTCCAGTCACGCTCACCCCCTACTACCTTTTTAAATAACAATCCTTTGTAAACTTGGAAAAACTGGCTGTATTCTGATTCCTCCAATTCCGTCTCTAAGCTGTTTATTATCTTCCCCGACTTACCATCTGCTCTTTGCATGGTCCTGATATCCTTCAACTCTTCTCCAAAGATCTTATCCTCCCTACTTATTTTAAAAATTTCAATTTCCTTTAAATCCCTACCTGTCTTGTTATCCTCACAGTCTTCTCTGGAAAGAGTGTCGGGTACCTTGTTCTCTGTCCCTTTAATGTATTCCCACTCGAAGTTGTATTCCTGTAGTATGAGCACCCATCTGGTCAGACGGCTGTGAGCAAGCTTGCAAGTGTTCAGAAAAGATAACGCCTTGTGATCTGTCCGTATGATGGTCTTGTTTCCCAAAATGTAAGTTCTGAATTTTCCAACGGCGAATACAATACTAAGTAATTCTTTTTCAGTCGTTGTATAATTCTTTTCTGCTGGCAGCAATGACCTACTCGCGAAGGCAATTGTGAGGTGCTCCTTTTCCTCATCCTCTTGATAAAGCTCCGCGCCGACTGCTACATTACTGGCGTCTGTCTGTAAATAGAACACTTTTCTAAAATCCGGGTGGTTCATCATGATCATCTCACTAAATTTTCTTTTAATTTCCTCAAAAGCTCCACGCTTAACGTCACCCCATTTCCATTGTCGGTTCTTTTTAAGTACTGCACTTAACCTTGCTGTTACGTGTGCGTAGTTCCTTTGAAATTTTCTGTAGAAGTTGCACAGCCCGAGAAAACTCTGCAATTGCTTTATGTTCCTTGGTTCAGGGAAGCGCATGATCGATTCGACTTTGTCCGGGTTTGCTGAGATCCCCTCTGCAGTAATAATAAAACCTAAAAATTTAATCTCTGTCTGTAAAAATTCCGACTTGTCCCAATTCACCATAAGTCCTCCTGTCTTCAATTTTGCCAATACATACCTTAAATGTTCCACATGGTCCTCAAAAGTCCTGGATGCAATCAAAATGTCGTCTACATAAACTGTCAAGAAATCCAAATCCTTGGGTCTCAAAATTTTATCCAAACATTTGATGAAACTCGCCACACTGGTATTTAGCCCAAAAGGTAGTCTCCTAAACTGGTAATTCTTTCCATTAAATAAAAATGCGGTGTACTTTCTACTCACCTCAGCTAATGATACCTGCCAATATCCTGCAGTAAGATCCAGCGATGTCATGTACTTCACGCCGCTGAATTTCTGGAATATTTCATTAATCACTTCTGGTGACTCTAGGTCGGGAATTATGATCTGGTTTATTCTTCTCGCATCTAAACACAACCTGACTCTGCCGTCCTTCTTTATCACTACCACCAAAGGATTCGAGTAGGGCGATACTGATCTCTCTATAATTTCTCCTTCCAGCATTTTATCTAACTCCTCTTGCACCGCTCGTCTTTTGGAGTAAGGCACAGGATAACTCCGTTGCATGAATGGTGTGTGTTCCCTTATCTGTAATGTACATTCATAATTCTTTGCTCTACCTGGTACATCGGCAAACACTCCCTTAAACTGCTCTATCACCTGCCATAACGCCGCACGCTGGCCACTCCCTACACCGGACCCTTCACTCCGAAACTTATCTGCCCTTATCTCCCACACTGCATCATTAATATTACTCATTTCGTTATCATCATCATTAATATACTCCGCCTCTCTACACCAGTTGACTCTACTATCACTATTATTTTCATCTACTCGTTTCTTTAGTAACTTTACACCAGTTGTCTTAATTTTATCTATCACCCTTTCAAAATTAACTCTCACCGACTGGTCACCCCCGTCTAATTCTATCACTATCTCTTTAAAATTTATCACCGCTCTATTCCTCTCTAGAAAATCGTTACCCAAAATAATGTCCAAACTCAAACCCTTAACTACCAAAAATGTACTATCAAAATCTACACCATTTATCAAAAAATTCAAATGTATTTGTTTCGTCACACGCTTGCTTCGTACCCCTGTGACTCCTATCACCGTAACCCCTGCTACTGGCAAACTGGAATATTTCTGTTAAATTCTCTCAACTCACTTAAAATATTTTCTGCTATCACTGAAATTTCACTTCCGGTATCCACCAGTGTTCTAAAATGCTTTTCTATAGTTACCTGGATTTCCGTCAGTCCTGCTCTCACCTCCTTTAGAATATTGTTCTCCTCCTCCAATAAATCAGCTATTATGTTCGTTTTAATGACGTTACTCGGGATGTCTTCTGTTGGTTGGACCTCATGCGCTTCTCTGAACAGTGGTCGGGTCCTGGCTACCACTGTCGGTTTTAGTTTTCCGGCTGTCGTCCACTATTGTTCATATCTTGGTGTTGTTGTTGACCACTCGGCCGTCCTTGTTTGTGGTTTGTCATTCCACTAGTACTTGGTCCTCCTTTGTCGGTTGGTACATATTGTTTCGTGTGTTCTCTCCTCCTCTGTTCTTCTTTGGGCAGTTTACACCTGAAACACTGCTGTCTGTCAGCGTAGTTCTCTCTCCCGCACCTGAAACAACTCCACTCACCTGCTTGCTGGAAATTATTTCTATGTCTATAATTGTTATTATTATCATTATTACCCTGGTAATTATTCCTAGGTCAGTTAAATTCCGTGTTACTATTATAGGTCGTGTGGTTATTCTGTATAGGTCGTCTCACTGTTTCACGATCCCTAATACTCTGCAAAATGTCTAAAATTCGTTCTAACTCACTTAAATTCTCTATCTCCTTCGTCATTAAGGTAATCTGTGCTTCTCTAGGTAGATGTTTACTCACATATCTGACGAATGATTTGAACGGTATCGGCGGTTCGAGGTATTTTGCCTCGTTGTACAGCTTTGTCACATACATCGTTATATTATTGTGTCCTACGAAGTTACCTACTCCCATAATACGACTTCTTAGACTCTCTTGTTCTTCTTCCGGCCAGAATTTATCTTTAAATGCCTTCTTGAGAGTTTCAAAATTGTTCCATTCTACTCTGTGCGCCTCCGCCCATACGATTGAATTACCCTTAAAACATTTGACAATTTTCGTTAGTTGTATTTCCCAGTTATGGTTGCTGAAATGATTGTACTCTCGCGTCTGGTTTAAAAATCTCATAGGGTGTATTACTTTGTTCTCATGATTAAAATTTTCTAACTCTATTTCGCTGTACATGTCTCTAGTCACGATTATTCTTTCCGTAATACCGGTAATTTTTTTCTGAATTTCCCCCCGTAACTCATTTTTCACTTTCATTAAATTATTTTCAATCACATCACATTTAACATGCATATTATTGTTGTTTTGTATAGCTAGATCATCTATTTCTTTAATCTTACTTTGTAACATGCTCATTCTATCACTATCATTATTCTCATGTTTTGATACTGTTTGGTCTATTGCTTCAATATGTTTGGTTATGTCTATTACATTTAATTCACATTTCTGTATTTTGTTTTGTAAAACACTAGTTTTCATTTCTATCTGTTTATTTATTTCACAATTAGTTCTACTTTCTATCTGCTCATTAACTGTGGTTAAACATTTATTCTCTATTTTTTCATATTGTGTTTCTATTTGGTTCTGAACTGTCTCATTGATTTGCTTAATTTTGTCGTCTAACTTACTCATTTTGTTATGAAATTGTTCATTATTATTTTCTGTTTGTTTTTGGATACTGTCACACTGTATTTCTATTTCGTTTATTCTTTCGTCAAAATTACAACTTTGTTTCTTAATTTCTTTTTTGATATCATTAAATTGTTCATCAAACTGGTTTAATTTATCATTTAATTCATTATTCTGTACTTTCATCAACTGAAAAAGGTCTTCTAATGACACTTTATTATTTATAATAGGTGTTGAATTAGCTTGTGGTTCATTTAATAATAGAGATTCTGTTGCTGTATTATTTATACTACTGTTTTCGTTATCTGCCATTTTGATCATATTAGTAACAAATTTTATTTTCAGTAGTTGTTCTGTACTTCATTCAAACAATAACATAACCTATATTGTTAACCTATGTATATTTCGCCACCCGTCTGCTTCCGTACTCTGGTTTATTTATATAAGCCAATTTGTTATATAAAGTCCTAAGTTCAGGCTGCCATCTGTCACTATTCATTTCTTTCTAATATTTATCACTTTAGAATTATCAGTACTTACCATATTTATGTGACTCATTTTCATTGTATCAGATGAAACACCATGCCACGTGCTCACTTCATTTACACTGAATCTATTTATTATACCTAAGGGTGCCAAGGTGTCATTAAACGAGAGGTAGAAGCAGTACGGGTTATAGAAATAACGTCTCTCACACATAGATTTGAATACAGCACACTTTTAATTACCGTTGTAGTTACTCAGGTACAAAATCAAGAAAAAGGGTTCAATTACATTGAACACATATTAACAAAATGGCGGCTCTGCAGTTCCGCTAGTCGTCATTATTTATTTTCATTGTTTCTCTACGTTATGCAATTGAACATAACAAAAACAAAACATTTTTGACTGCAGTTGTGATTTTAGTTACTCATTTAGTTTCATATACCCCTTTTTTCACACATAAACCAATGTCTAGTTTGATTACTACCGGCATTCACTTTCGCTCTCTCTCTCACATACTTTCGTTACATATTTCAATTTGATACATTTAATTTTGAGTGTTATTCTTTCGAGCTCGATTTTTGTAATTGGGTATTAATATGAATTCTGACTTCCCTGAAATGTTGTAAAGTTGTGACTCAGACGTTCTCCATGGTAGGGCCGATGGTTGGTGTACTTAGTTGGTCGTTGTACTCTCTAGCTTTCGTCTGTCCTTTGCACTGAATTTACATGATGGTTATAATTACTTGTTAACACTATTTACTTGTGATTACATTTTGTTGATTCAAATAAAACACTTTAGCTGACTATTTTAGGCCAGCGAAATTTTAACGTGTTATCACCATGATGATGCTCTGCAGACTGGCAGACATTGTGTCGAACTTTCGACAGGTGGAGGGGATCAATTGTGATCCACGATTCATCCGCATCAGCTGACGGCATAGTTCCTCGTCATTGTGGTGACGTGTGTCAATATTCGTAATATTATTTTGTCAGTGTCGATTAGAATCGCCATTGTCTGTGTTTTCCTTCACACGTACACCTTCGGCCTTGAAGTAAATCGTATCGACGAAAACTGCGTTGTTTGTGCAGACATAGGGAAAATGGACAATAAAAATATTATGTAACATCCTCAAACCCCATAATTAAAACAACAGGCCCGTTTGTCCCGTTACAAGTTCTTTACATTGTTGATTACATTTTATATCATTTATAATTAGAACATATACAATTTGTTCTTTCATTATTAATTCTTTCATCGTTATTCATTATGCCTTAGCATACCTTTCTTTCACGTTTGATCTAACATTGTGATTATACTGTTAATCTTATTTTAATTGTTCATTTATCATAAACTTAATTCATCTATAGTTTATTATTATCAACAATATATTTCATTTTATTTCTTATGCAAATTACTACTTTTCAATTACTCAGCTAATGTGCTGTTTACACTACTCTAATACATTCTGTAAATATCAGTTATTTCACCTTTTATTTTATTTATGGTGTTTGATTTTGTTTATTTGATTTATGCTCACTTAACTAATCTATTAGGGAACTAGTCTTTGTCAATGTCTCTGTCAAAATCGTCAGGCTATGTTGTATTGTCATTGAATGCTGATAGTAAATTTACTACTGGTTATCATCACTTCTTGTTACTCAGCTAGTTGATTTTTATGGGACTGTTTGTACTGTTTTAACTTAAACGAGGTTTGCACCACGTTTTGCGCCAAATTTAACTTAAACGACGTTTCAATCCGTTTTTCTGGCATTAAATTTGTAACTATTTAAGTTTATATTATTTGATGTAATAATATTTGTGTTTAAAATGTATAAGATGCTGGGCGCCAGAGATGTTATGTGATCTCAGGGGGTTTTTTGAATAAAAACTCTGCAGTTAAGATGCTAATAAGTTTTAATTATTACTAATTTTTGTAAGACATACAAAAATATATATACTCATTTCATCTTGACGAGAAACATATCTCAATCTATTAGTTCAAGAACTAATAATTCAATCATAAATCATTCAAATTATTGAATTATTACAGATAATTTACTTTCTATACCAACATAAATTCATATCATAAATCTAAGCACATAAAATACATAAATCAAGACTTCATTATTACTTGTCTATTTTACTATAATTGTTGCATTTATGAGTTTCAAACTAGAAAAACATATATATATTCAATGCCTTAATATCACAAGATATTGACTTCTGACAACCGTCAGATATATTTCATGCAACTCTGAATTTGTCAATCCTAATTTGTATTAATTAAATTGAGCATTTCTAAAGTCATAAAGGGTAGAATAATATTACTAGCATCCAACTGCTCATCGGTTTTTTTAGAATGAAACGGGATGTTTAGGGACGATACGACTACATAGAATATTAGTTAATACATAAGTACAATGAAACTGTTACTTGTGTTCAGGATTATCCATTCCATCTGCCGACAATGCCTTGAGTGAACATATATCACAATTTCACTTCGCACCATACTTTGCTATAATTACATTCACAATTACTTTCGTCGATTCTTTACACCCATCGGAACTCCCATTAAATACTCCACTCGACTTTCGCGCACATGACAAAATATACTGTCTTCGTAATTACTTAAAGTTCACTGATTTAAATAAAACTGCTTCTTACTTGCTGTACGCACTAATTAAATGATTCACTCGCGATGAAGATTCCTCTCATGCTTGTCTTTGCCGTACAAATAACGACTGTCGCGTTCTTCGACTAACACGTGCTCAAATACTTCAAGACTTATTAAAGTATTTTGATAGTTTCTTTATTTCATAATTTGATTTTAATAGACACGAATAGTTTTTCTGTACACCCCGATATATTACTTTACATGATAGCTAATCAAGCTAATATACTTTAACACTTTAAAACGTATTAAAAGCGAACATACTCCATGGAAATCTTTAGTAAAAGGCGAAAGATTTATGCATTTTGAAGGGAAACCAGAGTTCCTCTTTTTTAATCGCCTGATCCATTGTTTTCCCAAGGTTGTCGTTCGTCAAAACCTTAACGGGACTCATCAGTTTTATGATTTTTCGTGAACAAAGCATTTCCTTCTTTATGACTTTAGAAAGCTGTTTTAGTACAATGCTCTTTTATTTTGTTGCCGCCAGACTGTCGCCAACTATAACTTACTTACAATATTTCTGTGAGACGTTATTTTGTCTCAATCTTCTTATCAACACATTTAATTTGCTTAATAATAACTAAAAACATACATTAAATGATTAATTACGTTAATTACATTATATAGGCTTACGTGATCTACATTCACATTATATTAAGTCCCCCAAATTGATTTGATCATGATCGATATTCGAATTCATGGCAAATCAATTTGTACGCCTCTGAAAGTGCTCAGTTTATTATTCACAAAGCTTGTTTACGTCTGAGGTTGTTGCCTTTTCAGTACAATAATAGTGTGCAACCCTCGGCTTTTTGTGCACTTTCACTTCTTGCCTGTGGAGAGCTTGCCCTCTCCCTCTCAAACAAGTTTGTTGGCAGCTGTTTACAATTCATTTTGTTGTTTACAACTGGCCTTACATACATCACATGGCTTACTATTATGTAACTGACTACACATTGGTTTAAGTTTATTTACAATGTTTGTTATCAGTGTTAAGGAAATTTAAATTTATCAAAGTTTTGAAATTTCTTTTCCCTTCTGACTGATCTTATTTACTATTTTACTGTTACTCGTGGTGGTACGGCTTCAACTGTTACACGTTGAAAATTCCACCAATCGATCCTGGTTTATCCACATCCGCCATTTCGTAAGTTGCATCACCTTTTATTCCTTTTATTACTACGGACCCTCAAACAGTTCACAAAATTTCGCTGTGACTCTATTCAAAGCATCTGAAATTGGATTAGTCTTTATTAAAACTAAGTCTCCTTCCTTGACTTTCACCTTATCGATGCCTTCATTGTTTTTCTTAGCTCGACGTTCACCATTTCTTTTTAATCATCGATATATTACCTCTCGGCAATCATTAACGTCTTCCTTCATTAACTCTCGGTCCACATACACCTCTCATGCTCTTCTTGGCCTTCGACCCCATTGTGCCTGAAATGGTGTTATTTCAATCGTGTCGTGGTGAGTCTCATTGATACATTTTTCAATTAATTTAATATATTTGGCCCATTTGGTTTGGTGTCCGTTAACCATCACTCTGAATATGTTACCTAATTGGCGGTTAACACTTTCAGCAAGATTGGTACACGGGTTACGGATGGCAGTGTACTTGGGCTTGATTTCGAGTGCATTTAACTGTGTCACCCAAGTTTTACTTGTAAATTGTGCGCCATTATCCGTCAATATAGCTTTGGGTTTTCAAATTTCTTGGATGTAATTTTTTAATTTATTAAGCGTAACAGCTGTAGTTGCTCTTTTCATCGGGTATAACTTCACATACTGGGTGAAATTATTGACAATCACCAGAATATACCTCACACCACTGGTAGACGATATCAAAGGACTGTAATAATCCATGATAATGAGTTCACCTCTCTCCTTTGGCAGAACTGGTTTGGTCTGTCCCATGCATTTCTTGAAATGGTCTTTACATTTTTGACAGGTATCACATGTCTTAATTAACCTCTTAAGGTATTTGTAGAGATGTTCGCCTGTAAAATGTTCCTTAAAGATGCCATAGCTTCTCCTCACACCGCAGTGTCCATACATTACGTGAATCTCCTTTAATAACGGCTGTCCAATTTCTTGTGTTACTACCAATTTCCACCTTCCGTTCTCCTTACGATATAATTTATTATTATATACTTGGTATATCTTACTAAGTTTGTCATTTTTATTGTTGTGTAACCGGTCGATGATATTATTTAGTTTAACGTTGTTCATTTGGTGTAGTGTAATGTTTTTCAACTGATTTTTTAATTGTTTACCCAGTTTGATGTCAATTGCATAAATTTCAGTCTCCTCGTCTCCATCTGGTATTATATTTTCTAGTACATCTTGAGGGTTTCGACTAAGTACATCCGCTACAATATTGTCACTACCTTTGCAATGCACTATCTCAAAATCATACTCCTGGATAGCCAGTATCCATCGTGTAATTTGGGAACAGTTTAACTGACATTTTTGAATAAATATTAGTGCCTTGTTATCTGTGATAATGGTCAATGGTCGACCTAACACGTAAGTTCTAAATTTTTTCAAGCAATGGACTACGCTGAGCAGTTTTACTTCCGTAGTAAAATAATTTAATTCGGCACCTCTAAGCACACGACTGGTGAATGCAATGACCTCTATTTGCTCGTCTTCATCTATTTGATAAAGCTGACCCCCAATCGCATATTTACTTGCTTCAGACTGCAGGTAAAATCTTTTATTTGGGTCAGGATGTCGTAGCATTACTGTGTCCACGAATAGTCTCTTGACCTCATTAAAATTATTTTCTAACTCTTCTGTCCATTTAAACTTTATGCCTTTTTTCAGTAACTGTAGCAGTGGTCTTGTTTTTTCTGGTCTTTCATATTGGCTTGTGAATTTATTGTAAAAATTAGTACGGCCAAGAAATCCCTGTAGTTGTTTTGGATTCTTTGGTCTAGGAAAATCCATGATAGCGGAGATTTTTTCCGTGGAAGCGCTGATACCTTTTGTAGACAGCTCTTATCCCAGGTAACTAATTCTGTCTCGAAAGAATTTGGATTTCTTTAAGTTCACTGTGAGGTTCTCTCTTTTGAGGTTGCCCAACAACATGCGTAAATGTTCCAGGTGTTCTTCAATGTTTTCTGATACACATAAACAATCGTCCACATATAATATGGTGAATCTTTTTACTTCTTCTGTCAAAACTTTATCCAGTCCGTGGGTTAGACTTGCTAAACTCGTCTTTAGCCCGAATGGTGTTACAGTGTACCTGTAGCATTTGCCTCTGTAGAGAAAGCCAGTGTAGTTCCGGGAATCTTCAGCAAGTGGGATCTGCCAGAAGCTGCTGGTGAGATCAATACTACTCATGACTTTCACTTTTCCGCAGCTCGCCAACACTTGATCAACTGGTATTGCTCCCTCATGATCCAGAACAGTGACCGCATTGATTCTTCTTGCGTCTAAACACAGTCGTACAGTCTGATCTTTCTTGACTACAGTCACCATTGGGTTAATATATGGACTGTTCTATTACGTCACATCTTTCCATCTTCTTAATCTCTCCTTCCACTGCATCTTGATATTTTAGTGGAACTGGCCACCCTTTTAAGCAATAAGGGGTTGTGTCAGTTACCTTTAACCTGTGTACATATTTATTGATTCTACCTGGTTGCTCACGGAACACTTGTTGGTTATAATATAAAATGTTCTCCAATTATTCCTTTGTTTTAGAATCGATACCGGTTGTTTCTTCCAGTTTCTCTTGAATCGTATTAGCAATCTTCTCTCCGTCTTCCTATAGTTCTAATGCCATTATTTCCGCACTTATGGGGTTCTTCATTGCTATTATGATTATTCTTAAAGGTAATGTTATTATCTGGAAGGTTAATCACACATCTACCTTCTTGCAATAAGTTAATTCCAATAATACACTCCCTGATTAAATTAGGGACAATTATAAACACAGCATCAGTCACATACTCTCCGATTCTTACTTCGAGCATGATCTGTTGGGTTATCTTATTCGATTTCTTCCCCACTGCTCCTTTAATAACTAAATTAGTAATTTTTAGTATAGGTACATTGCCCATACGTTTTTTATTTAGCTGATATCACTCCGCAGACAACGCATTGATTTGGCTGCCAGTATCAAGTAGTGCTATTATTAGTATACCATTAAGTTGTATCTTCAATTCAGGACATTTAATTTTATTGATTTCTTGATATTCCGACTCCTCTTCCGTCAGAGTGTCCCTAATATCAATAAAAGTGGTACTGATTATCTTACAATTATCGTCTAATCCTACCTTATCTCTAAAATAATTCTTAACTAGTTTTTTGACTGGGCAACATTCTTTATATGTGTGTTTGAACTACTTGCTACCTGCTAGGTTCCTTGAGTGCCACTCGTTGATGCTAATGTATTCATTTGGGATTCGTACACCTGTTTCTGTTGTGCTCTTTCTCTCTTGTTTGCCTCAGCTGTTTTCTCTCCTTGTCGCCACGGTGCATTGTGATGTGGGGGGTTACTCCGCTCTGTCCTATTTTCCGACCAGTGATTAGCATTATTTACGTTCCTTTCCTGCTTGGGCTGGAACTGCATATTACCCTCGCTGTTCGTTCCATTCTTCTTTTGTCACAAGGCTGCGAATTCCATTAACAGGTTTTGAAAGTCCATAATGTTATTCACACCCCTCGTAATGCAGGCAACAGCAATGTCGTGACTGTAGTGGTGTGCCAGTTTTCGAATTAGATGTTGGTCTGGCATCGGCAGTACTAATTGCCGGTTCTGTAAGATGCACCTTTCCATATATTGCGTCATACTTAACCCGCTCTCCGGGCGATATTTTCAAAATTCTAACTTATCACGGACGGTCTCCTGGATCATTTGATTCCAGTATTTGGATGTGAATGCGGTCTGAAATTGCTCAAAAGTGTTTACCTCATTATGTGTCAGCTTCCACCATATGGCGGCTTCTCCGTCTAAGTGTCTTCCTATCCAGCTCACCTCTTCACCTGGGTAGTATTCACGGTGTATTTCTTCTAGCTCCTTCACAAACTCCATCGGATACTCTCCTTCTCCATTGAAGTTCACATTTTTAGTGTGTTCAATTATCACTCCTTGCTGCCTTTCGATCTGGGTGATTTTATTGCATACATCTTCTTTGATTTTACTTATTTTCCCGTCGATTGTAGAACAGCTATTTTCGTAACATTCTTTCAGTTGTTCCATCTGTTCTTCATTTTTCTTCTTATGCGTAATTATTTTATTAGTTATGGATCTAATGTCATATGCGACACTAGCTTTGTGTTGTTGAAGCGACTCTTCACACTTCTCCCAATGTTCTTTCGCTTCTGATCGTACTATTTCCACCTCTTCTTCTCTCATGACTTCTTTGACTTCTGTACGTAATTGTATTGCTGTTTCTCAGTTTTCGTCTCGGATTTCTTGTATTTGTTGTGCTATATGTGTTTTTGTACTAAGTCAAATTATTAAAATACTTATAACATTTAATTTTTTGCTTACCCGTGATAACTTACCTTACAGTTCAGCTCCAGAGTTCGTCACATGAACGGCGTAATACAAGTGAGGTTTCAAGGTTATATTAGTAACATACTCGACTCGCATTTGTGTAAAACAACTAAAATTTTATTTCATTATCTATACTTTTTTTAATGCATGAATTATTCATCTTTCTCTCGAAATTGACATATTACTACTTCCTCTATCCATTAATAACACAAACATTTATTTTGACATTGTAGGCTTATTCTAATATAATCATTAATTAATAAAGGCGACCCAGCTTGCCTCACACTCTCTTTCATTCAAATTTCCCTCCCCATTATTGTATAGCGCTCTTTTAATTTAAATGAATTAAATTGGGAACTTAGTAATCGGTTACTTAACTTTTGGCGTTCCTCTCATCGCCGCGTGCTGCACTAGCTATATGTCCGAATGTTTCGTTAGTTCGATACACTTTTAAATTTTCTTCCTTCACTCCGCTGGCTCCTGTATTCTGAGATATCGGTTCATTTTTTAGGGCTGTTTGACACTTTTTACCGAAAAAAAATAATTTTGATGTGCGCGAGTTCTTTGTGCTCCCGGCCGGGCAAGCGTGATTATTCAAACTGGCAGAGCGTTAACACAGCGTCCACCACCAAAGGTTGTTCAAAACGGAAACACCCACAGCCTGCATGCTACAAAAGGTTCTTCAA